>VZRU01018561.1:293669-378443 GCA_013398155.1 Pedionomus torquatus
GAGGGAGGGAGGGAGGAAGGAAAATTTGGTACCAGCTGTGCCTTTCATGGTGCCTTGGAAAACCCCTGAATTCTGCACTGTGGTGTCTGAGCTCAAAGACACAACTGCTGTTTTGAGAAATGCCCCTGCTGAAGAGCAGTGTATTTGCTGTTACTCCTGCTGGGTAAAGCAGGATTCCCTTGAGTTCATTCCTCACACAGCCTGCCCCTCTATACACAGCTCACAAGAAAGGGAATGCTCTCCCCTGACAGAGGAAACCTTAGCTGCAATGGATAAATGCAGTAATTTAGCAACCAGACAAACTATTTTGGGAATTCTGCACTATACTGCACCATACTGAGGCTGACACATCCCACAGTGCAAGGGATGTGTACTATAAATGAACTGGTTTTCTTTCTTGGGAGTCTGTGTCTTCACTCAGTTTACAACTGTGCACACACCAGAGGGCTGACTTGTAGGGTCATCTGAATAGGTCTAGAATTGAACCAAAAAAATTCTTAAACAGCATTATCTAGCAATGGCAGCAAGACTGGCATTTAGAGCAGAACCTCTACTTATATACAGAAAGAAGCATTTTTGCCTGAAGTGCCTAAGGGCAATGAAGTACCAAATAACAGCAAGCAGCATTATGTATACTCTTTAAGCTGAGGATAAATTATCAAGCATGCCTTATTTTCTAAAATCAGAACCAATCCCTTAATTGTATGGCTAGAATTCTTCAGCTAAGTCCTTTCCCTCTGATATATAAATTTTACATTCAGTTACATAGCCACAAAACAGGACTGTTGGAAGGAGTTACTGCTTACAACCAAAATCACATCAATATGACTAATCACATCAGATCTCTTACATTATTGGGAGTCTAATAGCTTCTATTTACAGCCTTTAAATAAACCAGCTTGTCTACACATTTTTCACTGAGCTACACAACTAATTGTCATTTTTTGAAGAAGCAGCAAGAATACTTGCCTGATGCTTCAAAGCCATAAGACTGTACTTAGGATCACACTCAGCAGAACGCATTTACATGCTGCCCAGTCAGCCTGGGAAGGCTCAAGTGCAGGCCTTCAGATGCCATGAAGATTTAAAAAAACCCACAAAACGATGTTTCTTAACAGGATTATGCCTTTTTTTCTACTCTAACCCAACACTGACACTACCGACAAGGATGAAAAAGTGCTTCTCCTGTAGTAGTAGGTTTACAGTACTTCTTGTGCAGGTATGACTGGTCTGTGAAAGAAGGTAGGACATTTTTCTTCCAACTCTATGAAATAGCATGTCTTCAATGACTGAGAGATTTTGCACAACTTTTCACTGTTGGGGTACTTTGCTGCATGGCTGTTGCTCATATTAAAAGTTTTTTCCAGTGGTTAACAGACTTCCTTTACATTTCCATCTTTTGGAATCCTTCTATAGAGCATCCACTGAAGAATGGATTCACATGACATTTCTATTTCACTTGTTTTGATTTCTTGGCCAGTCTGGGAGCCCATCTCCCACTTTCCTTCTGATCCCGAAGAACAAGATGTTACCTACAGTGATGCCACTAACCTGACTGCCATTCATTGCTGTTGATCCTCTCCAGAAAAAGACAGCAACCACGGATGACCATGGGAGCTTAGTTACAGTGGCCATCTGATCTGGCTGCAACAGAGGCAAATTTGAAGGCAAGTTCCTTAGAACCTGTGGCACATAATAACTTGAGTCGTATGTCATACTGATGTCTACTGAGCTTGTGTGCTGAAGCATTTGTAGGCTCAGACCCTTGAACCAAACAAGTCTTCAAAGCTCATGTGTCTATTTTCTGCTCTGTCTGTTGACAAGCAATCCTAAGAATCTGTCACTAGTAGGCAAAAATAGAAAGAGGACAGGAAAAGCTTTGGACCTCAAAAGTGTTTCTGGAATTTCAGTGCAGACAAATCTCTCATGACAAGCTTATGAAAGAACTGCCCTTGAAAGTACTATGGAGAACTTCTGGAAAAAAAAACCCACCTGTAAAGTTACAAAACAAAAGCCTATTGCAATAATTAAAAATTCCTCTGCAGAGGATCATGACGGTAATGTGAGAAGCTCGTGATCTACCAGAACTTGAGCAAGCTGATAAATTCCCAGAAGGGTTAAGAAAACAGTCAGTATAGAGAAAGCTTTGAGACTGAAATAGTATTCTTAACAATTTATAAAAATTAAAGCTTTCCCCTTCGTGGGTCCTTACACTGACAGACTTCAAGGGAGGCTCCTGCCAGAGAGAGCATAACCTTGGCCTGGCACAACACACAAGAGAAAACCTCAAGGTATGTGATGGTAGGTAACATGAAAGCTGTGGGAAGTCTCTAGACAATGGCCAAGCCAGTGGAGACATATCACAGAATGATAAGGTGTTGGAAGGGACCTCTGAAGATCATTTAGTCCAGCCCCCATGTCTTTCTTCATTACATGCTGTAGGAAACACAAGTTAGAGCCAGAGCTGTTGGTCTCTAAGCCACATGAAAAGAGCTCAAGCTTAAGTCTAGAAATTAATAGACAGAATAGATGCCACATCGGCTCATGCAATTCTGTCTTTGTAGCTATTTAGGGGAAAAGTATAGGAAGTAAAGACCAGAAAAAACATCAGCTATGAATGGATTGAGTTTCTTCATTTTCATCTGTGAAATAAGACAGAGAATACTGTATCCCACTCTCTCGGGTCGTTACATGGGGGTGGTTACAAATACTTCAGGCTTGCGTACCGCAATGTTTCCTTTGCTGTAAATTAGCTTCCCTTCATGCATAGGCCATGTGTAACTCACTCAGAAGGGCTCTACACTAAACTGAAGGGGAGAGAGAAATTATATCAGCTCTCTGTTACTCAACAGTAAACTTGTGAATGTGGGGAGAGTTACAAAGCAGCCAGTTTTGGAATGGAATCCCACTGGGGATAAAGAGAAAACCTGTCTGGAGTATGAACAACTTCAATTTTAGGACTCTGAGCATTGCATCCTAAACAACTGCAGTATTCCCCACTTGCATTTCTCATGTGAGGAATAACTTTTTCTGAGAAACTTATTTTCTAAGCTCTCTTTAGCTTTTGTCCTACTATTGCAGGTACTGAGGAGAAAAGCTGTCATGGCCCTGTGTGAACTGCCATCCCTGTCCATCCCTGTCCAGCCCCCAGGGCTCCCCCAAGCCTGCCCATGGACCAGGACCTCATGTCAGACCCAGGGCCATCAGCCCCTGCCCCAGTGACACCGCAGCGGAGGCATCCTCCAGCTCCTCACAGCACTGCCATGCCTGGCCATGGGCCCTGATAAGCCAGGCCCAACCATGTCCCACATCCCATCCCTGTCTGCTCACCCCAGGGAGGTGCCTGGTGAAGCACCAACAGCCCCAACAGCCAGGGTTGGGGCTGTCCCATTGACTCCCAGTTGCCCTGCTCCTGGCCAGTGAAGGGCCAGACTCTGTCTGACAGGCCCTGACTGACCCTGATGGTCCTGGAGGTTCCCTGACAGAAGTAAGCCTAGGACTCTTTAGGACACCATGCACGGGTCACAAATCTCCTAATGACTGTCACTTACAGAGCACGCTAAGTGGGAAGATGGTGGCTTGACCAGCTCCAAGTGCTAATGTAAATCCTTCTGATGTAGAAAGAGAAGTTGCAATCACAGATTCAACCTAACAATCTGTTTAATTATTAGTTACCATCCCTACCACCTCCATGAGTTTTCTTCCACAACTGCCTGTTTGCTCCTAAAAAGACTTGTGCAGAAATAGTTTTCTTGGGGAAGATGCACTGTACGCAGGTGTGCAAGCTGGTTGTTTTGAAATGCTGCAGCATCAGAAAAAATTCTCCCTGCAGGTCAATCCCTTGCAATGTTTCCCAGCACAGACGAGGCTTTAGATCCTGTTCTCAGTGTCAGGACTGTCTCCAAAATAGCCCTTTTTAGTTCATTTTGAGAGTGAACAAAACTAACATGCATGAAAGTACTCCCAGCATGGAAGCCCAGCGCTATCTGAGGCAGCAGGGAACAGCTACTGCAGTTTTGACACATGGTGCCTGTCCCACCATTCACAGCAGGTTAAAGATGCCCAGGGATCTGTCCCACTGCACATGGCACAAATGCAGTTTTTCTTTTTCCAGGCTTACTGTTTACCAGAAGTTTTGGTCATTAAAAAAAAAAAAAAAAAGAGAAAAAAAGAAAAGCAGATCTCCTTGCATGTGGAAGCTGACTTGAAATGGAAAGTAGTGAGAATTACATAAAATAACTTTAACCTTTAAGATATCTAGCCTGAGTTAATGATAGCTGATTTTCTTAGTACTCCATTACTATGATCACATTCCCTCCTCCAGATAAAAGCAGCAGAGCTTTGTAAGAAAAGACAACTCACCTTTCTTGAACTGTTAGTGCTTTTAGCATTAGGTAGATAAGATAATTTTCTAGTTGAGATGAAAGCCAGAGTTGAAAAAAAGTTTCTTACCGTTAAGGACAATGCCATGCAAACAAAAGTGAACTTCTTGATATGTGTTGCTGTGACGGTGCTGTTGGTGTTCACCAATTTATTGCTCGGGTTATTCTAGGGTGAGAGAAAGAGATAACTAGCATTAGCTTGGCTCCAGATACTGGGAGGCTGATGGCACCAGGGTCATGTGTTGGACCTGCCTGCCTGTGTGCCTGTAAGTCTGCCTTTGCTTGTTTGCCTTTTAACCTAGAGCTTTCTGAGTACTTTGTACCATCACAGAGTATTTTCCACTTAAACTGACAGCAATTGCTTCTATGGTCACTGAAGGCTGAGTAATCTCTCTACTTTTCTAAGGAATAAGTCCTGCTTAAAAAATTCAGCTGTGAAAAAGGGTGGTAGCTCTTTCTAAGGAAACTCCATATGATTTTTTTTTAACCTTAGCTTAAAGTTTGTAGCATGTGTTTACAGGAAAAATAGGATTCCATTCGTTTTACTGTAGAGTGGTACCAAATCCATACATCAGTGCAAGCACCCTTACTGATCCAATTAGACACATAGGTAATATAAACAAAGCTCCTGGAACAGCTGGATCCATTAATGCAGTTTAATGAAGAGAACATAATTAGGACTATTAGATGTTCCGCCTTGAACATGGACTCCGTACTCTCATGGCAGCAAAGTTTTGTTTAAAACAGCAACAAAAGCCCTCTTCCAAATGTCTAATACAGCAAATGAAGCTGAAGATTTAAAATTGCCCTCAGGAAACACATAAAAATAAACTAAATGGTCTGTGAAAGGAGAGGATGGGACATTAAAAGCAGGATCCCATTTGGGGCCCTGTAGCAATAGACTCTTGGGTCATCTATCGCACTCACCCTGGGGCTGTTTGAGATACACAAGTATGTGCCCATGCTGCTGAAAAATGTACCATGACATGTAGTATGACATTTATTCTTTCTTCATGTAACTCAGGTAGAACAGCAGTATCTGCCAGTCAGCATTCTAAAAGAGGCTGAAGTTACTCTTACGAGAAATAGAAACTTATGCAAATACATCTAGGGAGTGGACAAATCAGTGGTAAGCTCCGTGAAGGGTACACCACTTCACATACATTCAAGAAGTTGAATTTTACAATTTAAAACTTTCACTGTGATCAGTGCAGGAATGGCATCTGCGCAGTCCCATACTCCTGCTTAAGTATCTCCTTGGTTATTTGAGGATGTATGTAGGCAACCCAGACCCTAAAGCAGGGAGCTATTCCCATGCCTGTTCTTTTTTGAAACGGTTTTTGAAAACTCTCTGCAAACATTTCTTTCACGTCTATTCTTACTTTTTATGCTTCTGAGGAAATACTTTGTTACTGTTAGCTTCTATATATGTGAGAATAGGCCTTGAAATTCCTCACCAGTGGTAAACAAACTCTGCTGCATGGCTCAACTTTCTAACAAGGCAAAAATAATACAGAGGCAAAAAAGCATACCCAAATCCAGCCATCCAAAAGGGCTGTGAAGAAAAAGGGCTCTTGGTTGCTCCCACCTCACAGCTGCTAACTCTACCCTTGCTGCATTCCACCCTTTGCTCTACCTCTTGACCATGTACTCTTTATTCCTATCTCTTGCACATAGTTTAGTCCTATGCAGAGTATGGAGCAAAAACAGTATCCCCTCCCACCTATTAATCAGATAAACAGCATTTATAAGTCCTCTCACAGTTGATGGTGTTGCTCGGAATCAGACGGCTGGCACAGTCCATTAAGAGTAATGGCAGTATCACCGTACAAAAGAGCAAACAGAGCACAGAACTAGGATATGCCTGTTTTCTTTTAGCAGATCAGCAGCAACCCTTAACCAGAGTGTAACAGCTAGGCCATGAGGTTGCTCTGGACACAGAGGCTCATAATAGACTTATGATCCAATACACTTAGACTCTGCATCTCTTTTACAAATGTGAACAGAGGTAATGATTTCCCTGTAAAGACAAGAATCTGACTTCTCCAGTACAGCCACTGAAGAGGGGCACACTCTCTGGATCTTAAATGCCATTAGTCAGTTGAAGCAATGCAGTGTGCAAATTGCTACAGCATCTGAAAATCGCAATGGAGGCTTAACAGAATCTGCAAATAAGAAACACTTCTATCCAGACTCTTCCGAGAAAGCCTTAGCTTAAGAAAAAAAGCTTTTGAAAGGCACAGTGACACATGAGTGACATGTGACCAAGGGCAAAGCAGTTCTCACAACGACCTAAAAAAACCCACTGTGGGTTTCCTGTTTGGTATTTATTGTCTGTGAGGTACAGTGGACACATTTGCACACATGGTTGCCAGGATGAGACACCCTTTATACTGCTGCTACCTCACTTAGCATGTTTTATGCCAAATTTCCCTTAAAACATTCAACTGAAATCCCTAATATATATACTTTTTTGGCAATTAGATAAACTGTACTTGCCTGTGCCTTACCCTAGCTTTTTCGTCCTCACATTTGTTCCACAAGAGCTCTCTGAGAAGCCTTTTGACTGAAATAAACAAATCGTGGTCTAATCCTGTCACCACTTAAGTTGTCAGCATGCCTTCCACCAGCTAAATGAGACCTGAATTTATGAGGCTTAATTGCTGTGAATTTTGCTTGGCAACAGTGCATTTGATTGTGGCTTGAAGCAGATGAGGTTAGCAGGCCCTGTGTTTCCTGTCCCAAACCACTTTTATCTTGTAGTTTATTGGTTTTGCATCTGCAGTTCCTTTTAAGCAGCCTGATCTCTGAGGAGGCCTGCATATTCTATTTGACAGGTCAATTTATCTGTACACAGGCAGGTTAGGAAGTTATGACTGATTTGACTGTTTTGTTTTTAAATTCTCCTAGAAGTACAGTGCATCATATCAAATGAGGCTTGCTTCAGTTAAGCACATCCCAGAGGAAGAAAACATTTTTTTCCATCGGTATTTGGAAACAGAAATTTTAGTTACTAATTGGTAAATAAAGAGAAGGAGAGGATGTGGGATTTGAATTAGAGCGTCACAGGACATGACTGTTCTTTGCACAACATATGGCCTAGTGAGTACCAGTTCTAAAACAGAGCAAAAAAAGAGTCTAAACAAAATTAAATTGGTTATATATTTACTCTGTGCTCAATTCCAGGAGCAGTCCTTGCATTCTTATGTAACTACATGACTTGCCAACAAAAGTCTCCATAGTCTCAGCTGGCTAGGTCAGTACTATAAAATAATTTATGTTATCTGTTTTACTGTCAGTCTGTGAAACAATTTTTTCTAAATATTAACATAAGCAAATGAACCCAAACTCATTTGAGAAATACCTCAGAATCTGGAGCAGAGATGTGAGCTTGCTCACTCACTGTTGAACACCTTTTGAGAAATCACTTCATTAGCTAAATAGATACATCAGTGAGTAAGTGAGGACTTTCTTTTTTTAATCCTAGTAGCTTAATACCTTTTAACACAGAGCTAAGGATAAAATAATAAATCAGACAACAGCATAAAGCCACCAAACCCCAATTCATTTTAACGAGGATTTTAAGAACATCTTATCAGTAGGACAAGGAACAATAGGCATCAAAGCAAAAGTTAAGAGAAACAAAACAATAGATGGCCATTAATAGAGCCCTATTTAATCTTTGGTTAGTTTATCTTTTAAAGAATCTGTTACACTTGAATATAAAGCCATGAACTAACTTTCTTCATGTTTCTTTGTCAGAAATTCCTCTGACATCACTGAAACTACCCCTAAATTAAAATGTTGTAACAGAGAGAAAGAGGAAGACCACGGATGTGAAACCACACAAAAGGTATTTATTAAACCTCTAACATGGGCACTAACCTTGTCAAAAGCAGGGTATACTGCTCTGATCTCTGTCAGCCAGCCATACGGCATGTGTCCCACAGGATATGTAGCTGTCAGAATCGCCACTGCCTATGAAAAGATTCAGGGGAACACGAATTTCAAATCTTTGAACACAACCGTTAAACTAACATAAGTTGACATTTCCCACCAATATCACCAAATTGACCTCGACAGAGTGAGAGACTAGGTAGTCGACTGGAAGCTCTTAGTTTCAGAAAGACTGTCAGAGTGGCCATCATTTGGCCTCACATTTAAGCTTAGGAAATCTCTCATGCCATGGAGCCACGCTGCTTAGCTTTGTTGTTTCATCATCATTTTGATATTTGGGGATAATAGTTAACCTGAGCCGGCGTGTGCCCAGCAGCCAGCTGAGTATCACCCTCCCTCATTGTTCATGAGTTATTTTACCTACAGATACATGAGTAGCAGAGTGCCTTAGAGCTCCCAGTAGCTTTGGATCATATTTAATAATTTTAATTTATATACATTTTACTTGGTTATTTGTAAGTAAAACAGTAAGACAGACGGACTACAAAACAATAGGCCTCAGTGGCTTACTGACTTTTGACACCAAACTTACTGCTCTGGGGCAGGACACACTCATGTATGAAAGATTTTGCTGACGTTTCTGGTTTCTGAAGTAAAAGTTCAAATACATGTACTTCATGTCTTTCACATAGGAAGTTTTTTAGGGAGCTCTTTCTGCAGGTGCTTNCAGACATAAATAATTCCAAATGACCATTTTTATCATGAGAAACAATTCCCTACCTGCAATTCAAACCTAGGCCCTTTTGCGCTTTCCCAAGTACAGTCCAAGAGGTATATCACAGACACACCACCCCCCCACCCCCCTTACATACTAGCATATGAAAGATTTTGCTGACGTTTCTGGTTTCTGAAGTAAAAGTTCAAATACATGTACTTCATGTCTTTCACATAGGAAGTTTTTTAGGGAGCTCTTTCTGCAGGTGCTTGGAAATCTACTGTCAGCCCAAGTTTTCTGTTTCTCAGAGCTGAAATGTGTATATGTACTGAGAACTGCCCACCTCCTTCAATTCCAGGAATTAAAGTGTTTGACTGCCTTTTGTTTATAGATTCAGATCTGTTATGATTCACCTAAATTCAGATTCATTTCACATCTGGCACCGGCAGTATTAAGAAAGACCTTTTTTTAACTTCTGCTGTCTCTGTTTCAGTCCTACATTTTCGATGTACATTTTCTTGGTTATCTGAGCCCATTTTCCCATTATAAATGTAATTGCTGTCCTTGCTTGGTTAAAAGATCTATACAAACACAGGACCACCCAGCAAGCTAAATTCTTCCCTGTCCTGCTTAAAAAGACAGGGGAAAGTAGTGATATCCACAGAGAAGAAGAGAGCAAGATAGATTCCTCCCTGCTAATAATATCTTTAATAACATTTAACATACTTTGCAAAGGTAAGTGGTTCAAAGAAAACAAATTGGAAACTAAAGACAGTACCCTTTTTAATTGCAATTCAGCCTCCCCTCCATTACTGCATTTTCAGCAGGATTTCTATTTGTATGAAGATGTTAAGTGGTTTCAGCAGTGATTTTTCTTTCAGTATTTTTCCTCAATTGGTGGGATCCCAAAACATGTGCATGGAAGCTTTCCTAAAGATCTAGAACTTCTATTTGATAAGTAAAAAAAGACCCCCTATTGAAGCCAACACCAAAAAAGGAACCCCGATCACCTTAACTGTGCAGAATCAGTAACAGAACTTAACAGTAACTGTAACAGAAGCAGTGGAAGTTGGCCAATGCAAATGGAATTGCTGATCTCATGAAGGTGCTACAGCCTAGCCTTTCACAGAGACGTCCTGCCCACATTGAAAGTCGATGATATTCTTGAACAAGAGACCCATAAAATTTCTGTGTATACTGATGCTCCAGACACATTTATTTCAGAAATCGGAGAAAGCTTAAATGTGACTATTACTGTTCATGCAAAAAGACCAGCAAATCATCAGCTATGACGTGTATTTGCAGCCACCTTAATAGCAACAAATTACAATAGGCTAGCCATGAAATGTGATGCATCTGAAATCAAAAATTACCAAGAAAAGCAAAACTGATTTCTGCTAACGCACTCTGGATCCCCTTGTACTGAGAGTGCTATTAATGCATAGCTTGATCCCTGACATGTAAAAGCCTGAACATTTCCTAAATTCTCTCTCCACAACTGTTTATTTGCAGTCACTGGCAACTTCTGAGTGAGTGAAATACACAGTATTGCACAAGACAAATTAGCAGTGCTGACAGAATGTTTGTTAGGCATCAGCTGTTTTTTTATTTTTTTTTCCATTTAGTATCCTACAGCTTTGTTTTTCCTACAGAAAAAAAACATGAGAGATGCACTAATAACTGCAGATCTAGACAATCTTCCAACACAAGTGGCAGGAAAGATCCCTCACACTTCTTACGGGAGTAGATCAACTCATGGTGAGCACTGGTGAAGGCTCTGCATCATGATCAGAAGTCTGGCTCCCATCAGCTATAGGAGACCACTGGAGTAATCTGAAATTCCTCAAAAGAAACAGGGTGCATTTCACACTCCAATCAGGAAACAGTTTTTTTAATGTGCTTCCTTGTGCCTCTACTCTATTCTGTGTGAGGCACTGACTGCTAACAGTAGGATTGTTTCACATCAGTTTGCCTGCCCATAAATATATACAACATGAAACAGTGGAACACAGGACTACAGACAACTTTCCTAAAATCTCTGGGATCTGAATACTCCAGAACACGTATACATATTTCATGTAGAGCATGAAAACCTGGGATGAGGGAACTGTTAAGTGAAAAAATTCTACTGGCATTGTTGAGGGTGAGGTCCCACTAGGCCTGGCAGAAACACTCCTAGTAAAGCCCAACCAGTCTTCTTTTCAAGAATTGAACTTGCTCCTTCTTCTTTCAAGAAGAACTTGCCCCTGATGATGTTCAACAAGGGCAAGTGTAGGGTGCTGCACCTGGGGAGGAATAATCCCCTGCACCAATACAGGTTGGGGGCTGACCTGCTGGAGAGCAGCTCTGAGGAAAAAGACTTAGGGGTCCGGGTGGACAACAGGATGACCATGAGCCAGCAATGTGCCCTTGTGGCCAAGAAGGCCAATGGCATCATGGGGTACATCAAGAAGAGTGTGACCAGCAGGTCGAGGGAGGATATCCTGCCCCTCTGCCCTGGTGAGGCCCCATCTGGAGTACTGTGTCTAGTTCTGGACTCCCCAGTTCAAGAAGGACAGGGAACTGCTGAAGAGGGTGCAGCAGAAGACCACAAAGATGATTAGTGGCCTGGAATACCTCTCCTATGACTAAAGGCTGAGAGACTTGAGCCTTTTTAGTCTGGAGAAGAGAAGACAGAGAGGGGATCTGATGAATGTCTATAAATACTTCAAGGCTGGGTGTCAAGAGGATGGGGCCAGTCTTTTTTTAGTGGTGACCAGTGACAGGACAAGAGGTAACGGGCACAAACTTGAACGTAGGTTGTTCCATCCAAATATGAGGTGGAACTTCTTTACTTTGAGGGTGGCAGAGCACTAGAACAAGCTGCCCAGAGAGGTGGTGGAGTCTCCATCACCAGAGACATTCAAAACCCACCTGAACAATTTCCTGTGCAACCTGCTCTAGGTGGAGCTGCTTTAGCACGGGGGTTGGACTAGATGAACTCCAGGAGTCCCTTCCAATGCCATATCATTCTGTCATTAATTCTGTGATTCTGTGATAAAGAGATCACTAAACAGAAATGAACTTAGGACACGTTTTTTCTTGCCAGCACAGATGAGAAGAAAAACACAGAGGCAACTCTATGTAAACGGGCATTTGCAGTAATGGGGAGCACTGACTTTCTTACCTCTGTGGCTGAAGAACTGCCACCTAGGTCCCGGGAGACAAAAAGGTTGACAATGGGCCGACTTATTCGCTGAGTTGCCAAAATTAATGCCAAAGGCCACCAGAAACTCAGCATCTTCCTTATTGTAGCCTCTCCCTGCAATACATAGGAAAAAAACAACAAACAAAGATGTGGCTTTGGAAAGAAACACACTAAACAACCAGAAGCACTGAGAAAGACCTTTTGCTTCTCCTACCCACTGGCACTTTGGTATATTAATTCCAAATGTTTCCAATAGCTGGAACCTAAAATGTTGTCACCTATGTTAGCAATGCTGAATTCCAAAGGAGCTGTGCCATGGATCTCAATAAATAATACACAAAGTATCTACCTGCAGAATTTGTTCTGGCTACCAGACAAAGATATGTGAACACCGATATGACTTTTCAGGAAAAAAGAGGAATTTTGAGACCTTTTCCCCTGTGAAGTAAGGTCTGTGCTTCATCCTGTGCTGTCTAACAGCACTAGAAGAAGGGAGCTCAGTACAGAGGTGCTCAGTAGATAGAACAGCAATACCACTTGAAGCATTCCTTTATGTGCACTGTTGCTGGAATAGTTTCTGCTGTGTCTCTCTAAATTACATTTTTTTCCTCTGTAGAGCAGAGAGAGGAGGCCCTTCACACACAGAGCCTTAATACGGTATTATAACACAAAAAGGAAGCTTAAAATTATTGAATTAAAAAAAAAATCACAAAGTATTAAGACATACCCCCATTTCAGGCCCACTTCTGTCAGGAATGACATCATGTATGTTCCTGTAGTATCCGAGGCACAACGTGGTGCACCGGACGAGTGCTCCCATATATAAAGACAAGATTGGGATCAGGAGAGGCTCTCTGCACTCCAAGTGACTGTGAAGCAAAATGGCTACAAAAACAACCTGCAGGGCAAACAAATTAATGATTAGCAATTTGTCTGTCTGATTCTTCAGGGCCAACATAACCCCCGTCTGACTCCCAGCTAGTCCACCTGAATCAACAACCTTGCATGACTACAGTATCTGACTTCAAGCTTGTGGCATTTAGAAACTTTAGTGAGGATCCTCCATGCATTCAGTTATACAAATGAGAAGAACAAGAGTTAACTTTATACAGACGCTCTACTAAACACAACTTGAAGATATGGGCAGGTGTCAGACTGGGAGCCATAAACAGGAGAAGGGTAGCATGGAAGTCTGGTGAGGTCTGGCAGCTAGCCTGTGGCCGAGTGTCACCCTTCCCAGGAGAATGTGCTATTCGGATATACACTGAGGCTGGACATGCTTCTAAGGGTCTGTTTCTAAACCCTGCTTTTTTTTTTGGAGGGGCGAGAGGCAGTGGCAATTAAAAAAACAGATGTTTTGAAGTATTGACTTCAGCATTTAGAAGCAGGAAATCTTATGCCATCCTAATTTTCTACTTTTTTGAGTGAAATTTCAGTATTTCATCATTTTCTCTTCAGCTACACTGCTGCCACTTGGATGTAACCGAAATGGAAATTTTTGGGCAAATGAACAGCTCACAATTCAATTTCATAACATAAAACGTACAATCCAGAAATGCCAAGGAACTGATGCAATACTGTTCTCTTCCATTAAGTACAGAGCTGATGGCATGACTCTTAAATTCTGAATGTCTCTGGATGGGGGACACAAGTGGGAATGAAACTGTTTTGTTCTGTGAACCTCAGAATCAAGGACAACCATGTCAGAACATGCTGGCGTTCAAGTGAGTAACACATTGTTCAGGGGCAGGTTGTCTTCTTCTACAGCTCAAGAAATACTTAAGAAAAATCACACTGAGCAAATGTTTATTATGCAGGCCACATTGTTTATGAAGCTTTGCAAAACCACTCTTTTGAACCCTACAAAAGAGTTGTTTTTCAGTAAACTGAATCAAAGTCAGTCACTAAAACTGTGTACATGAAACTACCCAGCAAGAATTAGCTACTGCCTTTGCACCTATTGCTTGTGTAAGAGCAACTGCAGGTGCAGGGAGTTCCAGGCTGTGGAGAACCACAACTTTTTGTCTACCAGATTTGCTCTTGCTCTGTGCAGTATGCTGTTGAGCGAAGATGACAGGTGTCTTATTCTTCACAACCCTGGCACTCTGCTCACCAACCATTGTGGAAAGAGCGTATGTAACACGGCCAAAATAAAAATTTATTTCTATATTTAGATGTATATGACCTGGCATGCATCTAGGCCAGCAAACTCTGTAGGTCACATTAGAACAAGAGCAGATCCTGAGAGTTAAGGTCATTTACAATAATTGCTATTATCTTCAGGGATTTAGTGCAGTACTGCAAAGGGGCAGACCTGCCGAACATAAAATAGCAGCTGATTGAATGGTTCAACTTTGTTTATGGTTTGCTTATATTTAGTGGGAGGAAAATGCTATAAAAAATTGAACTAAGTGCTGTTGACTTCATATTTCCTTTGATATTGTACTGTTTTTGTCCTCTTTCTTACCCAGTCATTATACCATTCAGTTGGCAATGGGGCAGTAAAGCAACTGTTTTACAGGTGCTGGGACTTTCAATTTTGTAATGCTTTTATATACGCTTTAAAAAGAGGGCTGTATATTGGCTCTTGAATGTTACACAGCCATGTGTATGAATGTTGTTTTTTAAATGTGTCAAATATGAATGTTGTTTTTTAAGTGTGTCCCTCACAAATAAAAGTTCAAACAATATTTGGTCTTCTCTGCACCACCCAGAGGCCACCACCACAGATCCCTTCTGATGTAGTTCTGAGCCTTCACCTTTTGTTCCACTAACAAGAACAATGCCATACTGACATTCAGAAGATGGCTTGCATGACTGCATTTTACTTGATTAGACAGCACTTGCAAAAACTGACAGGTGAACTGGAGAATCAAGCCCTCACTTCCCCACCTCCAAGACCCACATAGGATTTCAGTGCAACTGTGTGTAGTGTGTGGGAGAATGCACACGGGGGAGAAAGGTCTCTTTCAAAGCACTCCATCAGCCTCAGGATTGGTAGAAGCCATCAGTCTCTTTGCCTGACCTTTCTTTTTCCCAGATGTACATGAGCATGTATAGCTTGTTTCTCAGCCATTCTGCAAGACATGGCCCTAAGCCAAATAATCCTAGCTCCCTTCTCTCGACATTGCTTTGGGATTGACTTGATCCAGTCAAGTGAGACCAGGTAAAACCACAACTGCCAGCAGAAAGCCTCCACATGATGGGGACGCAACTGGAGAAGAGCATACAAGATTATTTTCTCAGGTGTGTTATTCATGGTAGAGAGAGCAGAGTCTCTGTAAAGAAGAGTCCTTGCTTAGGAAAACATCTAGTCCATAACACAACAGAAACAATGACTGCTAAGAGGAGTCATTACCTGAGCTATGACATCGGAGATAGAGGCACATCCCACTAGGAAACTGTACTTGTGTTTCAGCAAAATCCCAGCATGCGTCCATGCCTGAAGAAAGGCAGACAAGAGTTTGGGAAATGATTATGAAATTTGTGTAAGATTTCAGGGTCCCAGAATGCTGTTTTCTGGTTGTTACATTGTACACAATTTATAAAGCTCTTTTCCACCAGCAGTACCTGGTGTGAACCTGGGCAAATGTTAGGCCAATAATGCAGAGAAAGCACTGCTGCATTCAGTTCCTCATTGCCAGGACCGATATGGAGAATGGGAATAATATAGCAGACTCTATAAAAATTTCTGAGCAGATGTAGTAAGAAACTGCCCCCCTCTTCATAAAAAAAAGATGCTGCACTGGGTGGATTATCATCTAACTAACTAATCCAAGGGAAAAAGTGTTTCTTCTAGCTCACCAGTTGGATGCATCTCTGAAGTGTAATACTCATGGGCCTACTGAATTATACTGAGATCTGTCTGGAAAAGAAAACTTAACAATCCATCTTTTTATTTTCAGCCACTGTTTCAAGCAGACAAAGTGGTAGAGAAAGTGATGGAGGCACGCCACGAGAAGGTTATCTTTCATGAGTTTTACACAGAATGAGAGGCATTAAAGAAAGCTGCCATATTTTTATGTTGTGCATGCCATAAGCAGTGACCCTGGAGATCTGGGAAGCAGCAGCCCATCCCATGCTTGGCTCTCTTGTCTAAGTATTTGAGTTATACTACACCTAGCTATGCTTGCAAAAATTGGTGGTAAGAAATATTTTTTCAACATATTTGCTTTGAGAAAATATTGAGCTTATTCCTTGTGAGCTCTGCAGGTGATCTGGGAATGCAAAGCACATCCAGCTCTCACTACAACTGGAATGAGAGGACACAGACAAACAAATGGTGCAGTGCATAAGAAGACAAACAGTGCTTTCTAGCATGCATATACTCTAACAAGGCCACTGAGGTTTTTTACATTTGTCATGATCTCTGGATGTTCAAAGTTCACCCAGAGGCTTTTTTCAGGTAGCAAGAGATCACAGAATCATAGAATGGTTAGAATTGGAAAGGACCTTGAAGATCATCGAGTTCCAACCCCCCTGCCATGGGCAGGGACACCTCCCACTAGACCAGGTTGCTCAAAGCCCCATCCAGCCTGGCCTTGAACACTCCCAGGGATGGGGCATCCACAATGATGAGCCCAGGTATATCCAGAACTACTACTTGCACACATTGAGTTTCCCATCAGGTAACCAACTTTGCAAACTAAAATCACAAAAAAATCCCAACCTCTGAACCCATTCACATTAAAACTCAATTCTGAATCAGGCACTCACCATGGCATCCATAAAAGGGAAGGCAGCAAGATAAAGGAAGGCCCTCCGAGTTTTACTTCCCACTGATTCATCCACATGGTGCAGCTTATTAATAATGTAATATCCCAAATCGCTATATGCTGTAGAGACAGAAGAACAGGAATGAATAATAAAGGTTAGATATGAACTTTGGGTAAGATACTCGTAAGTGCCTGAAAGACTGTGATGTCTTAGGAGCTCAGACACGCATCCACTTAGCTAACAGCTGCAGGGGCTTCAGGGTATTACAGCCTCACCAGCTGCTGTTTGTAAGTCAGGACTGCTCTCATGGTTCTTTTTCAAGTAACCTTTGGCTGAGGAGGGATAACAAACGGCTGAGATGGGAGACGGGTATAGTAAGTGTCACATCTGATTGCTAAATGAACACACTGGTACTCCAGAAAATCTACTGCACTTTCATAAACTCAAGACTCTGTTCAAAAAGCTGTTTTCACCAGGCATTGTGTATTTCATGGGCTGTAGTAGTTTTTGTAGTAAGTAATACCTTACAAATGCTGAAACCAGCTACTGACATTACCTGTAAATCTGCACAAAGCTATAAAAGGATATTATGAATTGCAACTGCACACAACAAATCACACTTATTATTGCCTCTCCCTTACTCTGTCTAATGATCACCTCTGCTGGGATCTGTCAGGGCACTGTGTGTTTCACTGCACAGTCTCTGGGCAGCCTCGACCAGCCTTAGCTTCCTTCCTATCTGGAGCTGGCATCTCAGGAGCCACAAGCCAGAAAAGGGCACTGCTGGAAATCAGGGGCCTGCCACTTCTAATCACCAGTGTGTTATTTTGCCATCCTGTTTCAACCCCAGATAGGAATTTTTAGTGTTGGGCAACATGCCTCTTGCCAGGTGTCTCTTCCCAAGGTGTTGGGTTGAAGATAGCACAAATGTAGGGACCCACCACAGATCTCTCTAAAGAACTGATTAAATTTCTGTTAGTAACCACATTATTCAACTGTTTTATTAACCCGAGTCCTCCCCATGACCAGATACAACAAAGAGGTAGCTATGTTTGCAGTCTCTGAATTATGGGGACTTAAATAACATGCACAGTTACATAATCCAAATAGTTTCCAACCTTTTATAAACTATGCTCTAAACCTGTATATTATTATGTAGTTTCCTCTACATGCTTGTAATAACTGTTAAAGGAATGATTAGGTTGTAAAGTCAACCACCCAACACAAAACCAGCAGAATTACTTGTGCCTGGGGAATCTTACCTCAGTTCTCTTCCACTTGTGTCTTCTCTACAATAATTATTTCAATGTGAACATCTATCTGATTTTCCATTTACAACAACTCTACAATTATAATTGTACAGACCTTCATACAGGGTATTTCAGGAAAGTCATTCTTTTCATGTGTGCAGACCACACACTGAATTGACAAATACTAACAGCAGTTGTTCAATTCAATCTTTTTAGCCTAATGGACAGTGTTTGGAAGCAATTAAAGAGGAGTTTAAGTCATCATTGTTTTCTCATGGCTTGGGGATACAGCAGTTAAATAGTTAACAGAACTGAAAAAACTTCTTAGAGTCAGAACAAGACAGAGTAAACAAGGTAGCAAAAAAGAAGGTGGCATGACAGCACTGGAAAGGGGCATGAGCCTCACTCCAGATAACCAGGACTGGCCAAAAGAAGCTAAAATGTTAAAAACTCCCTTTCTCTATGCTGATCCCCATCTATACGCCATTCATCTGAAACATGAGACTCGCAGACTATCAATTTGTTGCTTATCTATCCTCCTGGGGCTCAACCTTGTTTCCTTTTGAACAGGATTAGGGAAAATCTAACAGGATTCCAACCTCTCCCAAGTCCAGGGAGGCCAGTTTAGTTCAAGTGTCTGTGTGTTTGTAGCAGTTCAGTCACGCATCAAGCACAGCCTCTTTTTATTTTTGCATGAATGTCCACACATCAATTTTTGCTCAATATTTTGAAAACTCTCTATTACGCACAGATTTTTGCATGGTAAGTTCTTGTGGAAGCTGCTTTTAAGGCAGGGCAGTACATGGATGTTTCTGAATCAACTTATTTGAATGAAGAAGTCTGGAAGGCACACAAGGCAAGCCACCAGTGAGGGTCAAATTCATTGAGCTGTCTCTTTCGTCCCACTGAAGAACTGCTGCAGGAAACACAGCAGTATAGTTCTACACATGGTGACAGACAGAATCAGAGTCCAGGTGCTGAGGAACCTGCTCCTGAAGAGTCTCCACCAGCAGTGCAGTACTGGGAAGACAGCACACTGCAGAGGTCACTCTCTGTGCTCTCCATGCACTTCACTTGCTGGTCTTCTGCTTTAAAAGAAACTTTGAGACTGTTGACAAAGTGAGTAATTTATTTGGGTTTTTAAGCCACTGAGATGTTGAATTTTTTTTTTCTTAAAGTTTGCTGTCACAGGAAAATTGCAGAATCAGAGGGTACAGAGGCTGAACTATGCTCACTTGTAGGAACAGACGGTTCATCACAGGGTTGTAGTTTATTGGCAGGATGCTCTCCAGGGCGTTATACCACCACAGCTCACAACACCACATTTTTAAGATTTCTAGGGATATCAGTGCTGTGTTCTTTAAGCTATAAGATTCTTTTATCCCCATCCAAAACCAGTTCAACTACATTTTAAAATGTAATTTTGATTTTAAAATTGTAATGGATAAACTTAAAAGACAGCTTTAAAACAGTCAACTATTTTCTTCTACATGTCAGTGAAAACATGCAATCACTTTTGCTGATGTCAGTCAGTGTTTCCATCCTCAGAAAGAAGGACTCAGCAAGCTGAGATTTACTGACAAATACACGGGCATATCTCTGAACTGTGAAAAAACCAATTGCTGATGCAATTAGAACTTAACCTTGGCCAATCTTACAAACTTATTATGAAGTGTGATACAAAATCAGTAACAGAGCTGAGGAGTATTACATGAAGACAAAGCAGTTGGCTCTTCCCATTCCTTGCATCATTTCAAGCAAAACAGCGAAGTTGAGCTCCAAGACAAGCTGCCTGTTTGCTCTCCTCTAAGACCTCATCTACTTTGATATGTCTATGG
Source organism: Pedionomus torquatus (assembly GCA_013398155.1). Lineage (NCBI taxonomy): Eukaryota > Metazoa > Chordata > Aves > Charadriiformes > Pedionomidae > Pedionomus > Pedionomus torquatus. The sequence goes on from VZRU01018561.1 coordinate 313,655, forward strand.
AGTAGTTTTGCTACAGCATTTAAGCAGGAATTCTTGCTTTTTTCTTTTCCAGTTGAGTTTTAAGGCCCAGGAGCCTAAGAAATGACAATGAAATACTGCATACCTAATTGGGTTTCCACTTCCCTACACCAACTTATCTAGCAAGCCAACTACTACCACAAACTTCAGACATTCTTGAAACAACTGAACACACTCTTAATGATGCCAGCAGTCTCAAACAAATAGCTGTACTGTTGTCATTTCGGAGCCGTCTGCTATCCAGAATGTACTCGCATCATAAAGAAAACAAAAAAAAACCCCTCGTAGCAAGTGATACCATTTACCTCCAGACACAGCTAGATATGTCAATATTAGCTTTACTGGAGGAAAAAAAAGGTGGTTTTGGGTTAAAGTTTGTTCTTCTTAGATACATTCCATTTTCATACTTTGCTGCCAGTTTTAAAAATGAACTTCCAGGCTTGAGAAGTAAAAGCCTATTCGGCTGCTTTCAGCTCATGTGGCCAAAACTGGTGCTGATCAGGATTTTGTTCGGCTAAGTGATTTGGGCTGATAGGAAAAGGCCTATTTGCAAAAAAACCCAACCACCAACTTCTCCCCAAAACTGATGGCAAATCTGCATTTGGAAATGGCACAAGGTACATAGGATTTCTTTATGTCTTTGATTAGCCTGACTAAAAATAAAAGAAAAGCCTGTGTCCCCCTTGGTAAAAGCCCAGATAATGAGAGTGTTTTAGGCTTTGTGATTTTTTTGATTATAGTAATAAATGAACTTTAAAAAAATGACAAGAGCTTATGAGCACATTAGTGCAGATTGATTACTGCAATCATCTTTTTCTGTGCTCAGCTCCAATTCCGAAATTGCATTTGTTGATTTTCCCAAATCTATCAATGACCAATGGTGTCTGAAATATTTTTAGGAAGGCCAACACTCATAAGTCTCAAAATCAGCCCTTTTTGAACTAAAGAACAATCATTTCTATCCTAAAATCCACAAATGCTCTGATCACAGGCTTTCTTACTTGTTCCTTTGCCCCGAATGCCTTGCTGGTAAGAAACTGTCCCTGTTGTGGGGGAAGGGTTGCAGCAGGTGGAGAAGTTCATGACTGCTTTTACAATGGCTATCTGAAAATATTGAAGTAGAACACACTGTTAATGAATAACATTTTATGATCTTTTNGATTATATTCTGGTTTGTGTTCCTGTGCTATCATCTTTTTCCGGGGCAAAATGTCTAGTAAAAGCCAGCAGAGTGGACACGCCAGAAAACTGATTGGAAAAAATAGCTCAGGTTGTCATAAGCCACTCTGTAACTCCCAATCTTTAGAAAATTTCAGAAGTGTTACATTGGTAGTGGCAGTATAGTTCACTTCTTATAAAGATCTTTCACATAAATGCAGTGACTGTCAATGTAGGAAATTCAAAAATATCAGTGGAATTACTAGCAACTGCTAAAGGTTTCCCCTGCGCAGTCTGTACAGAGAGTAACCCATGCCCACTAGCCTAACAGTAATAAACTGGCACAAACCAAATCATTCGCATGTTCTGACTATCCAGTCTGCTGGCTGCTGGTTACTAAAGTTCCAACCTTTTTTCCTGGTAACAACAAATGATCCATCATGTAGTTTTTTAATCAGGTGGTGTAGGCACCACTTAAGGATGTCTGTTTAAGCAAAGAGGATGTTTCTGCAAAGTAATTTCTGCCTTGTCATTTCCAGAACCTCCGAGAGCTGTGCAAAGTGGTATTAATATGCAAAAGGAAATAAACTTTCCCAGTAAACTAGTGAAGGGCTGAACAATGCTGTTTTACTGTCAAAGAAAATGTGTACGTTTTTCATGACACTGGTGTTAAAGGGACCCACTTAGTATGGAGAGCTTACTGGGAATACCATGAAATGCATTATGTTAGCATGATATTGTATAAATGAATTCTCTCCTGTGTCAAGGTGGCAATTTTGCAAGAAGTCAAAATATGTAAATAGGCTCAGTAGCTTGAATCCCTTTTCTTACAGCTCAAGATTTCCAAGAAAAGCCAAATGAGATGCTTTATAGCCTGGCTACATAGTAAACTGCCCACTAGCAAACCCTAACTGGTGGCAGTGGCTGCCCCCAAAATAGCACAAGGGAAGGAAGAAGCATTCAGCCTTCTGTTTCCAGATCACATTTGAAACGGCAAATGCAGGGATCGTGTTCTGACAAGGTTAGCAGAAGCATTGTAAGTGGGACGAGAATATGATTTCAAATCTCATTAGGTCAAATCAACTGACTTCTTAGGTCTAACTGCTACCTGTACTGGGGAGTGATAGACCGCTGGTGAGGACTTTGTGGACGTTCATGGGAATATGGTGGGGTGATACCTTAGGGACCCAGAGCTTGCAACTGTGAGTTCGAGTGGTTTGGCTCAGCCAGTCACTCCCACAGAGGATTGCATTAGCCCCTGTCGAGTAGTAGTGGGGAGCTGGTGCTGAAGCAATGAAGCATGAGTCAGGTGGGTGAAACAGCCTGTTTTGATATTTTAAATGCGTAGAGGCTGCTGTTTGTGAGGAGCTGTGTGTGCAGACTACAAATAGTCTCTATCACAGTTGGAAATGTGGTGATTCATTGTGGTCACTGTGTTTCTACCACCACTTGTTTTCTTCCTTCTGACTTTCAGTACTCCTCCTTATTTCATCGGGGCTTTTTGTTCCCTGATCCTTCCTGGGTTTTGACAGTCCACAGCAGACAATCATGTCATCTTCCTTAGCCCCATACATATGGCATGTGGAAGAAATTCAGTCCCCTGAGAGCTATTTGTTTCTGTTTTTCATCTGCTGAGCATCAGTAACCTGTATTTTTGTCTCCTGTAGATAGTCTGGGATCAACTTGCAGGTGCTGGGGAGTAGTTGCAGGTCCTAGGAGACTGCCTCTTTGTCACTGGACTCCTTCTTTTCCTCCTGCTAGGCAGGTTGTGCATCTGTGGGTCAGAGAACAATAATCAGGATTTGAAACATGTTCAAAGGAAACTTGGAACATAAAACTTGGCAACATCACCCAGGCAATTGGTGGTAGGACTAACTCTGTTCTCTCAGGCGCTCTGCCAGCCTCTGCTGTGGCCTTTGCATATTTTCAGGCATAGACAAATTAAAATACTAAAAAATATTTTGCAGTTTGCCACCATAAGCGGCTGAAAGACTGTGTGAAGCCCCTTTTTTCTTTTTTTCCCCCAGTACCTGCAGAAAGGGCATTACAGAGGTTCTGAATTCAGCTGGGCTCTATTTCTGGGCAAAGACAAGAAACTTCTCTGGCATGTTTTTCAAATGGCTGCCCCAAACATATCCCTTCAATAAAAAGTCCCACATGGAAAATCCAGCTACATCTTTCACCTGGAAATAGTTTTAACTTAAATTTTCTTAATGTCTACTATAACTTAAAATAAATTGTTGGATTAGTAGAAAATATTTCTTTATCCAGCTGGCAAAGCCAAAAATTTTGACCAGCATTGGCAGGAAAACAAGTGAGCAACTAGAAGAGCAGCTCTGAGGGCTGAAGAAACATTCCAGGCAAAGAAATATGAGAGCCAAACATACAAATGGCCCAAAGTTTATAACATTGACTCTAATACAGCAGCCTCAACTGTAAACATATTTACGAAGTGAACAACTGATACTGGTAAATGAATTAACTTGAATGCTTATAAAATCAGCAACAGCTTATCCCTGGCACAGAGTTGCCATGGCTAGTGAGCCGTTACAATAAGCATTTACTGTGGCAGTAACATAGAGTAAAGGTAAGCACCACAGGACTGTTGTATCGGTGGTGGAGTGACACATGATGGTCAAACATACTGGAGTGTTTGGGAGGCACATAAAGCTGGTGAACATAGCTGGCAGCCTGTTAAAGGTTAAGGCATTTGTATTTACCAAACGGCTCTTACACCTACTCTGGCAGGAACTACATGCTGACCAGCAGCATGTGCTGCTCTTGAGATCCCAACAGGCAGATAATGAATGGTGCCTCACTTCCAGGCCACTCCATAACTTCATGTCAATTCTGGCTATTGCCATCACACTCCCGTTTCCCATGTTTCTGTGATGGAATGACCCCCTGCTGCTGGTCATCCAACTCAGTCCTACTGTTTGTCAACCAACACATGTCTCTATAGGCTGTTGCATTGCCTCTCTTCTCCCATCCCTTAGTGCCCCCAGCTTTTAGGATTGTACCTGTTCAATGCAATGCACTCTCTGCTTCTTCCTCCATCGTCTCCTGTTGCTGGTCCAGAGGCTTCAGCTCTGTGGAATGAGCCAGAAGGTGCAGGGAATTTGGAGCAGTTCTTGAAGGGGATGAAGTTAAAGTCTTCCAGGTCACATGCCTTTTTATTGTTGTGGTACTGGCTGATGTTTGGGTTGATACCACATTTCTGCAGACTCTTACAAATTGGCACATCCTGTGGTTGCCTTACTTTTTATGTTCAGTTCATATCTGCTTGTGTATTTTCTTTGCTTCAGAGGTCACTTGGGGAGCTGGTCTTAGTGTGGCATAAGCGTTCTTAGTAACTACTTCTCTTATAGATTAGTTATTCAACAGAAGTGGGTGATGAGTAGTGCTAGCAGAGAGTAATACTTGGTATTTCAATGAGGATGCTAGCACCTACGTGCTTAGAGTTTTGTACTGTGAGATAAGGAGCAAAGGGATAGGTACATAGGGAGTACACAGACAATGCCACCAAGTTCTGACAAACACACCTACCAAGCACACCCTGAAGTCCTGCTAAAGCCGTTTGGGCAGATACTATTAATTGGTGGTCATTACCTAACAGTAAGACTGAGCTGTCAGCTTCATGCAACCTTGCCAAAGTTTTGCTCACACACCTAACTGAAAGAGATGGACATCATGTTGGGCCATCAGGTAGGCAAGCCCTGGAGGGGGAATCTGCCACTTAACAACTTGTTTGAAAAGTAATAAAAATTGCATGGAAGGGCAGCCCAAAAGACTTAATCTCTTTTGCATCTCCTGTTGTACCTACAAATGAAATCTTAAGCTTACAGGTTCATCAGTTTGAAGAACAGGCAAGGGAAGAAAATTAAAAGAAATATTAATTAGACATGAAGTGACCTCACCTATTAAGGTATGAAATATAGCAGCTACAGCACCAGCCACAACCATGCACAGAACTGCTTTGGTCCTGTCTCGCTTGCTGTTCACAAACACCAGGCCTACGTTTTTGAAGTCACTCATTGGACCTGTGAAGAACTTCATCAGGGAGTATGCCAGCCCATAGCTGGCCAGCATTTCCACAGCATCTTCCTTGACAGCAGCAATGCCCCTATTCAAAGCCTGTTGAAACACAGAAAGAGAAAATAATGTAGTACATGTGAAGTGTATCAAAAACAATGTTCTGCAGCCGGTTTTTGAAGGAACGAGTAAGTTCCGCTCTCATCATTTTCAACCCAAGTTGGAGCCAAGGTTCAGCAGCAGTAACTTGTGACTTGTGACACAGACAACTTCGTCATTTCATTCAGACAGTAAGTTCAAGTCAAGTAGACTTGAAGATAAACTGTGTTCTAGGTATTAAGGCAAAAATCTACTTCCAAAGTATACAATGGAACTCCTGCTACACCAGAAATCAGAGTAGAATACTTTTATGACCTGATAATAATTATGGATGATGCAACACCATTTAAATGTCACTGAGGCCTTAGTCCTGAACTGAGCAAAGTACAGTCCTTGTAGGCCATCTGCACAGGTAAAAACTCTGACATTATTATATGCTGAAATTCAAGGAGCTTAAACATTTTTTTCGGGGTAATGAGCTTTTCACTACATCCCATGTAATTGCTGTGAATAGCTGATACCATCCTATGATGCTTATTATGAAGCTAAGCCAAATACTACCAAACATGATCTGTTCTCCTTTCAAGTATTTCACAAGATATGATCCTATATTCATTATATATCTCCTTGTAGCATGTTTAAAAAGAAATATAGCACATGTATTTCAAGATATATCAAGGTTCAACTAACCTACTAACTAACCTAGAATGAATAAAAATTCATTCTAAGTCTGTATTTAGGAAATGTCTGCCAATGAATCATTCAGAATTAGATGGATTATTTTTATAACTAAGGTGAACCATAGAAAAAATGCGTAAGTGCTTCAGATTCCAGTTTGCAACAAAATGGTTCTAAAATATTGAATAGGAATGACAGAATGACAAATTTTATCTCCAGTGTGACAGTATCAATCATCTGATACACTCAGCAAACTGTTAAAACAAGATTTCGTTCAAAAAGCACGAAGGATAAAATATGACTTGTTTTCACAGGTATTTAGCTACTATGGGTTACAGCTAATGTGTGCTGATGGGGCCATGGCAACGAGGCCAACCAGAAACATCTCTCCAATCCACCCTTCAAATCTCAATCTATCCACTTACACAGCAGTTCCAATATCACTTTTTCTGAATGAACAAATCAGGCAGAGTATCACCAGGTAACCTTGGTGAAGTCTTTCCATTTCAAATTTAAGCTTAGTCTTTTTGTTGAAGACTTCTGACTTTTTTTTTCTCTTCCAATGACCACCTAAGCAAGCAATTCTCATTGCCTTCAAAAGAAACTGCATCCTCATGGTAGAAATGAGCATTTTTCTTTCTGTTCTTTACCACTTTGTGAGATGTGCTTCATTTTTGAAAGCAACACTGTCAACATCATAGTAAGAAGCTGTAGACAATACCAACTTCTCCATCCTCGATATCTGCCAAATCTCTCTCTTGTGTTCTGACCTGAACATCTGAGGCTCCAAATGCTTTCACCTATCTTGGCCCAGTTTGTCCCTTCCTGAAAATACGATGTGTTTGATATGGAATATCTACAGCTGCTATATACAACCTTCTCTGGGGTAGAAATAATTCCAGATGCCAAAACCACTAATGGGTGCATAAAACTGTACTCAAACAATTTGTGGTAAAGACTGTGGCCTCTGAAAGGAATAGTCAAGTTTAGATGTCTTTTGTGATGACGTCTATGATGATGTTGTAATCGACATCAAGGTGTATACAGAGTTATAATATTTTCATTTAAACTTTCTAAAGACACTGAATCTCCCTTTTGCTGTTGCCAGTAATAGATTATGCCATATAGAGGGTTCTTTGATCATTAATTTCCCCCCTCTTTTCTTCCGTCAACAATGAAGTATTTCTGGCATCTTCAATTTAAACAGCTAACCAATTTCAGGTAGTCTGATTCAAAAGCTTATTGTCACATATAAACAGCTGAATTATTTCTAGTACAGTTTCACAAGCACAAGTGCTTTCTTCCTGGTTTGCACAACTACTGAATACCAGAGTGTGTGGAGGATGGTAATCCAATTCTGGCACGCTCCCTGGGATAAACGTGGCTTTAACAAATCACATCTGTCAAGGGGCATGGCACTACGACTCCTCTACAGAGCGGCAGTCTTTGCTGAGCACAGTCCTCAAGGCAGTGAAACTAGGTCCGTGTGACACTGGCCTATGTAACCAAGTTTTCCACCTAAGTAGGACAAAGAGAAAGACTTTAACACTCCTCCTTCTCTCTGGTTTTACAGGCTGAACTCTGATCTCTTTTGTGTGAACAAATGAAAGCCAAGTGGATACTTCTGAGTAATTTTCCCTAGAGACAGACCGTGTACCCAGCTAAGCTAAACTGGCAAAATCCAAGAGATTTTTGTAAAAGGTGTGTTGCCATTAACTTATACTCCTGTGGAACGGCTGGCTGACATGATGAAATATTCTAGAGGCTAGCCCTGAAAAAGCAATTCTGTTTGCTCCAGACAAGACTGGAGGGTTGTGTACAGATGGTTTAGCTTCAGTAGCTTTCTTACTCCTTTTTCACTTTAAGATGACAATGCAAAAGGTTCTTCATCTTCAGCTTCCAAACTCTGTACAAGAACTTGTGTAGCTTTTTTACCCTATGCACCTTAGAATATTTTTGCTACTGAAGCTGCTGATGTTACATTTGATATCCTTAAATCCCCAAGAAATCCCAGATACCTGATAAAACTGCTTTGGGTACAATATGAAAGAGGCATTTGATCTTTCATGGCATGCCTGCCATGCAGTTGGTAATCTTCCAGTCTAATTTCCTATTAGATTTCCAATTAAATCTCTCACAAAGGAGGAAAAATATAAACCTGGGCAAGGTCTCTATTTTTTTGTCAGACTCTATTTAGTAGACATTTTGTGTGAACAAAAATCAATAACAAAACTTCAGCAGCAGCATTTGCATTCCATGCTTGTTTCATACACAACAGAGCATATCTCTACAAAGATTTGTGCAGCTTGTCAACAAAAATCACTCAGACCTAGGCAGTAATAATATTGATAATAATCACAACACTTAATATAAGAAGTTAGCTTGATCATACATATTTCAGATGTCATCTTACTTTCAGCTGACTTATTTGCACCAAACTTGAAATCCAGATGCTGGAAGAAAGACTATTGGTAATGGCACATTCTCCTGAGTTTTTAATAAACAGCTAACCTAATATGGCAGTAGGTGAAAAATGTCACAGTAAATTGCTATTCATAAAATGTGATTATCACAAAGCCAGTGACCCTTCTTTTAGAGATAAAAAAAAGCACACAATGCTTCCAGGTAGGTTAGTTGTATTCCTAAAGCACTTCTCAAAAAAGGTAGGCACCAAGACCTAGAGCCACTTCCATACAATGTTTTCTATAACACATTCTGTTATCACTAGAGAGATTAAATCTTTGCTAGAGAACCCAGTCACAACCTCATGAACCCCTCTTCATGAATAATTGTGTGCTATCTCTAATGTTCACTAAAATCCAACAGGACAAGCGCTTTAAAATTCCCATCCAAAAGACTCAGAAGAATACCAAGTAATACACTCAATGACATTTCAGCCAATAACCACATCTTTACAATTTGGTACTGCAGCTGGCTTTATCCTCTTAGAAGGACTATATAAGATCTCTATCTCTTCTAGGACATGCATGAACCAACAAACTTTTGCATGCAAAGGCAGTGATTTAAAAAGCATCAGTTGTAAGAGAAGTGTCAAAAGTTGCATGAGGTTTCAGCACTATTCACTAATGTTGACAGAAAAGATTTGGTTCCGGTCTACAGCTACACACCTCTGCTGCCAAAAATTCAAAGTCCATCTGTTAAGCTGGTTCTATAGAGTCTGACCATTTCTCAAATGATCTTCCTCTCCCAGAGACTACTGGCTGACTGATATTACATTTTGGATTGGATTAGGCATATAAAATATAAAAAGTCAAATGAGAAACCTGCACCTATCGTATAAGTTTTCTTATAGGTTTAAAAAAAATTATTATCTATGTACCGCATAGAACTTCAGTAGTGTACACCTAACTAGAAGGGCACATTTTCTACTTCATTTGAAGTTAACCATTGACTATGCAGTCAATACTTGAAGTGCATGTGTTTTAAATAAGAGCAAGTAAAACCCAAGAAATGTTTCTACTTGATAAGTTTTCAAGTCTGTTCTACCTGGTTATCTACCTAAGGGTGACATCAAAAACCTGTTCAATTTGGCAGTAACTTGGACAAACGTATGTTCGGTTCAGTGAGCATTTTTAACACGTTCTCCCTCCTCCTACATTTTTCTTCCTACCTCCCCTCCCCTAAGAAAATGGAAGACAGCAAGAGTATCCAGTTAAAGAACAAGCTGACATAGGAGACAGTGTTTCTCCTGTGTCAAATAATCTCTCTCCTGATGATTGCTGGCTGAGTTTTCATTTACTAAATCCCGTCACATTGAAATCTTCCGTATCAAATGTACCAGCTGTCTCTGGCTGATCTTACCCCTTGTCACCACTGTGCTGCCAAACAGACCCCTGACAGATCGGATGCTCTGTAAGTATAGCATAATCAGACCACCCTGTCGGTGCTACCTTAGCGTCATCCCATCTGCATCTCTGCTTCTGGTTGGGTTTCTCATAATAGCAGGAACCACCAGTAGACCATTTGAGGGAAACAGCTTGTGCGCTGACGCAGGTCTGTGTAAGACTTCCATGGACATTGGCACAGAAGGGGGAGAAAAAGGGGTAAAATTAGCCCACACATATTTATCTTGCTGCAAGAAGATTGATCAAAGGTAATGATCAACCTCTTCAAAGGTATGAAGAGATAACCCTGAAGAGCACAGAGGGTGTCTGACCTTGTTAGCTTGAAAATGATGACCTGGGAATCTTCATTGGTTCAGGCCTTTTTTTTGTTTGTTTGTTTAGGGTCGTTTTGTTTTGCAATGCTTTTACCCTAATTCAGTATCTCTACCTTTGAGTCAACATCTGTTGTAGACCATGTGTTGGATGACTGAAATGCCATCTGAGGTCAGTTCCTATTAGTCCACTATTAAAATACTTGACTTCCCCACTGCTCCCTTACTAAAGCTGGCTGGCAGAGAACCCCCACAGGCTTTCCCTGTCCACAGCGCTGCAAGTGCTGACATCGCTGCAACCCACTGAAATGAAATAATCCCAGTCCCCAGCAACAGACCACAGCCCCGATTCCCGGTCTGAGGGAAGAAAAGATGCTTGTCCGGAGAGACGGACACCTAGACACCCCTGTGGTATGCAGTCTGTCTCTGGAGAAGCCATCCTCAGAAGAGCATTAGGACCACCCTGAAAATGAGAATTGAAGCTTTTCTGTCTCTTGGTGCTTCCTAATTGAAAAGAAACTATAAATGCAGGGCAGGTGTCATGGCTTTATCTTAAAAAAATGTCAGTGTGCCAAAGTTTCAAGCAAATTTACTCTGTCTACTTAAGTAGGGAGAACATGGCCCAGAAGAAAGCTCCTATACCAAGAGAAACAAAACCCAAGCCACCAAGACTAGGATGCAATCAGTAGCAATTTTTTCCCCATTTATCTTCCTGAGCAGCAATAAAAGCAAAACCGAACACTTTCACAAGATTTCTACTCTTATGTGAAATGCCTGCTACTCTGTGACCATGATCTGGCTCTCCATTTCTTTTGTTGGCATTATCTACTCGCTGCCCAATGTCAAGGCTGTATGAAAGGGTGTTTTGGAAGGAGTTTAAATAAAGATTCTAAATCCAAGTAACATACTTTTAGAGCATTCACAGCGTTCACGTTACCTGGGATGCATCAGGGAACAGCACTTTTTGGAAGCCCAGACAGGAGACGCAGGAAAAACTAGGGCAGCAGTGGCAATAGTAAAGTCAGTGAAAACTGGCAATCCTTCCCACTGCAAGAAGTAAGGCAGAGGAGGACATGGTGGGCAGCTGGAAGAGTAGCTGCAGCACATTCACACACAACAACCAGCCCAAGATGGAATAATACAAAAAAAAACCCCACAGGTGGGCTGCAGGAGATAATGGTGCAGAACCACAGAAAGAAACCAGAGACAGTGAAGCCAAAATGTGCCTCATCTAAAACTACATTTGACAAAGTGCCAGAGTATTTACGGCAGGGAGCAATCTTACAGGGGTGCGTCAGCTGCTGCAGATGGTTGCCTCCCCGGGGGCATGTAAGAACACTGATCCCGAAGCCAAGTGCACTACAATGAGTGATGCTGGGAAGCCCTTTGGGATGTATTCCCCAGATAGTATTAAATGGGAATGGCTGACACCTGTATGAAGGAGACCTAAACCACTGCCATTTCCACTGATTACTGCAGAGAAACCTGTCCCCTGAGGTGAGAACATAACCATTAACCATGGCCTTTTTCAGGCAAGCAATGCTTGTAGGGGCACAAGACAGAAGCAAAACCAACACGTCATAGATAGTCTCCCGCACTACGACATTCCTGGTAGACTCTGGCTGATGCTAATCAATTGTCCAAAACATTTTTAAAGTGAAAGTCAAATGGGAACGCCTTGCTCTCAAAGCAGTACCAGGAGCATTTCATTCAGGCTTCCCTGGGAGCTCATCCACAAAGGTGAGACACATTTGTGACTATGTTACAGTAGCATGGCTAACTCCAGGCTGAGTTTATTTATCTTCAGATCTCTTTCATGTGGAGACCAAAGACTCATTTTATCTCAAAAACTATTTCTGTTCCTAAGTCTATGGGTACAGACAAATAAAATTCAGACATAAATTGAGACACATAAAACCAGGAGAAGGTTAGCTCCCTGTCTCTTCAAAATGCCCCATGGAATAGCTATCACTTCTTCACCAAATTCCATTTTGATTACTTTTAAGTGGTAGAAAGCACTGGGGAGGACACAAATGCATATCACATGATATACAGAAAGAATATTTGCCTTAATCACAAATGATATAGTATCTTCAGCAGTGCTGCTACTTTTCTTTATAATTTCTCACAGAAACAGGCTCTGTTCTCTTCCTCACATTATGCCCCCAAAGTAAAAAGTAAGTTGATTTACTATCAGTTGCGTATTACATAAAATGACATTTTCTCATGGTTATACACTAAATCTCTGCAAGGTCTATTATAAGACTTGCTTCTATGCACACAACAAATTTAATCTACATAGGTCCCTTACCTGTAAGTGTCTCACAACTCTGGCATATTGCCTTTTTATTAGCATTAACTCTTGTCTCTGCTGAAATACTCCTTGTGTCTCTCTCCTGAAATGGAAATCGCCACTTTCTTCATGATCACACCCTCTCACTAAGCTCCAAAGTGTACACACAAGTTCAGGTTGGAAGGAGCCTTTGGAGGTCAGCTCAAAGCACTGCCCCAAGCTGAACATATGGGAGATGTGAAGGAGACCCCACACCTTCCCTGGGCAACCACCCTAAGAGGCCACCCTCACTCTGAACCTTAACATGGTTCAGAACTGGCATCTGAAGAGCCACAGCCATCTCCCTTGAACATTAAAACACGCTCTCCTGCTAGCAAATGGGATGCTGCTGACCTCTGCCTGATTCTCCATTTCTCACATTTCCTTCTCCTTTCTTGAAGGATCTTTTGCTCCATCACTCTGCACCACTTCTCCTTGCAGCTTCAAAGACATGCTCTGTACCACTTCTCCTTGGTTTCACCAAAGATCTTGTCCTTGACAAGAACTCAACTATATTTTCACCTCATGGCAAGAAATAATTTAGCTCCACTTGTCTTCCAATTTTCACCCTTCCAGTTCTACTGCTATTGGCCTTTTTACAGTAGAATAGTATTTCTTCAGTAATTTAGATGTTGTATATGTTTCTTTTGTATTTCTATGTTCATGCATTGCATATGATGCTAGGTTCTTGCTTTCTCATTTTCTCATATTGTAGGTACTTCTCTTAAGTCGTATTTTTTCATGAGGTCACCTGGCACTCCCAATTACAAGAACCTGTATCTAGCATAAGTCCGTTTTTTGCCCCTTGAAAAAATCTGCTGAGGTAAAGATCTGACTTAAGAAAAAAAAAAATCCAAGCAAATACATTTGGCAGTTGTAGGAATAGGGGAAATTAATGAGATTTGTCACTGGATTTGTAGATATTTTAACAATTTTCTTAAACTTTTCATGTTAAAAAAATCTTAATGCTTGCAGCATTTTGGTGAAAAGCTCTCATATGTGACAGAGGATATTAAAAATGCCTTTAAAACAGACCAAAACTTGGCCAAGCATCTGCAATGTATGAGTCCTGCAGGTTCAGTAGAACTTGTTAAACTACTTTTAACTGCACAGAAATCTTGTTTCAATGTTTCAGTTGTGGCAAGTAGGCTTCTAGGCATTAAGCTTTGAGCAGTGAAAGAGAAGCACCACACAACAGAGGCTGTCTAGGTTCAAATCCTTAAGGTACCAGAAGACAAGGAAACACTACCTGGATCATTAGCTAAGGCATTTCTTCTTCCATGGCCTGAAGCTGCAATCCTACTAAGGCCCTACTAAGACATCTCTCTCTCAGGAATTGTGAGGTGGTTTGTTTTCCTACCTTGGCTCTTGTAGAAAGGACCCTGGAGGCCAGATCTGTAAAATTTACTTTATTCATCCAGCTCACTTATTTCTGTGCAGTTTCCACTCTTTGTTTGTGATTAAGATTCTGTGTCCTCCTACTTGGAAGACAAGTAATTTGGATTTTCTCTCAATTCCCTTTCCATGTGGAATTTAAGGGATGTAATAACTCTACCCAGCAAACTGGGCAAGAGCCAACAGGCAAATTCAGGGCTGCAGCAAAGTAGTTTAGTATCATTGCATGTACTATACTACAACTTTGTGGCTGCTCTAGACATTGCTGCTGCAACTGTTTAATTACTAATTTTGCCACAGCCCGAACTGGCAGTCAGCTGTGAGAGGGGAGTTACTCTGTTGGAGTATGGCCATGCAAACAGGTATTTTGGGGTTCGGTGTAACAAAGAAGTAGAAGCTTCCCAAGATGAACGTTCCCCAAGGGGACCTACTGTTAAATCAGCTGCTGATCCTTTTGGGAAATGAACCCTTGTGTCACCTAGTTCAGTGACAGCTATCCAGGCTGCTTTGATTGCAGAAGACAGTGAAGTTCAGCCTCAGTGACCATGTGCAGGATGGGACCAAAACAGTTTCTGATAATAGGGCTGGAAGGGAAGAAAGACACTTGCTATGCAAAAATAGATTTTTTTCTTTAAATCACTTTCAGACATGACTGAAGCACAAGTTAGTCACTCAAAAATTGAAAATGTCAGAATAGGGGGGATACCTTTTGTTGTCTGCCCTGTGCTCCTTTCCTCCATCCCCCCGTGTAGTTCAAATTCACCAGTAGCCAGCAGCACACCAAAATAAGTGTAGCTTGCAAACCACAGCCCTTCTGTTGTCAGCAGAGCTCTCCCAGTCATTCAGAGCTCCCTGAAGTGTCATCACATACATCATCTAGGCAAAATATGTAAAGCAACCAAGTCTCTGCTGTTTAGTGAACATTACTTGTATATTATGAAAGGCTAAAGCAAACTGAAGCAGGTGCCTGTAGGTTTTTGTTCACTCAGCTTGGGTAAATGTTCTCTCTCTCTCACTGTAGACAGGAGAGAGAAGGAGCCTGCTGAGCAAATGCACAAAATTCTTGACTTGTCATATGGCTGGGCTTAGAAAGAAGAAAGGCAAATAACTGCCATTTGGTCTTTTACCCTCCACAGTGCTGTGCTATGTCAAAAAAAAAAAAAAAAAAAAGGGAAAAAAAAAAAAAGAACAATCTATAAAGTACATGTCAAAGCTATTATGATTACAAAAAATACACATAACAATCAAATAAGGCGTCTGTGCCTGCCTTGAGAAGTGGGAGCTTGCCCAGATGCCCCTTAATGTGCAGAACAGCCCTACCTTTATGTGTACTTAGTGCACTCTGCAATTATCTGCTGCACATTAGCTTACTCTTAAAGCATTTACCTCCCCATGTGGCACAGCACAGACTTGTTACTAATGTTCTGGGGCTTTTCCTGACTTCAGTGGAGCAGAACATATTTGAGTTCTGTGATTTTCATCAGCTGTTGTGTCAGGAGCGGGGAGCACGGGTGGTTCAGGTCCATCATTAGGCAGCTGTTCCCTCTAGAATGCAGCTGGCTAGGAGAAGCACAGTTTGGGCTACACAAAGCAGAGTTTGTTAGGTGTAAGTGCCTCCAACTGCAAGTGCAGAGCTGCCAGATTAGCTCATGTCTTAACTGCTTAGAAGTGACAAATACAGGGCACCCAGATCACCAGCCTAAATACAAACTTGGTGTTCCTGCAGCTGGAAACGCCCATCATTAAACAAAGTCCACAACACTGGTAAGAAAACCTTCCATTTTTATCTGGTTTCCCCCCCTACCATTGTTATTCTTTGTACCAGCTTTATTAGAATGAGACTGAAGTCTCATTCATTGGAAGCAAACCGCGGATAGTGACAGTGACTTCCTTTCTCTAGGGATGGTGAATTTATTGCAAAACACGCTTTGAAGCACTTCCATTTATTATTACAGCGCCTTCCAGTACTCCAAAACCTGCAGAAAGCAACAGTCTCACTAAGCCACTAATTCTGCCCCTAGAATTTGACCCTATGTATCTGTTTAAAATAAATGGGAAGTGGGTGGTAAAGAGGTGGGAGTAGAGGAAGACAGAAGGGAGCACAGGCAGACTTTCTCCAAAGCAAATTTTCTTCTCTCAGAAAATTTAATCTTCTATGTGCCCAGCCTAAGCTTTGAGTACCTTGAACTTCTCTCCTGGTTCTTGCAGGTGGTATTGACAGGATTAGCTCACATTCTCTTCTAAAAATAGCATGACTGGTTCTCTCAGTATTCACTGACATGAAGTCAACACGTCAACTCACAATGAAATTATTGCACACAGGTTTTTCCAGGCAGTGGAGTGTACGGGGCACACATTACTGAGAAGTTTCTCTTGAAATTTCTCAAAATGCACCCTTTTTGAACCCCCACCATCTTTCACAAGGGAAAGCACAGTAATATTTCTACACAAGCAAGCCTGAAAATACCCTCTATGACCTAGAAGAGCAGGAGACCATGGGAGAACCTGATTACTGTTGCTTATAGAATCATAGAATGGTTAGAGATGGAAGGGACCTTAAAGATCATCAAGTTCCAACCCTCCTGCCATGGGCAGGGGCACCTCCCACTAGAGCAGGCTTCTCAAAGCCCCATTCAGCCTGGCCTTGAACATTTCCAGGGATGGGGAATCCAGAGCTTCTCTTGGCAACCTGTTCCAGTGCCTCAACACCCTCACAGTAAAAAATTTCTTTCTAGTATCTAATCTAAATCTCCCCTCTTCCAATTTAAAACTGTTACCCCTTGTCCTGACAAAGAGTCCTTTTCCAGCTCTCCATTAGGCTCCCTCCAGATACTGGAAGGCTGCCATAAGGTCTCCCTGGAGCCTTCTCTTCTCCAGGCTGGACAGCCCCAGCTCTCTCAGCAGAAGGGCTCCATCCCTCTGATCACCTGAACTGGCCCTCTGCTGGACCCGTTCCAACAGTTCTATGTCCTTTCTATGTTGAGGTCTCCAGAGCTGGACACAGTACTCCAGGTGTCACAAGTGCAGAGTAAAGGGGCAGAATCACCTCCTGTGAAACGCAAGTGATTTTGTGAGTGTTGTTGGTTATGCCAAATATGTGGTATAATTTGACACTTAATCTAATTTTGGAGGTGCCTACCCCTTGGTTCACAAAACCTGAACTGAAAAAACATTTTTAAATCTCTTCCAGCTGAAGTGGTGACCAGACAGACAGTGGATAGGTTCCTCCACTAATTGAGGGACTGTAAATGGTGCCTCAGTAATTCTTAAACGAGTTCTGCCATCTAACAGCATTTTAACACACACCTTCAGCAAGAGTACTCGCCACCACAAGACACTTGATATATAAGCTCAGTGCTCTCTTAGCCTTGTGTCTACACCAAAATTAACTCCAAGCTTAAAACTATTTTTATTGACATCCTTTCTCATTCCTGCATTCCTTATGACCTGGGGCAATGATCCCATCTTATTAAAAAGGATTATTTCAATAGCAATTATTTCAATAGCAACGAACAGTTTGCTATTGCAATAGCTCTCCCACTCCCACTAATTCCTTGACATGAATTGTATAGTTAAAACTTCTTAGCTAATTTTCATTTGTTTTATACAAGCACAGGACCGTGAATATATAATTTCAGTGAAACCACTGAGGGATTCCCAGAAACTTAAGTGAAACTGATGCTAAAACATCATAGTGCAACAGGTAATTTTGCCTAATAGATTCTCTGTCTGAGTCACTGGTTTTAAATGATGGATTTCCTTAGTCCTGGATTTCAGAAGGGGTAAGAAATGCAACAAAGATAGACTATCTACTATTCTTTCACGACATAGTACTGTATGCTGTGCAGAGGTTTCACTGGGAGAACAGCCTCCCATCACAGACTCCTCACCTCCTGACCAGTCTTGGTATGCTTTCTGAGTCATTTAACATCCTGTTTCCACAGATGCAATCTCTTTTTATCTTCTCCCATCCCTGTTCCTTTTTGTGTTGTAGCTGATGTGCAGGGAAATATGCAGGATATAATGCATTAATTTAGCACAGCTAAAATTTATCTTTGAGCTGCTTTAATATGAAATACAAAATTGGCTTCAGATGGGCATCCTGCCAAGATTTTCACCAAGGGGGAGAGGGTTGAGTGTCACACTGTTGCTGCTGTGGGGATGGGAAAGTTGAGCTGGCTTGCTTTGATAGTTTCATATGGCCTATAAGCTAATCTTACTCAGTGAATTCTTTACTACACTTCTGTCTACAAGACAACATATTGCAATTTATCCTTTGCTAAAATCTTCAATGCCAGAGGACAAAATACAATACAAGGAACAAGACTGAAATAAAAAAAAAAAAAAAAAAAAAAAAAAAAAAAAAAAAAAAAGAAACAGAAGAAAAAAATCATTTGCAAATCCCTGGATGCAACATTACTACAGACAAGTTGATGGTCTCTGTAGGTTGGTGTATTTTGCCTTAACAAAACTTGAAAACTTGCTGGGGTGGACAGAAAGTCAACCAGAGTATTTTTCTCTGATAATCTACCCAAATTGCCAGCATTCTGACTGACAACTCTGGTAGGGCTTAGCAGTAAAGCTGGAAACAAAGGACATATTTTAGCTCAGCTTTGTTTTCTGTAACTGTGGGTGTAAATAGCTTATGTTGTATTTGCAGGTCCTTGAAGTGTAAGAAACTAAAATGGCTTCATCCTTGGGGCTTAAAAACAGGGTTTACAACTTTTCTTGCACACGTATTTTATCCTCATTCATCTGTTTTTTGTGTAGAAGTGTAGAAGCACTGTTTTTCCACCAAAAATAATATCCACAGGGGATGCTTCCTTTTTAAAGCATGATGAGATGGACTGATAGAAAGCAGTGGATGTTCTGCTCATCACCACGCCTCCACAGACTCCAGGTTCTGCGCTGGTGAAACCATAGCCCTTAGAGGCTGCTTGGGCTTTCTTTGTTCAGGCTTGCAGGGCATTCAGGCAGAAGTGTTAAGTGCACCCAAAACAACTTCTGAAATCTGAAGATGCTAAGGCCACCATCTTGGACTGCAATGGGCATACTATCTTGGGGAAAAAAAATAATTCTGAAGCTTTTGTAGGGGAGGTGCATAATACTAGAATACAACCATTGCCAACACATACACAAAGCCAATGGCACCCAGCAATCCTGACAGAACTCTGTTTTATTCACTTGCACGGCGGAAAAATTGAAATGAGGATATTCACATCCACTGTGGAACACTTCTGGGAAGTAAGTGCCAAGAAGGCACAAAGACTACCGAGTCTCTAGGGGCAGGTCAGGAACAAGTTAGTCTATGCTGGTCTTGACAAATAAATTCTTTTGGACATCAGGGAAATGAGGTCCTGGAACAGACCTTGTGAAATGGTAGTGAGAGCAAACATTTTGGAGCAGTTAATGCTGGTTGGTGTCTTACAATAAAAACTGGAAGGTATGCTTGCAAAGAAAATGAAAATTTCTTTGAGATAATGCCATGTGATGGTTTTAATCGCTACTCCCTCTGGTCATGTTCCTGCTGATAATCTAATATGTTTGTTCTGAGCAAGCTAGAATAAGATACTTGCTCATACTAGTCACAGGTCTCAAAGGAAAATTTGCAACTGGAGCTAAACCCAGGCTATATTCTGCTGGAATGTAAGAAGTGCTCTAGTTCAGGAACTGCAGTCTAAAAGCTGTAGGAATATTGTGGGATGGTCCTTCAAAGCACTGCCATTTGGAAGGGATGATCCTTAAGAGACAAATATTCAAAACCAGCTTACCAGAACTGTAAAAGCACAGTTCTCTACACTAAGTATTTAAAAACTTTACCACTGCTGCACAGTGGGTATCTTTTCTAAACTCTCTATTTGAAACTCTTTGTCCCAAAGAGTCAAAAACACAACTGTGATAAGAGCAAAGTGAAAGCAGGTGTCATGACACTGCTTTTGAATAGTCTAAACTGAAGGTTAGATGATCCAAAAAGAGCCTTTGGATCATGCCAAATCTACTGCAGGTAGCAAATTTCCTGAAATTGGTTACGCTATTTTTATAACAGCGTAGGGCAGGATTCTTAAATCCCAATAAGCTCTGGAGCCCCAGTAAAATTCACCTCTATGCCTGCTGCTCTTGGGTAACATACATATCCCAATGGGTTCCAGCAGCAGATTCAGCTTTCTTTACATCATCGTGCAATTTATCAAGGAGCAGTAGATGTTGTTGCAGAAAACAGCTTCTCGCCGCTGCACACCCTTAAATGCTTTAGACCTTCTTCACACTTTCCTCTTCTCATCCTCTTCTTCCTCAAATGCATCCCCAGCAGCTCTTGCTCCCCTGCCTGCTGGCCAAGATGGACCCTGGTGAGCTCCAAACATTTGTACGTCACTGGTCTCATCACAGATAGCTGAACTAGCTCTAGAAGCACTGCAGATTACTTCCTGCCCTGCCATGGGGTAAGACCACATTGCCTCAAAGGTAAGAAAAGGGCTGTATTTCCGTAAACTTAAGAAGCACAGGAAATACATATATGTATATGTATGTATATATAAATATCTATTCATGGATATATTCATATATCTATTCCCTTTTCCATGAGTTTTCCATAACTCCTTTACACTTCTGTGTTCTCTTTTTGGAAGACCTGACTTGATGTTTCAACCTCATTTTAGTGTTCGAGACCAGGGGAAATCCTTTTTTGAGGTTAAAGTGGAGGAGAACTGTTGCTGTCATTGCAAATTTAAGCTACCAGTTTGAATTACTTGTCAACTCCAGGCAAGAGTGCCAAAATCTCATTTTATATTAGGAACTGAGCTACAATAATTGTGTAACTCAATTAACAATCTCGTAAACAAATACAGTTAAAATCTGGGTGAAGAATTTGATGTCTTTTTTTAGTAATACGACTTAACTTCACTCAGAACAAAAGACAGGGTCACTCAATTACATACACAAATACTATAAATTCTTTTTTTGCAGCCAGTAACAAAGCTGCTGCTGTTGATCAAAAGGCTTTAAGAAAAATAAGGTATTTCTTTTTATTACACAGCTTTCGTGATGTCTTTTCTGCAGGAGACTATCTCAATTCCTTTTAATAAAGATGCCCTTGAGGAAGCAAATGCTTCTCACAGTGCTATCTAGTGGATTAAGCCTATTCTCCCTGAAACTGGGGGGATTTATAGCTGAAGAGCCTTGAACTACAGGCATTGTAAAATTAAAAGGCAACTCTACTCTGAAGCTCTGTTGCATGCTTATCTTGAAACCCAAATAGCATAGGACAAAGAAGAATAGTTTGAACATCTTTCACTCACAGTATTTATTTGACCCCAGATTTGGGGATCAACTCTTGAGCTCCAGTTTGGTCTAGCACAACTGTGTTCCCCCTCTGCGCTCAGACTTTGGGGAGAAGATCTGCAGCACTAATGGGTGTACTGTCAATGACAGTTAAAACAAAGTTTTCTGCTAAACCCCAGAGGGCTGTGTTGGGATGAACTGTCACACTCTTTGTGCTTGTGTAACAAGACCTGAAATGCAAACACCCAGATCATGCCCAAGCCCCAGCCCTGTGTGAGGCATTTCAGTGACAGAGGACCCCTCCTACCAGACCTGGTGGAGTGACAGCCTTGAATTCACACTGGCCATGAAGTTAAGGGTGCCAGAATGCACACGCAAGCCTCGTGGCTAACTGCAGTTAGCATTCATTTCTTGGCGATGGGAAGTGATAGGGTGGTCACTCAGCAAGGACCATCCTTGTTGCCTGCCCTGGGAAAGCACTTGCCCTTGCAGGCAGCATAGTGGCAGGTGCCAGCTGATGGGCAGGAAGGGTTCTGGAGGAGTTAGTGGAGCTGCATTAAATATCAAGCCATGTTGTCAGAAGCATCACTGGGAAAGAAACAAGGGCTAAAAAGTGAAAAACAAAGGGGAAAAAAGCACTTTATTTTCAGTTATAATGTTAAAACAGACACAAGGATTTCTAGGGATAGGGCTCCAACTGGTAGTATGGTAATAACTTGAAACATAAGCTGCTTATTTCAAGCTCATGTTTCGTGAATGGAAAGTAAATGTACTTAAAATGCTATTTTATGCAAATGGTAAGACCTGATCCAGTAGCCTCTGAACTCAGTGCAACTCAAAAATGTTTTTACCTTGAGGAGTAACTCTTCTTGAGTGTTTTTGCTTCCCCAGGTGTCTTATTGGAAGACATGGAAGGATGTATCAACTGTTGAGACTGTCCCCTCTCATCTTGTCCAGCCTCACAAACTTAAGCAGATGAAATAGTATCAGCAATAGAAAGTAGGAATGGTTCAGTTCTGTGTTAAGTGATGATGCTAAGATTGGCTTTGTTGAGTTTAATATTGCTTTTAATATTCCAAAGGTAGCATCTTTAAAGGCTGCTATTGACTCTCAGCGCTGACATCTGTGATAATGGGAAAAGTCACATGTCATGTTTCATATGATTTGGATATATTTCTCTTACAGCTGCTAGGTGAAATGGTCCTGAAGTTTCAGTTAAATAACTGCTTTTGCTTTCTGTGCTAAAATCCTATGTTGGATATTTGAGGGCTGTTCACAAAGTTGTAAATTTCTGTGCAACTTTACATTTCAGAGCAATGTTTATTCGGAATGTTTCACAGTCTACATTGTATTTATGATGAAAGAATTGTATAAATGTTATTTATTTGTTAATTTCATTTTTAAAATACTGGTTTAGGTTAGGGTTACCATTCTTCTCTGGAGACTGGAACAACTGAAGTGGCTTAAAGCACCCATGAATTCAGAGGGCTTTGTACTGTATTACTGTATGCCACGTGAAGCAAACAAGGAAGCCACAGCTACAGTGGGGACTATATAGAGGTTGGTGAGCAAGTCACTGCCCCTGTGACTCTGAAAGCCCTTGCCAAGTGGCTTTGCAACCCTCTGATTCCAGGATGTTTGCCTACAGCAAATTAATAAACTGCAAAGCCTGTGGTGGACCTAGACAAAATACTTAATCATGTTGGTACTACAAGGCATTCAGTAATTTGCTTTTAAGTCTTTTTCTTCCTCCTAAAGAACCAGATGTTAACAACACCACACATTTGTTGGCTTTTGCAGTGCCAGCATTATGTTTTGTCATAGACGATTATAATTTCCCATCAGGACAAAGTAGTTTTGAATAAACAAATTTTAAAAGAGGAAAGTGAAATCCAGGTCAGTGCAAGAATGGATATTCTGTTTTGAAGCTGTACATACAATCTAAGTCCTTATGCTTCATGACATTAAAAACATTTTTGGACCCTAAGGTTTATTGATTTGGTAACAAGTCAGTGAGTGCTTCAGGATGCTCAGCAACATGAATCCAGCATGCTTACTGAGCTTGCACGCTCCCCAGGAAGCCTGTGATAGGAAAGCCATCTGTTGCTAGCAGGGAGGCTGCAAACCACACAGAAACACACAGGCAGCCATGCCTGCACTGGTAGATGTGGAACCAAGGAAGAGGACAGGTTTCGAAGATGCCATGAGAAAAGGCTTATTAGGCTTACAGAGGAAAAGACTTTAAGACTTCAGACCAAAAAACGCTTCCAAGGTATGGCTTTGGCAAAGGGTCATTGTCTTTCCCTTTTCTGCTGTGGGAGACACCTCTACTTCTGCAACTCTACTGAACAACAGATGAGACTATGAAGCCAACTGGGGGAAATAAAGCTGCACACCTATTGCAAACATGCTTTTGACACACTTATCTGGCTGTACATACACATTTTATTTTCAAGGTGACAGTGGATCTCATGGTGGAATGCTACCAAGTCAGTGGGAAGTAGGACTGCTGGTTTCAGCTTGCAAAAAATCCCAGTCTGCTGCAGATGCCTTTGCACAGGTCTGTGGGAGTACTGCTGGCGCTGGGACTCCAGTGCATTCTGACCACGTTGCGTATTTTGCCCACATCAAGTAAATAAGCAAGCTTGAATATCACAGCAGTGGGAAAAAAAAAAAAAAAAAAAAAAACAAAAAAAAGGGAGGAAAACTTCAAGTGGTTCATATATGGGAGAAAAAGTAATGACAAATGCTTCAGAATACAGCCAATGAAGTAGAACACTCTCCTCCTCTTACTATTACCTGAAACGATTCAGCCTATTAATAAACATAATTCCAAAATCAAACGGCTACCTCACCACTGTATTTTCAGGAAATACAGTGATGTCAAACACAGGCAAAGCTGAGGATTGAGGCTGTACTAAGGAAGCTTAATGCAGGGTCCAGACAACAACAGCCAGACAGTCTATGTTGCAAACCTCTGAAAGAACCAGTGCATGAAATTGCAGGGGGTTTAATTAATTTGGCATGCTAGTGTTTGTACAATCTGATTAGGTAATAGCATCTGATATGGTATCACATAGGAGAGGATTCATCAGACTGAATAATTACATGGATTAGAAGAAAACCTCTGAAATGCTTACGGGCCTGGCTCAAAAAGAAATGCAATCAGGAATGCTGAAAGGAGATGCACTGGCCTCAAAGGAATTTACTGGTGGGGCTCCTGAAGATCAAGCTGATATTCTTTAGCATTTTCATTAATTTTCATTCCCCACACCACAAAGACTGTGAATATGCAGATTACGTATGCTACGAATGCAAATCTAGTAAGCACCACTGGCACAAACATCTTTGAGACTTGTGTAATAAAAATGGGATGAAAAAAAAAAAGAAATTGCCAAGCCAAACACTGGGGACTAATAACAAGAATTTCTGCCACGAGCCAGGAACTCATCAGTTAGACTGGGTGTACTAATACATTGCCAAATGACTGACCGTCAGTGAGATGCAGCCATGGAAAAAGGCAAATGCAATTGGAGAATGGGTCTGGTGAGGCGTTTCTGGTAGAAACTGAGAAATATTTTTGCTGTTTTAAGACCTTGTTAAGACGACACTCTGCACCAGATCAAGGAGGCTTTCAGGGCATCCCCAGTTCAGTGGAAGGTTACTGAGCTGATCCAGGGGTACAGAGAAACCTGATCAAGTGAGAGGAAACCAGAAGAGCTTGTTTTCCATAGCAAATAGAAGGCTGAGAGGCTGCTCTGTTTCAACATAGTCATGATGGAAAAAGCAGGGACGAAGAGCCATTTAATTCAGAAGAAAGTGCTGGCATTAAAAAAAACTGGGTATAAACAAGACTTAGATAGATTTTGGCTGTAGTGTAGAAGGAGGCTCTCTAACTACTGAAACAGAAAACTGTTTTTCCTCCAGAGGTAACAAGGGCAAAAAGATATGGGGCATAATCCCTTTCAGCAATATGTAACTTGTGCGCTTGAAGGTAGGGAAATCTCACCTGAAAGCCAAAGGGGTGCTTGAATCTTATTTTTTAATTATTTCTATGCGCAATAGTGTCACTTGGATCTCTTGTCCCATTTCACCCCTTTTCTCAGTACAACACAGAGATAACGATGAGAAAACACGCCCAAAAACCAGCTTTCAACTGAAGGGCCTTTGCCTCTTTTTGTGGAGGATGCTTCCAAAGACAATGTCAGCAAAGGGCTCTGGCTTAGACGCTCCAAGTCCCACCCCAGAGGTGCCTTCCACTCCTTCTCCAGCTGTTTTCTAACACAAAACAGCTGTCCTGGCCTCTGAGGCAGCATCTTTCAGTGCTGCTGAGTCTGGTATATGTGTGCAATAGCCCTGTTACACAGGGAGAGGTTGGGATTTTTGGTAGTCCTTTTTTTTGTCTGTCACCCCACACTGTGGCTACAGCTTCCTCTTTCTTTGCCTCTCCCTTTCCTCCTTCTCTTCAACAAGTAACAAAATCAGATTGTCCCTACTTCACTGTGCTTTCAAGCACCACAGCACCTGGCTTCTCTTTCTCTGAACACTGCACTCACGTCACACCAGCCTGACAGCAAAGTTCAATAGTGTTATACTTACAGGTATCACCTCCTTTTTTCTTTAATCATGCTGGCTTCAGCTTTTATTAGCCTTTCCCCAAGTTATCTCCTTTAGCATCAGTTAAACCAATATTTTATCAGCATCACTGTTTTCACTAGCCTACATGTGCAAACAGAATAGATGAATACATATTAAAAGATATATTGGAGATAACTGTATGTGCACTGCAAGCCAAGATAATGACAAATTTGATTAAGGACTTTTTGTTGTATTTTTTAGAAGTGAAATATCATGAAGACTCTGCATTTAATAAGGTGATCTGCCTTGGAAGGTTGCAGGTTCTGAATTTTATTTTACTAAGAGTTTGACAGGATCTGTGTCCTTTTTCCCCTGTTTAAATCTCAGAAAGACATGAAGTGGGTACAAGACAGGGAAAGGCACAAAACCTCCTATAACACCTAGGTATAGGAGCCAGCTGCTGCACCTCAGAATGGTTTGAGGCTTGCTCAAAATCATTAGGCTAGGAACTAGGAAGACTCTGGTTTGGTGCTTCAGTCAACTGGAAAGAAATACATCACCAGCACCACCTCCCCCCTCCCCACATCAAATTTGGTTTCACTTGACTTTTTTTTGTTTGCATGTCACTTTTTGATCTTAAAAGGCTCTGTAGCTTGCCTGCCTTAAAACACAGTCCCTTCCAATACATTTACTTGCTTGAAAGTATTACTTTTATAAAACATATATACTGGGACAGACTTAACCAAAATGCACGATCACAAAAGTGTTTTCTGCAGCAACTGTAGAGTCTTCAGAGGTGAATCCCAAGTGTTCTAACTTCAGAAATCTCTTCCAACAAGCTTCTGGGTGAAGAATGCAGTAGGAGGAAGCTTCAGGGAGGACTCTTCACTGCCTTCTACTTTTGATAAGTATTTGCATCTGGATAAACTGAAAAGAAGGAAGCTCTCCTCCTGAGGTTAGAAGATGGAGGAGAACTGAAATGGAAAATGAAATAAATCTTTCTGTTTTGACTTGTGAGTAATAACTGCTGAAGCCAACTTTTCCACACAAAATGCTCCATTGGTTTATGTGGCCAGGATGTTTTGCCACCAAAATCTAGGTGGAGTCAATTGAAATCTGTCCTGTGGGTTTTGCGGTACGTTAATATGTTTTCTAAATTTAATATACTCCAGGGCAGAAGACTTGAATTCCTGAAGATAGCAACTCCTGTATTTTTTTCCTTTTTTCTTTCTTGCCAAATAGACCTAGATGGAAAGGTTTCTTACAGTTTCCTCTTCTTCCTACCACAGGCCAGTCAATGAACCAAAGTTTATTCACTTTGCCCCTTTAGGACTGGTGTTCATCTCCATGTCTGAGAGAGTAAATGACTGCTAAAAGTGAGAATAAACATCCTGTAAACCTCTGGAGGAAGGAGGAGCAAACTTGGACATCTTTTGAGTAATTAAAAACTGAATGTATCTCCTTCATTTTTCAGTCTTTTGAAGAAGTATGATGAGCAGTGAGCAGTTCACGGGGGAATCATAATTATTCCCCTGCATTCATTGCTGCAAAACTCATCAGCACATGAATAGTTCAAAGAATGGTACTAAAAAGTGACAACAGGAAAGGCAGTGCTATGATTTGTCTGGCAGAGTACTTCCTGATGACTAAGTACTCAGAGCACACGAGTGGAAAAATCTGATACTACACTTGAAGGCCAGAGGCCATAGTCCAAAAACAATCTCCTATAACAAGGAAAAGGTCATCAAGACTAAGATTTCATTTAGTCCATGAAAGTGTCTTGAGTTTTTCATGGGCACGAGGGCAGGCATGACTTCAAATGCCAGACCTGAAATTTTGATACAGCCAATGTGGCAGAGGATGAATCAAAACCTACCATTCTACTCCAGAGATGTAAGGCCTAAATAGCTTTAAAAAAGATCTGATAGAGAGAAGAGAGTATTCACTTTTAAGTAAAGATAATATAATGATCTAAGCAGTCACATGGGTTATACAGAAACAAATTGCTTCTCCCCTTTGGCTAGAGAAGTTCAGTGTTGCTTGTCTTCTGTTCAGAGATGCCACTCTAAGGTCCTAAGAGTCACAAAGGATGACGTTAACTAAAAAGAAAATAAAATTCCATCCATCTTTAAGTATAAACTCCTAAACAGAACTATATTATGAATTTTAAAAACACTTTCAAAGTCTTGATCTGAAAGCCAAACCAGACAGTGGAGCTTAAACCACTGCTCTGAAGTTTTGTTTAACTAAGGCTGAAACTCAACAAGTTGAGAAGACCTGAAGGAAAATGAGGTGGTTCGCCTCCTTCCCTAGGGAACAGATATACCTTTACAGACCTTTCTGCTAGAGGTAAACCTCTCAAACCTCTCTCCCTTATTTGCCAAAGAAGAGTGAGGATACAAGCAATTCCCTAGAAAGCTAGTAACTTTTTTCAGGACGAACTCTAAGGAACAGGAAGCCAAATCACATACTTATTTATAAATGCTGCAATGTTTTCTTCTAACGTCCTTGCTTGTCAAGGACCAGACCTGTTAGGATAAGGAGCTCAGCACCACTCTGTATCTGAACACCGCTTAGCACTACTGCATGTATTTATTTTTAATGAATCATAGAATGGTTTGGGTTGGAAGGGACCTTAAAGATCATTGAGTTCCAACCCCCCCGTCATGGGCAGGGACATCCCCCAGTAGACCAGGTTGCTCCAAGTCCCACCCAGCCTGGTCTTGAACACTTCCAGGGATGGGGAAACCCGTTCCAGTGTCTCATCACCCTTGTGCTAAAGAATTTCTTCCTAATATCTAATCTAAACCTCTCCTCTTTCAGTTGAAAACCGTTATCCCTCATCCTATCACAACAGTCCCTGCTAAAGAGTCCCTCCCCATCTCTCCTGTAGTCCCCCTTCAGGTACTGGAAAACTGCTATAAAGTCTCCCTGGAGCCTTCTCCTCTCCAGGCTGAACAACTCCCAACTCTCCATTGGCCTTCAGTAATCATGATAACTGAAAATATTGTTCTCCATCTTTTCTGATGATGGAAAGGAAAGAAAATAAACTAAGGGCTGAAATGCACTGACCAAAACTTGGATTTGTGACAGTGAGGATCCTATAAGCAGAGATGTATTGGAATAGTTTCACGTGCATCAGAAGTCCTTTTCAAGAGCTACATTTGAAGTATTTGTAGGTTCAATCCCGATCATGATTTTTTCAGCATTTATTATTCCCCTCACCCTGAAATAGGAAGAAAAAGCCCTCAGATTAAAAAAAAAAAAAACCAAACTGTGACACTATAGCTTTGAAAGGTATCTCCTTTTTCAAAAAATCTTACCTGTCTCTTCACCCATTCTATGGTGAAGTGTAACGGATAACCTGATGCTTCCTTAAGGCAGCAATGAACCGTTGAATTCATTTTATTTCTCCACTACCACATGGCTAAAACAAAGCACAAAGAGTTGCTATGTTTAAAGTTTAGCACACTCTGAAGAAGCAGATATCAAGGCCTTCCATGTAAAGTACCTTAACTGAATTATCAGGTATTCTGTCCCCAGTGAAAAAGAGAGGTTACTTGCCAATGAAACTACCTTTTTAATCACTCATCACTGTTCTCCTTTGCAGCTCTGGTAAGAAAGCAGGAGGCAGAGAAAGGGGACATGAGGGGGGGGGGTTTATTGATAAGCTCAGCCATGCATGCAAGAAGTAGTTTTAGTTTGCCAAATTTTCTTTCACCTTCTCTTTCAAATCCAGTAAATTCTTTCAACCAGGATTACCTAAAAACTTTCCATAGCTGAGCTAAAAGTAAAAAACCAAAACATACTAGCCGTAGTGGTTTAGAACCACAGAAGCAATAAGAATAAAATCTACACCTGATGTAAAAATAACTGTTGATTATCTTAAAAAAATATTTTTTTTAAACCCTTTGAAATGCATGTTTTTAATTCTTGAATCTGGAATGCTGTCAACTTTGAAAAGCTGAACTGTTAGTAAAGTCATAAAATTCAAGGATTTGCATTTTAGGAAATGCCAGATCTAACAACATTTGATTACAGTGAATGCTCAAGCAATTTTTTTATTGTTTACTTTGTTGTCAACAAGCCTCAGTATGACATATCCATGTATTTATTAATTAAATTACTTCACCATATTACTTCCCTGAAGGACTGAACTCTAGTGCTAGAATAACTTTATAACTTCTTACTGTGCAAAGACATTTCACTTCTGTATTTGCATTTAACTGAACTGGCTTACTTGTCTTGAGTCAAGTCCTCACTACCAATCTGCACACCAAATGAAAAAGAAAGCATGTGCTCTGATGCTGTTATTAGCTCCACCAATTGGACATAGGTTTGGAAAGGCACTTTTCCTCTTCACAGGCTTCTCATTCGGATGGCTTCTTACAGAGGTTCTCAACAGTCTAATTGATTTCAAAGGTGTCTAACAGTGTTCAGGAAATCTGACTTAGTGTGTTTTAAGCTGACTCTTTTGATGTGTTTCTTAGCAATGTGCTCAGCTGGGATTTCCTAGTAAGAAAATAATTACTTCGTTTTTTTTCTGCTTATAGCTTAGATGTTTTTTAGAGGCAGATCATTAATAACTAACTTGGCAGAATCATTACTTTCTGCTGCTGGCTCACTAGGTGATTCACCTACCTTACCAGACAAAGACAAACCAAAGGTTATAATGATGTGATGTTAATTCCCTTCAGTGAGACAGGTAAAACGCAGAGGTTGAAAAGGAGAAACTTTGGGAAGTGGCAGCTGTCCAAACAGCTACCACTGTTGCCATTTTCAAACTTCTTTAAAACTACTGCCTCGTCAGAAGGCAATGCCCTGAGCAACCCTTCCAAAGCTATTGTACATACTCCACAAGGTATTGTGCAGCCCATGTTGGTATGGTGGATATAAATTTTCCTCCTGCAAGGAATAAATCTTTCACAGGTAAGAGAAAGAGGAGATATGGTTTCTAAATGAATGATTCATTGTTGGAGGGAGCCGTCTTGATTTGCTGGAGTTGCTACGATACCGCAGCAGCAATGCCAACTTGTCATAGCCCTCAGTGATCTCTGGAAGCTCAGCAAGCTGAAAAGGCATTGCTGAGAGAAATTATTTATTTTTAACAGAACGTGTGTATTTGCCACAAAACTACTTTCAGTCTCCCACCTTTCTCCATAGGCTGGTTTGATATTAGTTGTATCCTTTTTTCCCCTCTGTGGGTTCTGGGGGAGTGAAGGGCATAAACAGGAAGGCAGCGTACACTGAGAAAGATGGCAAGATGCCCCAAAACGGTAATTTAAAAAACTCCCTCGCTGTGCCTGCCAAAACTTGGGTTTGGGCCTTTTTTTGATAAAATAAAAAAAGAATATTGTCAACAACTTTCTGTCGCATTGAAAGCATATGTGGATTTGCTGATTGACGTTTATCTAGAAAAAGTAGGAAAGCTTCCAGCATATATTCTTAGTGAAGAAGCACAGTGGGTCTATATAAGAATAAAATCAAAATTTCTTTTTGGGAATTCTTGTGTTTAAAACTGTAACAGCAAATCTGTCTTTCAGCAGCATAAAACCAGCATCTTATGCAAGCTGACACCTTAAACAGGGCTCCCGCAGCTAGCTAATGGTACAAAACAGAGAACTGGCACTAAGTAAACACTAGAGCATCTTTCTAACTAACAAAACTGGCTAGTGGAGATGGGAGTGAGGTTATAGGCTGGGAGAAAGAAATTAAGTACCGGCATGCAAATTCGTGATGCAGCAAACTGCAGGGAAAATATGGAACTGAATTGCTACTGTTGCTGAAGGAAACTTGGCTCCTATTGCAAAAGAGCCTGCAACTGTCCTGAGAAGATGAAAGCTCTGAAAGAGGAAAGGCTTATGTCACATCCGTCCCGCAGGCTGTAGACTTTTAGAGAAAGTGAAACAACAAAATTAATTTAACAAATAAATAATGTCAGCGAGTCATCTCACAAGGATCACAATGACAAAAAGATGACAGCCTCTAAGTAAGGATTCCCTACGCACACACCTCTCTAGCGTAGCCAGACATTATTTTCTGCAAATTGCTGCAGCACATGCTATCGCCTCCTTTCTTTTGGAGCCCTCTTAAATTCAGAAAACAGAGACTACAACAAAAGTGGGAAGTCAGGCTGGACTGCTATTAAAATGTCTTCTGCTCCTATACCTTGCCCCTGCCAAGTCACAAAGTACCAATAAAGCAAGTGGGATGGACACCAAAGTAGGAAAATTGCTTGTAGAGAAGAGACTAGATCAAGGAATGGACACCCAGCCTCTACTACCAAAAGGAACTGAAGTGATTTTTAGCTTAGCTGTTTTCAAGTTAGAACAACAAAAGTTTTAACTTTTCTTTTATGGAAAGGACTGATTTCTTTCTGAACTGACTGAATTTGCATGAGAACCATCTCAGCGTGGTTCTTTACCAAACTGAGTACCTTCTTGCTTAGACACTGAGAAGCACCACCACTCTTTCTTGCTGAAGTTTGATAAGTGTCTGCTTTTAAAGAGGTTGTGCTCCTTGACTGACAGCTCTGTCATATTTTGCATTCAATGCATGCTGAGAAATGACCCAGATTGCATTTGTAGGAGGATAAAGCTCCATTTTAGTAATTTATTTCTTAAATAAAATATTGCCATTGAATCTCTCTTCTTCATATCACCATTAAAAAGTCTCATTAAGTTACAGTAGTGGGCCCAGAAAGGCATATATGAGCTCAATCATATAAATGACTTCTCAAAAGTAATTAATGATGCCTACTCCTTCCTGGGTTGTTTTGTAAACCACATATGCTGATTTCCATTAAGAGATGTTCACTATGTTGACTAATACCGGCTTATTACATATAAATATCTATGAAATTAATACTATTACTATTAATGTCCACACACAATTTTTGTCCTTGATTTTATGGGCTATTCCTAAGCCTTAATCTTACCATATTTCGGTCAAAAGAAGAGAATTTTCTCCCTTTATTGCTGTTTCTTACCAGAGACTGATCGTTTAACAATATCTAATTAAAGTGATACATAACGACCCAGGTAGAATGTACCACTGGCATTATGCTGAACACATATACTTCACAAGACACAGCTTAAATCTAAATATATGGAATCTGCTGGTGACTTGGCTTGTCATTTCAGAGCTTGCTTCTAAAGCTGAACAGGCAGACGTTTAATCCTTGGGCTGCAGGAGGATATTTTTTATTAAGTCCTGTTACTTTTACTCTTTTCCTCTTGGTATTACAATTTCTGAAGAAACTGCCAAGACTTCTTATTCCTTTGCTGCTTGATAGTAGCAGGAAAACACGGAGGTTAAAAAAGCAGTAATACTCGAAAGGGACTTAAAAGAATACTTAAAAAAACTTGAAAGGAAGTGCCAGCAGTGTCAGGAGGAAAGCACACTTTCTGAATGAACACACTGCTTCCCCACGGCATCTCCAGCCTTTGATTAGACTCAGCCCCATAGAGACTCCTGGAAGAATCCTAAGGGCTAATTAGAAGAATGACATGAAATGATAAGAGTCTTCCCAGCTGGTCTTAATCCTTTGCTTTCCTTCTGAGAAAAAAAAAAAAAAAAAANTGTACATAACAGTTGTATAAGATGAGATGGAGTTACAGGGTGGTTATTCTGTCAGATGTGTGTTGCAGCTGCAGGGATTGAGCCACCTGAAAGGAGGCCACAATATTAAAAAAGGGTTGTTCCTAAGAAGCCATCTCTTGGAGTGTGTGCAAAAGGCTATGGGAGGAAAGCAACTCTCAGGCAACCTTTTCTAATACAGCATGGGGGGAAATGGTGAATAATTCACCTAGAAGACTTTCTAGATTGAAGTGGGAGAAGTGAATTTCCTTCATCTCCTCCCTAAACTGTACCTTCCTTTAGTCTCCCTTCTTGGTAATTCTTACTGCTCTTCTCTGACATTGCATTAATTATGAATTTGGCACAATGCCCGAAAAACAGCAGTGCAGTGGCACAACAACAAAAAAAAAACCAAAAATCACAAATCAAAATTGATCTGCTTGCACCAGCAGCTGAAACACAATTTATAGTGGAAAAAACCAACAGCACCTTCCATGTGAGCTGCTCAGATTGTGAATTTTATACATAAAGGTAGCTCTAGCTAGAAACAGCTACTTATGTAATTTATAACGTTATACCTAGCTTAACAGGAACATCCTTTGACAACAGTGGAGGTAAGAATCAATACTCCTCGGTCTGGCATTTCTGTGCAGTCAGATTGTGCTGCTGGCTAACTAAGCCTCTTTACAGGAGACATGGCAAAGGAGGAGAGAAAATAAATGACAACCGTGACACAGCTGGCCTGGAGGAGAGAGCTGCGCCTTTCAGCCAAGCATCTTAAATCACCTCCACATGCACTGCAACAGCTTACAAATATAATGTCATACAAAAGGCACAGAGTAATATGCTAGTGATGGCTGTCACAACTTAAAGTTTTAGCATGCTTGTGTCCCTAGGTTACTGGTCCAAATCCTGAGTATCACACAGGGAACCATCATACAAATCAAAGTCCATCCCATGTGCAAAAGAAGAGCTCTGCAAATCTCTGCATCTGAGGACTGTCCTCCACTAGAAAGTGACATCTGCTTCTCTTTAATTTAAATATACTTTAATAGGTAAAGGACTTTGTAGCTCTTTCATTCTGAGAAAAACAGAAGACTCAAATAGAGGCCCACAGATAACACATTTGCAATAAAGGCATGTGCATTTGTAGGGATGCACACATTCAGCCAGCAGCAGGAAGAAGCAGAGGGTGTATAAAAAAGAAAGATCAACAATTGACAATATCTTGCTGAAGGATGAGCTGTTCAATCGAGTAAAAATATGGCCCTGAGATTTTAAGGATGTGGTTTGAGTGAAGAAAGTGGGTCCTGTTTTCTGTTCGGCCATGGCTTATGATCTTCATTATAATATGTTTGTTTGCAATGAGAATTGAGAATGTAAGTACGTAGAAAGCACAGAGTGGAAAATGCAGTAGTAGTACAGAAATAAAGAAAATCCCATGCTGACCTTCACTGTGTGGATTTGGATATCTAATTTCTATATGCAATAGCTGTGATCTTCAGAGAACAATAGGAGGCTTTGCACCCTGGCAGGACGAACAAGACTACAAAAAAACCCAAAATCTGTGCAATTCTCTGCATAATACAAGTTAAACGAAACTGGAGTTCATAAAATTCACATCTGAATCCTAAAAAATATTTTTTTAATTTTATTTGACAGAGTAAAAGGAAACTGATGCTGAGCAGTATGAGAGCTTTTACACAAATGTGATGATCCTCCTTGTCAATATTGGCACGTGCAAACCCCCACGTCCACTGTAGTAACACTAACAAAGACAGACAAAACCTCCAAACATTCCTCAGCATCAGCTTCTAACAAATTTTTGCAGCATTCAGGAAGAGTTGCTATACTAGATGGACAATGGAGTGGACAACTAGAGGGGCACTGGCTGCTCTGGTGTTAATAATATAAATTTACTTCTCATCCATACCACTTGAAATACTAGTAACCTACCTCAGAGGTACTTACTAATATTTTGAAGTATGCTTTGAGGCAAGAGTCATATCCATAACATATGCACCTAAAATTATGGGAATTAATTGGTTGTCCATGCTGTGAAGGCATTTAAAAGAAGAAAACCTATATATGGAATGCTGGCCTGCTTAAAAACAATGGTGACAAGAAAAATGACAAACCCAGATCATTCAGCATTTGCAGGGTTAATTTTTTTGGAAATATGACATCAAGTCACACTCTGTAAATCTCCACACACTTTCTGAGGTGTTCAACCAAGTAATATTTATGATATGCATATGGAAATTAATAAACTGACATCAAAGTAATTGCACTAATTGATCTGTTTCTTTAATGTATACTCGAGTTGACACTCCAGTTTGTTTTTTTCCTCAGTGCAATTAGGAGAGAGGGTATTTTTCCAAAAACCCTTCAGAGAATAAGGCACCCAGCTGCTACGGGCTCTTAGCAGCAGGCAGCCTAAATCCCTCAGCTGATGCAGGATCAGGGTATTTATTACCTTCTCCTTATTGCTGCTCTGTTGAACCCAGATTGGTGGGTTGTTCTTCTTCAGCGGACAGGAGCACCTGGTGCCTTTTGGTCTCCTGAAAAGCTGGCTTCTTGCCTCAGGAATGCTTCGTCATTCGAGAGCAGGAACCATCCCACCAAGTTGTCTATCATTAGTTTTGCTCAGCTCCCAGTGTAAATCCTAAGTGATTTCCCATGGGAAGAGAGGAAGGCACACAAGCTAAAAATACAACATGGATAAGTAGTCCAGAAAGTTCAGGACAAGGAACTACCTGATAGCAATAAGCTTAAAAAATAACTCAGGTCCCAAGGGAAGAAGAGGCATCTCATAGTCTCTGTGTCTCAAGAGCAAGG
The DNA here is from genome assembly GCA_013398155.1 of Pedionomus torquatus. NCBI lineage: Eukaryota > Metazoa > Chordata > Aves > Charadriiformes > Pedionomidae > Pedionomus > Pedionomus torquatus. Next base: position 349,816 of record VZRU01018561.1, read on the forward strand.
TCTTTACTGGTGGATTATGTTGCTGTGTACCCTATCAGAACAACGTGTGATGAGAAATCTCACAGTGAAATAAATGTCTCAATAGCTTTTCTGGCAAATTGCAGTATCGTATATGAACAACTGTTGCTCTTTTCTTTAAAATGCAGATTAAAAACCCCAGTGTTGGTTGCAGAGATGCAGAAAGCTGCCAGTCAGCAGACTGGTCTCACTGGTGGCACAGATGAAGGCAAGGCAGCTGCCTGACACAGCCTCCACTGTGCCAGCCTCCTCCTCCGACCAACCCAGCTTCAACTTCAGTCAATGGAAACATTTCTTTGGCTTCCGCTGATACTGGACCAGGTCCTCTACCACTGAGCGAACTTGTTTGCTTTCTTCTGGAGCAGCTCCCGTATTTACAGAAAAAGCAACTGCAATAAACCTAAATTCAGGCAGAAAAAATCATAAGAAACATGCCCCATCAGGCTGCGGGCTACAGGGAGCTGCCTCCCCTACCACAACCGGCATGAAACTGGGGGGAGATGGTGGCCTTCCACACTGCTTGGCCTGCACGAAGGGCAGCCAAGCACAACAACCCCATGCAGGTGGAGGGGGAAGGGAAGTGGTCTGAGATAAAACACCGTAATGTGGACGCTGTAATCAATTTTGGTCAAAACCGAGTCATGTGTACAGGGGTAAAAGAGCAAGACTGGAAAAGCACATTGCAGAGCTGTGCTGTAAAGAATTTGTACTAAATTAATTCTAACACACTCCTTAAAAATAGTGACTCAAGAGGACTGAATTTGGCTTAAGAAGCCTACATAAATACATAAATATCTGAATGAAGAAATGAAAAATATACTCAAAGCCATTGTAACAAGTTCTCCTTACTTCAAATGTACTAATTTCTTCCTAAATTGAGTGGACGTGTAGTTAACCTATTAGCCTGGTTGCATGCTCCTATGGTACTTCATTAAAACTTTTTTTTTTTAATCTTTTTGAAGTATTTTCATTAATAGAAATGTCAGAATATCTCAGGTCCTCCAGAGAGAATTTATGACTTATTATGCAGCTTTAATAATTTAAATGCCAATGTAATGATACAGCAATGGAAACAATATGTTCCAGGAATGCTGCAGTGAATTAGTAATAGTGATCTTCTTGTAACTGCTAATTATGCCCATGAATTTTACCCAAACTAGTAGAGTGAATGTTTTTTTACCAACAAAAAGGAACTTGGGAGTAGTAATAACCTAAAAATTCAAATCAACAGTGGCTTGTCCTGTTTCCAACAAGGTTTTGACTCTCTTAATCAATCATATAAACAATTGTAGAGGTTCAACTTATGGAGCATGAGTCTCTACTCCTAGAGCACGCCAGGGCAAGTACTTTTACATGTACTGCTGTACATGTAAATATGGGACCCTGTTACCAGGCACTGCCATGTGATGTCAACACAAATACTGTCGCTAGGGGAAGGAGAACAGCCAGCAGGACAAGGGAGGCAGTCAGCTGGACAGAAGGCAAGGTACCAGAGCCATGTATCCTGTGCAGTTTTTGCACATGCCAAGAAGTATTTGAATGGTATATGGTACATGCTGCAAAATCACATATGTTGGATGTGCTTTTTCCTACCAACTGTCCCACCCAGTCTTGTTTCTCTAAGGAAAGAATCTGGGATTTGGAAGGCGTAATAAATACTGCATTGCCATAGATGTGAATAAGCAGATGCTGAGTAATGCTGAGTTTCTTGTGTAGCAGGCTGGAAGGTCAGATGCACAGCAGCAATAAGAAAGGTATGATTACAAAGAAAAATGTAGACTAAAAAGGGACAGGGTATGCACTAAAGAGTAGCGTACGGACCAAGAGAAAGAAAAGGTAAGAGGAAAGCAAAAGCCTTAAGACTTTGCCAGTGAGTAGATGAACTTCACTGAAATGAGATGGATGTCCATGGTGAATTCATGAGATTATTCATGAACCGAAGACATTAGACAAGCAAGCTCTCGCAAATGAGTGGTTCAGAGCACTGACAGGCCAGCAGCTTGTCAGTTGATATCCAAGGGACATCAAGGCAGTTGCAGAGAGGTAAGTAAAGGTGCTGAAGGAAGGTGAACAGAAGCACAGATGGAGTACCATGGGAAAGGCTGCACAGAAAAAGGAAAGATGACTTCAGTAGAACTCACTCCGGATCATGTTGGACAAAATATGCATTTTAGCATCCTGGGCTCACCTGAGACTGGATCTGTAAGGCACCCTTAGCACCTTTTGCTATTCTGAGCTACGTTCAACCACACTTGATTGGTACTGAGTGTCTTCAAGCCTGACCATGAAACAATCTCGACGCGCACACAAAGTCATGCTTTGAAATCAGTGAAGCACTACAAGCACCTGCTCAGATGCATGAGGTGCCAGGACTGGGCTGACACTGACCATGACAGTACTGCTTGCAGACTACTTGTAAGACACTACTAAAGCACATGGTGCATTTTGGCCTTCTATTTTTAAATGAATATTTGTCAAATCTAAATAATTTGTGAGGTTTTGGTTATTAAACTGTGGGGAGAAAGTTGGGGACTTGATGGACTTGATTCTCCTTTTAGAAGCATTTATGGAACCATTTTCACTTCACGGCTGCTGCTGAAATCAGCAGTGGGTTGTTTTTTAGCTGGGGTAGAAGAGAGAAAATCGGCTCCACAACTATTTTTAAATGACAACAAAATATAAACATTAAGACTGCAGAGAATGCTTATTCCTGCATTGTGAAACTATGAACCTGGCTTTTCTCTTTTCCTCCATACAAAAAGCAGTAACACTGAGTTAAGCCTTTCCAAGCTACTATGGAAGTGAAAAGTTAACTGCAAAACACCCATACTTACAACTGATGACGTCTGTGTGTTTAACTCAATTTGTGCTGTCATTCACAATCAGTTTAGCAATCATACAGGCAAAAGATCTTTGTCTTTCCTTTGTGCTGTTGTGCAACTCAATGTATTTGCCCAATCCACTGCTCAGTGAAATCACCGAAGGGGTACAAAATATTTGGTAGGACTGGAAAGCCACTTTTATCCCAGTGCATACTTCCAAGCGTGCTAGTCACATAACCATTTCTACACACATTTACCTTAAAGTGTCAATAACAAGAGCTTGGTGTCCTCTAAAAAGCATAATAATGTCTGGTTCACCCCAGAACAGAAGTGAGGCAAGGACCATATTCTGTCTTTACTGTTTTTTCTCTCTTCCTCGGAGCTTTAGATGCGGACGTGGCATATAACGACAAGGTCTACAAAGTTAGCTACTATGAAGTAGGAAGTAAAGAAGGAGCAGGGAAGATAGAGTTTTCTCCTGCTTGTAAATGGAGAACACACAAGTTCTGAAGTGAGAGACTGAATTGTAAATAAATGGGTGAAGTCACAGGCAACTGTCCACAAGAAAGGCAGGAAAAAACACTCCAGAAGGAGACTTGATACTTAGGAGTTAAAGGGAGAAACGTCACGTAACTTATTTGACTAGACTTTCTTGGCAATATTAGGAGTTTCCAGCTGAACAGTGTTATATTTCTACAATTGCAAGTGGTTTTCCTCACTTGAATGGAGGTGCCCAATGCTATCAAATCTGCTGGTGACTTTGAGGCAGGAATCAAAACACCTCACAAACGAGAAAACTTCCAGATTCTTGAAGCTGAAACTCTTTAGGTTTACCAAGCTTTCAGAACCCTAAAACAATATGTAAAATTGTGTAACCTTGCCTGTCAGACACTAATTGAGCTGTAGGTTGTCCAAAGAGGAAAAAGGCAAACAGGGTCTTAGGAGAATCAGCTTAAGCCAAAATGGAATAGGAATTAAGGTAAAGTGGAAGAAATACTGTAGATAATGTCTCTATCTCCTGAAACAAAATTTCACAAGAGGGAGTGGAGGAGATCATCCTTAAGTGATGTTAACACTTCACAAGTCATGCCTTGCTAATAACTAGTTTGTTAACTGCTGAGAATGACTTGTTATTTGAACATGTCGGTTTACATATTAACAAACACTAACCTAAAATCTGACTCTGAAGTATCAGCCATCACTGATAACATCACCATGTAAAAGAGAGAACAAATGAATGAACAGGCTTTCAAATTTGGATGTTTCCTGTTACCTCAGAGCTCCTATGTGTGCACTCAACTTCAGTGTATCAAAAATTTTTATTAGAAGATGATACAGACCTAAAAAGCTTCTAGAGTCTCATGCTTGCCAAAAAAACTACATTTGGATATGGATTAGATCTTCATTTTCCCTTGGAATGGGGTGGTAGCTCTAGGGGTAGTAGCCCCAGTAGCCTCTTCCCCAGTAGCCCTGAGACTTACTTTAAGCAAACAAATTCAGACTATTGACATAGAAGAAAGCAGAACTTTATGGTTCGAGTGTCCAGTCAGAGCAATTCCTATCCCCACCCAACCCCACATGCCTACCTTTACATACACACACATGCACAACCATCCTCATTTGTTGAAGCATTAGATTTTCCATTTTCTGTGTATTTGCTGGTTGGTAATTTGTAAGTGCAAGAGCAGATATGGCTAGGATAGAGCATAAAGATTTTGCAAAAGATTCTGTTACAGTTGCTCAAGGAATAAACAGAATTAGACAAAAAAAAAAAAAAAAAAAAAAAGCTGTTTGCATTTGCCAGCTTTGGGAATTTTTTGTTTTGATCATTGTTTGCTAGGGAATTTGGGGCCTTTAAAGTTTTCAGGGACCTTCACTGACGTAGCTTTGCTTTCTGCATCTCTTCTTCTCTTGAAAATGGCTGGCAAGATAAGTTCTTCCTGATAACCAAGGGTCACTGAGGTTTAGTGTCCTTCAATGGACACCCTTGCAACATCACTGTTTGCAACTACATCCAAATGTGAACTGCAGAGGCAATTAAGATAATAGAAAGAGAGACAGGGCTTACCAACAAAATAGAGCTTGCTGTACAACAAAGGTGCTTACACGGAGTCCAGAATCCCTGAAACACAGCTCACAAATTGCACTGCCCCCAAATAGCCACAAGTGAGAAACTCCTTCTCCACTCCGCAGTGGCCAGCACTCATGTTTGTCATGAGGAAAGCAGAGAAAGAGCAATGGTGCAACCAGACAATCCCATTCATCTGCCACAGCCAGCCTCAGCAATGCTAACATACTCCTTTCTTTTTGGCATGGTGGGGAGATGGGGAATGGAGGTATTTTAACCTCACATGTCACTTTGCAAGTTTACTCTTTAGTCTCAGTGAGGCCCTCAACAGTAACACTGAGTGCTGGATGATGGCTTCAGAACTACCTCATTGCACCAGGTCTGGCATGCCAGATATGTAAGTATCTCCTCAGCTTCAGAAGCACATTCCCCAGGCTACCTGGCAGATTCCACGACCCGTGCCCACCACAGGACAGCCAGGACAAACTGCCTGCCACTGAACTGTCGTATCCACAGCAGGAGATTTGCTTTCAAGGTGGCATATTTTCTCAATTTGCTTTATTTCCTCAGTTCAAAAACACCAACCTGAATTCTTGCAAAGGGCAGTTGCAAGAGGCTGGCTGTCACAAACCATAAAGTGAAACTTGGGGAAAAGGAAGAAGCAAGACTCATCTCCTAGGGTATATTCCAAATGTCTCATGATATTCTGCCTTTTCAAGTCCACTTCTGTTGTCAGATACAGCCTTGTTCTGCTATCAGCAGCCAGAAATACAAAATGGCCTAATTTCAAAAAATCCTACAAAGCAGAAAAAAAATCAATGCACAGATTTCATCTTATAATATGTACACAACGATTGGCTGAATTTGCTTCTACCTAACAGCTTACAGCTCAAAGACAGTACTTACATACTCGTTTGCATTTATGTTTAGATCAAGTAATTGAACAGGGACGAAGAAATTGAGCAAAGTAGCAAGTGACTTGCATCACAACTCCATGCATTAGATAGGACAGGTGAAACAGTGACAGTCACTGGCAGTAAAGAAAAATCTGAAAGCAGAGCTCTTACTTGTGACAAATGTTCAGTAGTGAATTATAATTGTAACTTGATTTGCTAAAAGCATTTCTGTCTCTAACTTTTACTTCCTCAGCTGATGACCTAACAAGTAAGGCAATTTAAGCAAAAATTAGTTTAATACTAATGAGCTTTTTTCTTCAAGGAAGTAGCTGCAGGGGACTGTGCTGTTACCAGGTCCTCTTGCTTGTCATTGCTCCCCAGTTCACAAGTGATCCAAATTCTGACTTGGTTAGTTCCACAGTTATGCCGAAGTTGTCAGAGATAGCTTTGAGACCTAGGTAAGAGCAAGAGTGCCAACATTGTTCTTGGTGATGGCTGGGGAAGGGAAGGGAAAGGAGAAAATTAGGTGTTGTTTGAGTAAGAAGTGAGATCTTGAGATCTTGCAAGGGAGGGGGGGAGGTGTTTTCTGTGGGAGAGAGGAAATTTCCTTAGGATTGTGAGGTTTTCTGAGGCATGTATTCTATCCATTTTTCATCTTAAAAGATACTGATCACAGGGCTATGAATTACCCCAGTGCTGACATCTAAGCTGAGACTACAGCAGCATTGCTGACATCAGCGATACCCCAGTAAAGGAAGCAGTGAACAGGTGGCTGTTCAGTGGAACATCAGGTCAGCTCGATACTGTTCAGAATCCATTACCTATGTTTCCATAAGAAGCATGACTCATACACATGTGATCACGAGCATCTGCATTGAAACTGGAGGCAGATGCTTGCCAGCAGGCAAAGTGAAAACTTTAGACGCAATGAGCTCCATTGAAAAGGCAGGCTTTCAGGCTTCTGGAAGAAATAATTGGTTTTGACCACTGCTGTAAATGCAAATAAGGAATTACAGTTGCAGTGTCATATGAAATAGAAAGAACATTAGAAGAAAACAATTAGTGTTTTCTGTGGATCATTTTAGACAGAAGACGCTAGGTGTTCAGATATGAAAAACTGCAGTCTAGGTGATCTAGAATGAAACGTGGTGTTAAAATACAAAATAATTGAAATTACTGTAACTGAACTACAGTAATGCTAATTTCCACACAAAAACTGTCCTGTCTTCAAAGTCTAAATTCTTTGGATGCAGACACAGTAAGTCAGCCAAGATATCATAACAAAAAAATCCCTTTCGCTGCCTAAGCACTCTTAATTTTTATGTTAAGCTCTGTTCTACTATCTTCAAGTCTGCATGTTTGCCACTTATGAGATACTGAAATTCTGTATTAAAAGGCTGAAACACAGACTCCTTAAACATAGATGGATCAAGTAAATTTCTTGAATTGTACTGAGGGGGATTTTTTCTTTTTTTTTTGAGTATGACTGCACATTTGTCCCTGGTTCTTAAAATCTGCAACTTTTTTATCTAATCTTTTTTTCTGAAACACAATACAGCAAATGATGCTGCTTGCTCTCCACAGCTGTTGTATTTTGAGCTCTCTGAGGTTATGTCCTGGTTTGAGGTTTTGTCAATCGGGTTTTGGTGAATTTGGCTGAAACCACGACAGATTAATTCACTACCTGTTAGTGTATTTGGCTAGACTAATGCTGTTTTCTGTTCCTGCTATGAGGTTTATAAATATAATTGAGACAATACAATATTGAAACACTGGTTCTTTATCCATCTTAAAAAGAAAAAAAAAGAGTGAAATGTATTGGCTATAGTTTTGGAGTAGCCTGATTCACAGCCCTCACTAGCCTTCCTTCTTTGTTTACCTATGTTAAGAATGGGTATAGTCAGCTGTATCTTTTATTGCTCTTCTGAGAGTAATCTAAATATTTATCTGCATAGAAAAACAGGGGAAACAAAGCTATTCAGTTAGAATCATTCTCAATTTAGAGTTTCAAACAGAATCTTGCCTGAGTCACTGCCTTAAATTTCATTTTCATGGAACTGATGTTATGAGAGATCAGCTTTATCTGCGCTTGATTTCCAGAAAACATCTCACATTTCTGTATAGTGAGAATCAGCTTTTTCCTTATTCAGGTCTGAGCTTGCTCTTCCCAGCTGCCACCATCCAGCTCTGCCAGTGGAGAATAATGATCTCTTCCAAGGGAGGTATCAGACAACGCTCCTCGGGTACCCACTAAAGGCAGATGCAGGGGTTTCCTTATCTCTTCTGGGAGTTCTGTGTCTTACTATAAGATAATTATTTCAGTTACCAGGCTATCGGTGCAGTTGAAAGAAAGAACAGTCTTTGCCTCATCCTGTTAGTTTGATCAAAATCTGTGAGATTTGGCCAGTGCTTTCTGCAAAAGACATCCTGCAGCCTCATTAGGATTACCTGGTGCTAGTTCATAAGTAAAGATGCCTTTTCACACACTGCTGCTGTCTCTTTTTTTGTCAATGATGAATGTCAGCTACCTTCTCCTTCATTGTTGACTTCTCAGTCTATGGCAAACAAATCCTGGTGATACAGTTAGTACAAAACAAAGGCATTTTTGAGGCAGCAATACCGTAAGAAGAGTTTCAACTACTAGCCTCCCTATTCTTTTCTCTGTTCTGAAACACCACTAACATGCAATAAGCACACAGCAGTCATTTCAGCTCTATGCTATTGGAGGCAAAAGAAGCTGAATCATACTATATGAAGAAGCACATACCCTCTACTTTTAATCAGCACTAACTTCTCTCACAGAAGCTGTGGAATTGTTAGAGCCACCAGCTTTGATGTTACAAGATGAACTGCAAGGGCACAGGCAGTGTCACTCCCTGTAGGTGAAAAACTGGTGGACCTTCATCTTAGATCCACATTGTTCCGATGGGCTAACAGACTACTGTTTGAAGCCTTGCATTTGTTCCTCTCTCCCAATCTTTTATTTTATTGTCCAAGTAAAGGGAGATTTGCTCATTGGCATATCCCAGGCTCTTGAGTTTTATTCTGCTTTTTACATAATAAGTTCTTTGTCCGGAAAGCAAAGAAATGTGATGACTATTACTTTTGTTCCAAAGGTCTGGGCTGAGTTTTGGGCCATTAAGACTCTTTCCAATTGTAAGATCTCGTTCCCTCAGGCTTTTTATGTGATGGGTGATAAAGGAGTTGGAAAGCAAATTTATTGCCTCTTTTTCTTAAAGGCTTTCCTTTTCATCCTTGACAATGTTAATGGGACCTTTACCACTGACGCTATTGGGTTTCTCCTGAGTGTCTTACTCTGTGGTGTCATTAACAAGATAAGTTATCCTTTCCTAAATCTCCTCCTCCTGTTCACTTTCAAGGGTCATGTTTTTGCATGGCTTCAGTGTTAATGTGCAGAAAGTTCCCACCCAGTGTATGGAAACTCTACAAACCGTCTTAGATTAAGGGTGCACTTATTTGTCATGGATCTTTTCTGTGGGTATCAGATATTACAGGCAGCCAAAAACTTCCAGTGAGCCAAGAGAACTGGAGATGCTTTTATGTCATACGATATTCCTCATTTTCCTTTTTCCTAGACTCCATCTCTCTGTTTTCAATTTGGAAACCCACTGTAGTGTCCGATATTCATGTTCCCAGTGAGTATTATTTCTGATGACTTTACACTTTCAGAATGACATTGAGCAACAGCTGACATCTGTCTGCACAGGCTGCAGCAATTTCTATTTCCAGACTATCTTTATTCTGCTTAGTTAACAATGATACAGCAAATTCCTAATTCACTACCAACAGTGAATGAANCTTCTGAGAGTAATCTAAATATTTATCTGCATAGAAAAACAGGGGAAACAAAGCTATTCAGTTAGAATCATTCTCAATTTAGAGTTTCAAACAGAATCTTGCCTGAGTCACTGCCTTAAATTTCATTTTCNGGTATAGTCAGCTGTATCTTTTATTGCTCTTCTGAGAGTAATCTAAACATTTATCTGCATAGAAAAACAGGGGAAACTTACTTAGAATCATTCTCAATTTAGAGCTTCAAACAGAATCTTGCCTGAGTCACTGCCTTAAATTTCATTTTCATGGAACTGATGTTGTGAGAGATCAGCTTTATCTGCGCTTGATTTCCAGAAAACATCTCACATTTCTGTATAGTGAGAATCAGCTTTTTCCTTATTCAGGTCTGAGCTTGCTCTTCCCAGCTGCCACCATCCAGCTCTGCCAGTGGAGAATAATGATCTCTTCCAAGGGAGGTATCACAGACAACGCTCCTCGGGTACCCACTAAAGGCAGATGCAGGGGTTTCCTTATCTCTTCTGGGAGTTCTGTGTCTTACTATAAGATAATTATTTCAGTTACCAGGCTATCGGTGCAGTTGAAAGAAAGAACAGTCTTTGCCTCATCCTGTTAGTTTGATCAAAATCTGTGAGATTTGGCCAGTGCTTTCTGCAAAAGACATCCTGCAGCCTCATTAGGATTACCTGGTGCTAGTTCATAAGTAAAGATGCCTTTTCACACACTGCTGCTGTCTCTTTTTTTGTCAATGATGAATGTCAGCTACCTTCTCCTTCATTGTTGACTTCTCAGTCTATGGCAAACAAATCCTGGTGATACAGTTAGTACAAAACAAAGGCATTTTTGAGGCAGCAATACCGTAAGAAGAGTTTCAACTACTAGCCTCCCTATTCTTTTCTCTGTTCTGAAACACCACTAACATGCAATAAGCACACAGCAGTCATTTCAGCTCTATGCTATTGGAGGCAAAAGAAGCTGAATCATACTATATGAAGAAGCACATACCCTCTACTTTTAATCAGCACTAACTTCTCTCACAGAAGCTGTGGAATTGTTAGAGCCACCAGCTTTGATGTTACAAGATGAACTGCAAGGGCACAGGCAGTGTCACTCCCTGTAGGTGAAAAACTGGTGGACCTTCATCTTAGATCCACACTGTTCCGATGGGCTAACAGACTACTGTTTGAAGCCTTGCATTTGTTCCTCTCTCCCAATCTTTTATTTTATTGTCCAAGTAAAGGGAGATTTGCTCATTGGCATATCCCAGGCTCTTGAGTTTTATTCTGCTTTGTACATAATAAGTTCTTTGTCCGGAAAGCAAAGAAATGTGATGACTATTACTTTTGTTCCAAAGGTCTGGGCTGAGTTTTGGGCCATTAAGACTCTTTCCAATTGTAAGATCTCGTTCCCTCAGGCTTTTTATGTGATGGGTGATAAAGGAGTTGGAAAGCAAATTTATTGCCTCTTTTTCTTAAAGGCTTTCCTTTTCATCCTTGACAATGTTAATGGGACCTTTACCACTGACGCTATTGGGTTTCTCCTGAGTGTCTTACTCTGTGGTGTCATTAACAAGATAAGTTATCCTTTCCTAAATCTCCTCCTCCTGTTCACTTTCAAGGGTCATGTTTTTGCATGGCTTCAGTGTTAATGTGCAGAAAGTTCCCACCCAGTGTATGGAAACTCTACAAACCGTCTTAGATTAAGGGTGCACTTATTTGTCATGGATCTTTTCTGTGGGTATCAGATATTACAGGCAGCCAAAAACTTCCAGTGAGCCAAGAGAACTGGAGATGCTTTTATGTCATACGATATTCCTCATTTTCCTTTTTCCTAGACTCCATCTCTCTGTTTTCAATTTGGAAACCCACTGTAGTGTCCGATATTCATGTTCCCAGTGAGTATTATTTCTGATGACTTTACACTTTCAGAATGACATTGAGCAACAGCTGACATCTGTCTGCACAGGCTGCAGCAATTTCTATTTCCAGACTATCTTTATTCTGCTTAGTTAACAATGATACAGCAAATTTCTAATTCACTAACAACAGTGAATGAAAAAAATAGGTCTTTTAAAAAGACTGGGGAAGAGAAAAAAAAAACAGTTTTCCACTTTCTAAGGACATTGCTACCTACCTATGGCTATAGGGAGCATAATAACTCTTCAAGGAGGGAGCATATTCAGGGAAATGCCAAATCTGCACCCATTTCACTATGCAGTAGTCTAGCAATGAACAGCAATCACGAGAGATGAAGAAAAAATAGCTACTCTGCAAAAAGTTTTCAATCTTTCCAAAACTAGGATACAAGCATAAAGTAAACAGATCTAACACTTTATTTGTGCAAGAACAAACTCTGCCCTGATTAAAAAAAAAATAAAGGCCAACAACTTTCATGTCTCACGCAGACATGAGCTGAATGCAGGTACTTCTGCCCATGGGAGACAGTCTGTACAACTGAGGGTACCATGGGAAATCCTGCTTGCCCCTGAGGCACCCAGGGATAGTGATGGTTGGCGATGACAACAGTTACTTTTCAAAAATCTTCTAAATGCCAACAGTAACTATACCCAATGCATTCAGGGCATAGGAGTCCTCTCCTTGCTCTGCACACCCAGCCCCCTTGCACCCGGGCCAGGGGCTGCAGCTATACAATGTCCATACAAATGTCTCTTCACAGCAATAAAAGCACTGGATTGCAAAAACGTCCTTGAGAAGAGGGGTTATGGGAGGGTTCACCCCTCTGCAGACATGGCAGTGGGCAGAGCAAGACAAACCTTTTGCCTCCCTCTCTTGCTGGCCATTCCGCCTCTGCATGGTTGAACCAAGAGTAGGGCCAGATGGTGGTTGCAGGTCAAAGTGGGTACAACACACCTGATGGTCTGGCCGTTTGCTTCCATCTGCTGTTAGAAAAGTAATTAGACCTTACTCAATCAGTGCTTGGACACTCACAAGTACATGGTGTAACTTCAGAGAAAACAAAAGGCTCTGAGTCAAATAAAATTCCCTTTTCCCTCAACCTCCACTCAGTCAGATGAAAATGCTGAATCTCTGAGATGCAGAAGTAAGCCCCTCATGTTGGGAGCACTCCCATCAAATGGGAGCATTTGCTCCCCTTACAGGATGCATTGTTCTACTCACAACATTAAAACATTTTAATATCACATTTTTCATTAACTAGAGCAACACCAATATGGCTTCTTAGGTGCAACACTTATAAAGAGGCCAACAAATTTCTAAAACGCCACACTTCTGAAGAGCTGAGTCTTATAAAACTTATGATAGATTGTCTTCTTCTAATATATCACTACTGTAATAATGGTTGCTTTGCTTTCAGGAAGACCAAAGCAACTTAATTCAAATGTATGGAAATACACACACTGATATTTTCAGTGTGGCAGACAGAAGTTAAATATTTCTCTCCTAGTGCTCTTAGTGCACTCTGGATGCTTCCCTCTCCAGCAAACTTTTGGCACCCTTGCCTTTTACTAAGAATACATTACAGCAGCAATGTTTAAAAGGATTTTCAAATCACAACAGCAGCCTGCTATTTGGAATTCTGGGAGAAGACAGAGAAGGCATAAGCAACACAGAAATAAGGTATTTAATGTTTTGAAATTGTCCTAAGTCAGGGTCAATGGCAACAACAAAGCAAACAGTGACGCTCAGCTTTGATTTAACATTAGCATGTAAACCAGAAAAGATTAACAAATAAGCTGTCCTGTGAAAAGTGACAAAAGGGCATTGCCAAACCCTTTCAAAATTTGTTTAACGTGTTATTATTGAAAGCACTTCTTTATGAACCTGAATATACATTGTCTTCTCTCATTATAATTTTCCTCATTCGATTGAGCAACCCCCATCCCTGAGATCACCCTTCTTCTGCCCTGTCCGTGTCCCCCCCCACCCCTCCCTCCCCATTCTGCTGGAGCAGAAAATAAACAGAGCTTCATTTGTTCGCTGGTGCCAGCAGCAGCAGCAATGTCAGCTCTGCAGAAGCAGCCGCCCTGCCTCCCTGCCGCCGGACGAGGGGACACCTCGCATTTCTAGGAATCGTGCATCCTAATGAATTACCATTCCTCTGAGAGAAGAGGGTTTGTGGAGGTCTCAATTAAGCAATAATTTAAAAAAAAAAAAAAAGGAAAAGAAAAAAGAAAAACGAAAAAAGAAAAGAAAAAAGAAAAACGAAAAAAGAAAAGAAAAAAGAAAGGATAAAGGAAGAGAGATTAAAAAATTAGTATTTTAGGATTATGTACTCAGAGAGATTAAAAAATTTGCTATGGGAAGAGTAAAACAGTTAAAATTAGGGTTTAAACAGCACTAGCAGATTGTCTTAGGTAATCACTGGGCAGAATAAGCTATAGCAAAAGTACTTGCTTTCCAGTAGCTCCACTCAGGGCCTCCCATTTCTTTTTGTGTATACATGGATCATATATTGGATACATATATATACACAAAATAATAGTTGTCTGTACTAAGTTCCACATGATTTTCTTCTTCATCACAGAGGGAACGGAAACAACTTCAATGGGTACAGGCTTCAGTACTTTGCTGTCCTGCAGGCACCTATGCAACAGAATGACTTTCATTAATCAGCTTTCCTGCCCCTGCTCTTTCCAGAGCTGCATTCTTCTGGTAGCCTGGAGCCGCCTTAATTTCCAGGTTAAAAGTACTCAGTTTGTTTATAGTCAAATGTTGCTACCCAGTTTGCTCTTGTTTGCATCTTCCCTTATCTATGTACAGACAGCAAACTTATTGATGCTCTACCTGTCTTTGCTGGCATACAAATGTCAAGGTTTTTCAGTTTCTCCTTCTCAGATAGGATGAAAAATGGAGAAAACAATAGCTGCCATTTCTTCTGCCTAATCTTTTAAACAAGCTTGAATTGACCTGCCTGAAGTATGTGCGGCCAGAACTGTGCAAAGTATCCCAGGTGTAATCTCACTTGAGCATGTGTTATCTCTACTGGGAGACAGGTCATCAGATAAATCCTTCAAGATCTCCAATCTTCTCATCTTTATGTAACCCCTGCGTATTTCATATTGTCCTTTTTTACCCCAGAGAATAGGAGCCTTTTTTGGTAACACTTGAGGCTGCTTGCAGTGCCTAGGTAGGAAAACACCCATTTGTATTTGTTAGGAGATGATCCTGCTTCAGTGAACTTAGAATTTGCAGTCTGGACTCTTGAGAGTACTAGGCAAGCCACAAACTATCTGCTACTTAATCTGTTATTTCACTAACTTGTTTATTCAGAATACTTTCTTCTAGTTGCATGTTTTGATTCTTTTTATTATACCAGTGGGCTTGTTGCTTCTTTACTCTCCTCCCCTCTCTGGCTTTATTTTTTTCTTCCTTATCAACCTCTGTAGAAATGCTATCAGCAATTTCTGTAAGATACAGAGATTTTCAAAAAGAGTCTTAAGACCAATGTTGGCTCAGCACAAGTTTAATTTAGAACACGTGATGGGGCTGACTCACACAGTGCTATTCATGCCATCCATCCCTGATTTGGAACAAGCCTAGTAGATTAGTTATAACCTGAAAATGTCTGAAGTCAAATTATATATAGCACTTTAAAAATATTTATAATTTTAAGAATGGTTATAAACACCTCCAGAGTCCCTCAAGTGATACAAAGGTTCACAATGGAGACATTCCTGTCTGAAGCCTACACTGAACACTTATTTCACAACACCTGGACCTCTCTGCACAATGCATTCAAGCTCACGTAAAATGACTGAGCTTGATATGCTTCTCCCAGGTTGCTTCAAAGGACTGCCTTTGAAGGAATACACCAAAGAGCAGAAGTATTCTCTGATCTAAAAGAGGCTTTGCTGAGATTAGATTTTCTCAGTGCTCCAACATCTTTATCTCTGACCTTGCAGGTAAGAAAACATCACCCGTCAGCTACAGCAACAAGACCTCTATGGCAGGCAGGATGAACAGGCATGTGAGGAATGCCAGCAATGTTATTCTCGTCTGTGATCCAGAAATTGGCTTTAAGACTTAGTGAGAGAATAATCACCCTGACCTTCATTTGCAACATCTTTTAAAAGACCCACACCAGTGAGGACAGCCGGCATGTACCATGTGCCATCAGACACCAACATGCAGGGAGAAAAATTTCACTGCTTCTTCTACACAGCACCGTGCTGAGCAGGAATTCAAAAAAAGCCACTGGGGTGAGGACAAGAGGGAGCCACAGGCCACCAGCCGTGGCAGAGCAGCCACAGCCACATCTCACCAGCACTGCGATGTGCCTGCTCCAGAGAAAAAGTCTCTGAACCAGACTGACTCGGAGCTGGCCCCTGACATGGTGGGATGTGAAAGGAAGAGTACAGATAGCTGGGCAGCATGTTCCCTGGTGCTGCAGTTGCATGTCTGGAGGAAGAAGAAGCAGTGAGCACAGACCTTTTGCTAGATAAAGTCTTGCAGCTTTACAAAGCTCACATTCTTCACTTGAAGCCAGACTGCCTCATATGAGAAAAGTACCTGTACGCGAACTTCACTCAGACCTAAATTTAAAGCCCACAAACATCAAAAATATTTCAAGTTAAGCACTCGTCTTGCTGAACCGGGCCTCTTGTTTACAGGGTAGGAATCTGCTGGGGGCGGCTGGTGGGCTGTTTGCCTGCAAATAGCAATGGGACATACTCTGGAGGCAGTCCCTGGACAGGCACAGAAGAGGGAAAGTAGAGAGGACAGAAGGGAAGCAGATATTTGAAGATTACAGGCTGCTCTGGAGAAAAAAAGGGCAGCAGAGGGGTGGCAGGGTGACCAGGAGGAGACGGCCAGGAGCTGTCCAGGGCCACAGACCACAGCAGCGCATGGGAGGCCTCCACCGAGGGCTGAAACCAAAAAAACGCCAGGTTTTAATAAATACGCATAAGCAATGAGCCAAAAAAAAGACAGTAAAAGATGAGATCGATGATGCTCAATCCTTCTTGGTTCAGCTTGGCAGACTGCAGGCGCCAGACTGTTGGTTATGGAGCTGCATCCGTGCCCTGCCATGCAGGGATTCAGCAGAAGGGGAAAAAAAAGGATTGAATTGTGCACAGTTCCCTATTTTTATAGTCTCAATGGGATGTTCTCTTTCTTTCACAAAGGAATCACAAAACAAAGGGATATACACACAGAAGATTTGAGGTTATAGAATCTTATCTGGCTAGAACAGACAGAAGGAAAGTGTAGAGGTATTTGATGCCAAATGTCATGAGACTATAGAGGCACTATTCTTTACAGAGAGCAAATGAGAGATGATCATGCTTGTAGTTGCCTTTGAAACCAACTCCCAGAAGTTGGAATAATAACCTCTTACAAAACAGCTACTAATCCTTTTTTTGTAACCATTCCAAGCTGTCTGTGCATCCCTTGCCCGTACGCTATGTCAACAGCAAAGTGAAACAGTGCTTAGGGTCCCTAATACTGTAAGCGTGTTAAGAGTTAAAAAAAATAATTCAAATATACTTTGTTCTTCTGGCTGCAGACATAACCACTTTCCTGTCCAATCAATTTGCTTATTTCTTGCCATAGCACTCCCTACTCAGAGTTCTCAAGAGATAAGGCAAACTCATCTAGAAATCACTGTATTCATATCTGATGGTTTCAGGTGCCACTACTATTCTTATCTGCTCTTGGAAAAAGGTCAAGAATATTAGTGAGTCATGGTTTTTCCTCCATTTATTTCTACAGTTCAGGGCAGGTTATTCTTTATCGCCAGCTGGATAAGTATTACTTTAACATTCTTCTTGGTGCTGGTCATAGTGAACCTGATTGCCTTCTCGTTAAGTTAAATTTACACTGTCATGCCTCTTTTGCCTACTTTATACTTCCAGAGGAATAAGGGAGGAAAAAATACCTAGTTTATTATTCAGCAAGATATCAGTGATGAAATTACGGCCTGTAGCCGCTTTGTCTGTAAGCATCTCAGCCTTTCTAATGCATTGAAAAGCTTCCATGACCTGAGTCAGGCATTTGCTGGACACTGGGGCTTCTGAGATGTGCTGGTAGTTCCGAAACCAAAGTGTCGGGCTTTTTCCTTGCAGGCAGCTTCCCTGTTGATCTGAACCTCTCTCTCTTACTACTCATTTCCCCTTTTAAATCAGTGGATGTACACAGAATACAGCAGCTTCCCCATCAGCACATGACTGCAAGTGCAACTGAACCCTTGGAGCTCAAGTGCAATATGCTCAATATGCAACTTAACATGAGGTTTCCTTGACAAAGTACCAGGGTAATGATTGTGCCTTTGCTAACTATTTTCTCCTTAGTGATGCAACCACCCACAATGCGGCAGGAGCTTACAGCTGACAAAAAAAGGCATGCTGTGATTTGGAAAAGCTAGCCCACTGGCCTTTTTGGGACAGCAATTCAAAGCTCACCAACAGGTCAAACCTACAATAAGAAAATGTCAAGCAGACTACCTGCTGTGATTTCTCATAAATTTATTAAAGAGAGAAATGTTGGCCTCTGCACAGTATTAGCAGAAAAAAAGCACACTACTTATATATTAGATCCAGAAGGCATTGCTGACTAAAGCTCTTCCCAAGACTATTATAAAGCTGAAGCATGTCCTAACCAGTAGACCGTTGACTGCATCTCAGAAAGCTCATATAAAAACAAGACGGTGAATGCTGAAAGGTCGTCATGCTTTCATGCTTTGAAATAAAACACTTTGAAGCAAAATGACTGCCCACAAGTATATAAAGAACAGTGGTGCAGTGATCAAGAGTGCTCTCAAGGTCACATTTCAAAAAGATTAAATCCATGTACAAAACCATCGATTCAAATATAAAACTGCATTTGCACATGCAACCACCACAACAGCATGTAACCAGAGGCAGCTCAAACTGCAAGGGACACATCAGGTGCAAGTGCAATTAGCTCAGTAACTCCATGCACTGCTTTTGTCCTTATTTCCTTCATAATTTTGCCTTGTGAACAAGCCAAGAAGAAATCAAGATAGTACTTTAGCACCACTCAGTGTGTAATTCTCTTACAAGGCAGTCTCCTGGTCATGACACACTATATACATGTGCCCATGTATGGGTGCACCTTTTGTATTAGACAAGTACTAGAAAAATGTATTTACCTGTGGCAAACAGAAAGCTTTCTGTGGACGACTACCTTCAGTGTCTTAAGGATCTGAAAAACGTTTTGTGGTTTGGACTTCCCTCCTCTTTTAAAGCAAATGCTTAGGACTGCAAAATCGTTACCCCCCAACATAAACACAGGGGAAGCTGACAGTGCTGTCATACTAAATTTGGAGCCCCACATTACCAGCTGTTTTGTACTACTGAAGTGCAGAGAAAAATGCCTCTGTGACTACAAAACCAAGGACAAGTACAGTTATTTTGACAGGCTTCAGAAAACTATGAGCAAGACAGGGCAAAAATTAATATTTGGATCATCCAAATATTCAAATCTTAAGATTTATTTCCCACCACCACAGGCCATGCAAATGGGGAAAACCAGCTACCCTTTCAAGTATATCACCTAGTATGTTAACCTCGGCTGGGCAGAGTTGGTGGCCAATTTGAACTCATCTGTTCAGCTGGTCTCTTGGGCTCAGTGGATTGCAAATAATCCTTAGCATTTAAAGTCATCTCCAGAATGCCACAGTGGGGGAGGAAGTGGGATGGACTGGTGGACTAAGTGACCAAAGCTAATAACAGGATGAGGGCCTAATAGTTGGGCTCCATGGTGGCAATTTGGGTCAGGAGCTGCACTGTAGGTTCCAGCCTGGTGACAAAGCCATGCAGACATCCGTGTCACTAAAAGCATTCCAGCACCCACGGGACAACCAAGCAAAGCAAAGGACCCACAGAACAAATCTGGAAAGACGGTAAGGGTGCAGGGCTGGGCGTGCATTTTGTGGTGCCACAGGACCCGAAATATCCGCTGTACTTGCTGAGTCTCATCTCAATGCAACTATGCCTGTCAACCCTTTCGAAAACTCAGCAAGCCTCCAGTTTAAAAGCAGATTCACAATCTCCCCTGCTTCTGTGCTGAAGACATCTCAACACTCCACTTCTCTCATACTGGAAAGCTCCCTGTATTTTGATAAACTCGTTTTGTTCAAATTTTTCTTCCTCAGTGCTTCTGGGGAGACCCCAGTGCTGCCTATTGCTTACCCAGGAAGGAAACGGCATGCCACTTCTGTTACATGCTTCTAAAATCAAGAAGACAAGGGTTTCACAGTCAATACTTTTATTAATGAGGTCACTTGTGTCTCCCTAGCAAGTGCTCTCTGTATGCTGAATCTGGGAGGCATCATGTGAAAAGCAGAACATATAAGACAAGTTCTTATAACTTGTGTTATAAGAAGACAAGTTATCTTGTCTTCTTATATAGGCAAGTGTATATAAGACACTTATAAGACAAGTGTATCATGATCACTAATTGATACTAGAAATTCTACATCTCTGTGTTGCAGTTTTGGTGTATTTCACCTTAGTATGTATAATTCAATAGAAAGAGGCCATGATAACAGCCCATAACTACACTACCCTTCTAGAATGCACTGAGTGTCTTTGAGGAGTATGTGGCTGCCAAGCTGCTTGTCTCCCTCACCATAAGATATGGCCTTCAGGTTTGACCCACCAGGTACAGACCTTTGCAGTAATCACAACACTATGCATTCGGTGACCCACTGAATTTGAGCCTACATAAATTTGAATGAATGCTCAATGAATTTGAGCTGCCACCACCACCTAAAAGCATCCAAAGCACTGTGCTCTTCATGTCATGTTTTAGAAGGTAGTAATGTGTGAGAGGGAGCAAATCCTGCTTTTTCCTTGGAAAATCATCTGGAAGCCTTTTCAGTCTAAACTGTGTAAAATCGCCCAAATCTGTCTCATTGCTCCTGGCCACATTCTCCTCCATAGCAGTGACTTAGCTAACCCTGTTTCCTCTCCTTCATGACCACACTGCAGTTCATACAGCTGCAGATGGCTAGCAAATTCCTTTTTTCATCTAAACTACAAATGCTTCATTTCTATAATCTTTCCTCTTATGTAACTGACATTTTCCCCTTCTCACCAGAACCAACAATGTGAAGTGTCTTCCTTGCCCTGTAACACTGCTAACTATTAATTTTCTTTTCAAATAGGCTAAATGCTTTTTATTTGGTAAGATGCTGATGGAGAAAACAGTAACGATGGACTGGTGCAAGAATCTGCCTTTCATCTGCAGGACAGCAGATCTGAGATCAAAGGCTGCCCAGTTCTCGGAGCACGCTGCTACGCTGAGACAAGGAAAGTCTTCGCAATGAGGAGGGAGCTGTTGGAGATGGATCAGAGCTGCCTCACCTTACCTGATCATGGCCGTGGAACAGAAGCTGCTGCTCATGGACAGAGAGGTTATAAAAATAAGATACTGGTCACCAATACATAGCAGAATGAAAGAGGGGTAATACGATGTGATTGGAAGCAAACAGGGAAAATAATCTAATAAAATCTAAATATAAACCCTGCATTTTCAAGGAGTTAAGTGTCAAATATTGCCATCAAAAAACCAGGGCAAGAACCATGGGTGTAGTGCGGTTGCACCCCTCATACCTACACACAATGACCACTGGCTCAATGAAGGAAAAACGTCAATCCCAGCTGGCATGCATCAATGCTTTCTTCGGCCAGAGGAGGTCAAAGCTGTGCAGACACAGATTTACAGCCAGCACACAAAAGCTCAGTTATGGCCTGCATCTGACTTCATTCACTAATTTAAGTATGAAACACAGGTAAGAAGCCAAGAAGACAGACTGTCTCCTTGCCAAAAGCCTTTCAAATGTATTTGTGAGCAAACCTGCTAGCAAATGTGCCTCTTTGGTGAGGTGAGCTTTCAGCCCTACAGAATCCTGCACCTTGGGGAATATTTACAAAGAGTCAGACACAGGTAACTAAAAAAATGTAAACACAAATATGCTCTCAGGCTTGTACGGATGTCACTTTTCTTTGCATCTCCACTGGCAAATTTTCTGGTCGCTGGAAGTTAAAAAAGGTTGGAAACAACTGCCTTAGTGATCTAATAGCAATGCAAAAAATCTATGTGAAGGAAATCTCTTTAAAATAAGTAGTGTCTTGCAGTTCATTCGCTTCTCACAGAAACTGAACTCTTGCTGAACCACTACATCAATAAAGCAAACTGGGCATGTTAGGCGACTGACCACCCTTTCTTCAACAGTAACACTCCTGCCAAATCAGAAACAGTGACTTTTTGCATCATCTTGGGGAAAATAATTCAATTGGTACATGAGAATTCGTGCTGTTGGAGCATTTGATTTTTAACAAACTGGTTTTAACTCTCCAGTATGTTTCCTTTATCCTTTTCTAGAATGCTCTTGAAAAGGGTATGGAAATCAATTGTGGTTTTGCAAGTAACAATGCTGTGCTTCAGCCCACTTGCATGTTGACCAAATGCATGTTGACACCTGGAATTATTCTTAATTAATGTTTCATATAGGCACTTTTATTCTGCACTACATCAGAATGGAACTAACCAAGAAAATCTGCATATACAGTCAAATTCTAAAGTGGGGTTGCAAAGTTCTGTGGAAAATCTGAAAGAGAAATGATACCATAGAGGAGACAGAAGATGGAGAACTGCAGAGCTTTGCTGCTTCAGAAACTGAAGTTCATGGGTCATTTAAGTCTCTTGTGCTTATGGCAGTTCTTTTTTAATTCTCCGGCTAATGATTCCCTGAAAAGGCAGCAGCGGTGTCTAAAACCATAGCTACAGCAATATCACGTCAGCAGTAAATCAAGCAAGCAGAAGGAAGCATACTCTGATGATCTAATTGCATATGAATATTCCTGTTTCCCTCTCCCCAAAATCCACAGATTTGCAACCACAAATAAGATGAGATATCACCAGCTAGTTAGATTAGCTTGTTAAAATCAAAAGTCACTACAAATTTTCCTGATTTATTTTTTTTAAGAAACACATGTTCTGGTAAGCCTTTTAAATTGGAATTGAGCTCAGCAGTAATATATATGTTATTTAAAAACATCACAGTTTTCTGAAAGTAGCTACAAAGCAAAATCTGTTTGGAATTGCTCAGTTTTATGCACGGAGGTTTCTGCATGAGCTGGCAGATATATTTAAATTTTCTATTTATACAGCAATTTACATCCATGTTTTACAAACATGAAGGAATAAACTTTGTAACTGCCTTGTGAAACACAGCACTATTTCAGAACTGACAAAACTCACACAAAGAGAAAGATAAACATCTTGTCTGTGATCAAGATAGGAAGTCAATTAATAACTACAATCTGCACTTGTAGAGCCTTCTTTGCATACAAAACATCAATTATCTTCAAACAGTCATAAGACTGGTCATGTCATATAAACCTTTGTATACAACCAAGCTCTCCATGCAGCAGCAAAATGAGAGACGATTAAAAAGGAATCAGTTCAGACCAAATCAAATGTGAAATCAGCTTTCTCACTTCTGTGAAAATGCAACCAAAACAAATGAACAAGAAAACCCCTGAAAAAAATCAAACGGTCAGTTCAGCTCAAACCCAAAAGTTTTACATTGGGGGTTTCTCTCCCTGACATAGTATAGGGTAGATCAAACCCCTTTCAAAATTCCAGTTCTGAATCCATGTTTTAAAATTAGGCTTGGGGTATTTTCTACTTCAGACATGCTTAATGGGTACCATCAAGTACAAACTCTGCCAGTTCTTAACAGACAAGTGCAAGAAAGTCCAGAGCAGTCCTTACTACCAAGCTGATACAGCAATGGGGGTTGGGAGGCAATGGGACTGGGAAGTCAGGAACCAGAGGGTTTTGTGGAGGAGGGAGAGGGTAGGATGTAAAAAGAGAAGGCACTGATAAATGAGGCATAGCACAGACCCTAGCTCTAGATTATATATTTTACACTATGGCAACACAGAACACTGCAGGGAATGGATTCCTTATTTGTAGGTTCAGTCTCATAATTTCTAGTATCATCTGAAATCTTAAATTATGATAGCCCCACTGCTATTCATTACCTGTTTATTTTGTACCTTATGTGCTATAAAATGCACATATATATTGGTTTAGGTGCTGCGAGTATGTGTCTTTGTTACCTTTAAGAACATTAATGCATTACTGAGATTTGGCTTTTATCTGCAAATGTTTTACGAGATCTTTGACTTCTTCCCGGACCTCAGCATGAATTGTTTGCTATGAAGCTCCAGCAAATGCTCTGTGTGACTGTTAAATGCAATGCCTGGTTATCTAACGCTCACTGCAACTAACATAGACATATAAGCCTAATCACTCATGTAGTCTCAAGAATTGTCCATGTGGTCTATGGGGCACTTAGCACCGGCTTGAAAACCTGCAGTGCTTGGCAGTCAACTATTTAGGAGCTCAGCTGTAGGGCTCTAGCTGGCATGTAAAAGAAAGTAAAGCCACACTGCTTAGAAGAAAGTCTCTGGAGTCAGTACTGGGGTACAAATTCTGAAAATTACTACTTCAGGTGTGTGCGGTTTGGGTTTTGATCCTTCATGTAAGGTCTCACTGGTCTTTCCCTGCCACTTCCCTGATTATATGGCTTATGAATCCTGCAGGAGAAAAGAATTCCTTCAAAATATCACATAAAACTTAGAAAAACTTAAAAAAAATAATTCTCATTATAGCATACTCTGTGCATGTTTGCTTCTTCAACACAACTCCATTTAAATTTTATTTCACATGCTGTTCACATTAATTTGAAACACAATTAGGGCACTTCCATCAACCTACCATACTAATAACATGGTTATGGTAACACCATATAGTCATGATGTACTTACAAAGCCTTGTTAGCTTTCTTATTTATATGGTACTAAAGTCCTACAAGATTTAAACGAGTCCCTGACCTCTCACAACTGCAATAACCAAAGTACTTTGCTCTCATACAGCACCTTTCATCTCAGAGCACTTCCAACATGAATTTTCATTGCATCCCTGTGACACACAGGTAGGCGTCTAGGCAAACTTCAAAGGCAGGGGAACTGTGCCACAGGAAGGTTACACAACTTGGCCCAAATCCCCGGGGAACAGCTGAGAATGTGAACTCTCCTGGCGCTTGTTCTGAATGTCCAGACAATAACACTTACCCCCAAAAGGAGTTTCATAAAGCATTAATCAAAATGTTTAACCCCCTACTAAGTTTGCAAATGCCATGGGCAGACGATAAGCTCACTAATTCTTTTTGATACGTTATTCATTACTTGTTCTCCTTTTCTGGCAACACTTTTTTCCTTAAGGAAAATAAAAAAACAAAATCAATCAAATACAGGAAAAAAAAAACACAGGAGGTTTTCAAGCCGTTATTGCAAAATAATTTAGAATTGAATATGTTTAGCACTTCCTTTACAACTCTCCTGTTTGATCCCAAACACTACACTGCACGAGAGGTATGGCCATTCCTCTTCAGGACCAGAGCACCCGCGTGACCTCAGGAGAAAGCACCACACCAGCAGGACGTTGCTTGCTCGGTTTTAGTTTCCAGGGACCTGTGAGCTGCTGAACAACATTATACCTGCATACCTAACAGTTACATTGGCAAATAAAGCTGCCCAGCCAACAGCTAGTGACCGCAATTTAACCTAATCATTCAGGGGGTGGCTACACGATAGCTAGAAAGCAAAAAACCACCACCCTCCTACTGTGCCTGTTGATAATTATGGGACTGCTGCAGACCAGGTTCTGGGTTCAAAATGTTGCTCTTCTGCGTGGCCCTTGCCACCCTGTGAGTATCAGAGAGTTACCAGTCACATTTCCAAATTGTATTCAAAACTGCCTAGGGTTGATTCGGCTCTTCTGACAACGTTAGTGAACTAATGCACACCTCAGTTTTTTCCCTCCTTTATATTAATGCTCACTAATGCACATGTATTCATACATTACCAATCAGGCCATCACAGTATATGTGAGCAGCTCTGAAGCAGTGTCAAAAGGAGAACTGATGTGGGTGGTGATGGATTTTTGAGTACATGGGATAACGATGGTATTATTTGCTGGGTGAATAGTTTGAGGTTGTGTTGCCCTCTGTCACATGGAACCAGTTTATTTATTTATTTCCAAGCAACTCCATCCAACAATATATTTCACGGGAGCTCAGATTTTTAATGCAAACTCTGCTCTCCAACAGCTGAGCTCTAAATAAAACTCTAATTATTGTGAATCTCAAGATAAGATGTTGAGAGTTGAATGCTCTCACCAGCAGAGAAAGGGAGAATCTCTCTGCCGGTGGTAGATGTTAAGCTCTTGGGATGAAAATTCTCTGTTGCGTATATTTGTGTGTGTGTGCACCTAGAGAAAAATAAACAAATATATGCGTGCACACACTCACACACACACATATATACACATATATTTCTGAGAAGAAGGAAAATTGAGTCAAAACATTTGGGACTATTTTCCTGAAGACCTTACTCCAAGAAGAAGATTTCGTAAAAGCTACGTAGTACAGTAAATAAATTGTATGGGAAATAGGTTGCTGAAGAAATTACTGGAAATAGATTACAAATGGTTTATTTCTCTAATCTTCTGGTAATTTATATGGTCATGCATAAGGACTACCTTTTTTAGTGGGGGGAAAAAATCAATCAGGTATTTGTCCAAGAAGATTTTATGAGGTACAGAGATGAGATTAGCTGACTAGATTGGAACAATTCTATAATATAGCCTCATCTTACAGCGTTATAGGATTAGGGTCCAAGGGTCAACAGGAGGTTCTTCACCAGCTATAGCGGTTCTGGCAGTGACTCCAGGAGCTGAGCTTGTTAGTTCTTATGAGCATTGCTCCAGCATTTTTTACTTCCTAGAAACCAAACAGACTTGCCTTAGCAAGGATCTCATATGTGGCAATGGTAAGAGCCATGAACTATATTCTGCAAATATTCCCTAGCCTTACTGTAAATTCCCCTTAAAGTAGCAAGGAATCTAGAGACAACCACGTACCAAGGATCTGGCAATTTCCTAGTGATACTTGGTATTGAATAAAACTATTCAACTCCCAGAAAAGTCTCTCAAGGTGAAAAGAATTTCAGATGTTCTTTGTTCCTCACTTTCCAATCTCAGAAACATAAAAGTATTAGGTTTTGTTAAAAAGACTCTGCTTTGAAGACTCTGCTTCAAAACGCTCTCTCCACTTGAGAGAGCAATGTATGAATATGATGCACAAAAGGGTTTTATGACTCACAGCATTTCTTAAAACATCTCTTCCCTGGTCAGGCAAGGTCCACCGTCTCCCTAATTTTTTACAGTCATCTCTTATTCCTGACCTATAGTTCTCCTGTCTCTTTTACAGTATTGTAGGTGACATTACTTCATGCAGATTTTACTTCCCTTATCATTCTTAGAAATCTTTATCTGCAGCGTACATTCACAGAAGGAGGTACGGCAGCCTTTTCAGAGTTATCTGTCAGCACACCCATTCTTTTACGTTGATTCCATTTAGCCCTGTTACTAAAATTATTACAATTTTGGAGAGCAGAAAGGTGACTGGCTCTGCAAGTCAGTATATTTTCAGCAACACAAGCCCAACAACCATCCCCTACAAGTATAAAAAAATAGCATTATGAATTATATACAGAAAAATAAAATCCCTCTCCTTTTTTCTGTAAGAGGATCTTTTCAGATCTGGAGTAACTCTGTCCCTGACTCGGTTTTCTGATTCTCCAACTAGGCTGATATAAAAAGCATCTTTCCAGCTCCCACTCCTGACCTGGGGTTTTCTGCAGGATCCCTGCTCATTAGATTTCTCCCCTCTCAATTAAGCACCTCCTCAGGCTGCCATCTGAGACAGGGTCTAACTCCAACTCTCCTGGAAGGCCAATCCTATGACTTGGCTGTCAAATAAGACATTTTCTGAGATGTTTCATCCCTAACACTGTCAAAGTTGGTTAGATAAGTGTTCACATATAACATCCACACATTAACATCCCTCCCATGTCACCGGTACCTGGCCAGACAGAAGGCCCTTCACTTATAAAACTGCAATCTCTTGCTTGCTAATTTATGAAATCCTGGTCCAGAGCACATTGAAGCCAAGGGGATGTTTTTTATGGTCTGACACAGATTTTGAATCATGCTGACCTTGCATGAAGCAAACTGTGTACACGCACCTGTCATATTCAGTTTGCTGAGTGGACTGCTTTCAGTTTAACTTCTGCTGTATGTTATTAATGTGGCACAGTTATTAGCATTTAAATCACTCTTCTCCTTGTAATTTCTATCTTCAATCCTCCCCCTCCCCCAAGTACGATCTGTAGAAGACTGACTTAGTAGGAAACTATGTAGCTGTTAGACATGGATGGAATTGCATTTTTTAGTACCGTGGCTTATTTAAATTTAAAGGGCCGGCGAGCAAAATGTGATTAACACAGCCATGAGAAACATATGATTAATGTTAGCTATTTTTTTCCCATTGTAATATTTTTCTTTTCACTTTCTCATTTACAAACAGATGAAAGTACACACTAATTTTCTGGTATCTTTGCTCAAGGAGCATCGGAGCAAGTGCCTACTCTGCCTAGAAAAAAAGAGCTTCTCAGACAAATCGAGTGACTTATGACAAGGCTAAAAGGTATTTGAGATTCAGTACTTACTCTGGCTGCCCATCTTAACGCTTGTTAATAAATATTAGTATATACCGTCCTACGAAAAATCATAGAATCATACGAATGGCTCAGGTTGGAAGGGACCTTACAAATCATTGAGTTCCAAGTACCCCCTGACATGAGCAGGGACACCTCCCACTAGAGCAGGCTGCTCAAAGTCCAATCCAGCCTGGCCTTGAACACTTCCAGGGATGGTGCATCCACAACTTCTCTGGGCAACCTGTTCCAGTGCCTCACCACCCTTGTGGCGAAGAGTTTCTTCCTGACATCTAACCTAAATCTCCCCTCTTTCAGTTTAAAGCCATTATCCCTTGTCCTATCACTACATGCCCTTCTCCAGCTATCTCATAGGCCTTCTTTAGGTACCAGCAAGCTCTAGAAGGTCTCCCCGGAGCCAGGCTGAACAACCCCAA
>VZRU01018561.1:379464-426292 GCA_013398155.1 Pedionomus torquatus
GGGGCGGCAGCGAGCGGCCGCCCGGCGCCCCCCGCACGGGTCCCGCTGGGCCCACTGCGGTTCGGCCCCCCCGTGTGCGTGAGCCAGGCAGCCGTGGGCAGCGGAAGGCTTTTCCCGGCGGTGGGCTACGGGAAGGCGGGCGTCCTCAGCGGGGCCGCACCCAAGGTGCTCTTGCCGGGAGCTTGCTGAGGGCGCCGGGGCTGGTCAGCCTGGAGGAGGCTGAGGGGAGACCTTATCGCTCCATACAAGTGCCTGAAAGGAGGGTGTAGAGAGACGGAGCGGGTCTCTTCTCCCAGGTAACAAGCCATAGAACAAGAGGAAATGGCCTCAGGTTGTACCAGAGGAGGTTTAAGGTGGGTGTTGGGAAAAATTTCCTCACAGAAAAGGTAATCAAACAGTGGAGCAGCCCACCCAGGGAAGCGGTGGAATCGCCATCCCTGGACATATTTGAAAGATGGGTAGATGTGGTGCTCAGGGACAGGGTTTAGCGGTGGTTTTGGCAGTGTTAAGTTAATGGTTGGACTCGATGATCTTAAAGGTCTCTTCCAACTGAGATGATTCAGTGATCCTGTGTCCAACCCATCTGGTCAAACACCCGAAATAAATAAATACTGAAGGTTTGCCAGCGCAGCTACTTCGTTTTTCAAAGTCTCTGCCCGAGTCCTGGACAAGGGAGAGCATTTGTGGCCCCAAACTGGCTTGCAGAAGGGTCCTCGCTGGCTAGGAGCACAGGTTGCTCGCTGACCCACACAGGCTTGACAGATGGAGAGATTCAGTCTGCGTCAGGGCTGGGGGGAAAGAAGACAGAAAAAGACTTGTGAATGTGTTGTAGAAGTTTCTCAAAATTTTCAAAGTCACAGTGGGAGGTGGGGGTTTTGCTGTAATTGAGTTTCTCTGGGACAGGTAGGTGTGTGGTGGCACCTTCATCTTGGCCACCTTCAAGGAGGCTTGACAAATATTTCAGGAAAGTGGAAGCCCTGTGAGGAGTCTGATGTCTGTATCTCATCCTCAGAGGAGCAGTGGCCAGCAAAGTAGTAGTGGACAGCCTTCCTCACCCAAAGTCTCCTGCACTAGAATGTTTCTCTGGACAAGAGCCATTCCACGTATTTTGGAGAGTTAACAGGAGGTGACCTCTGAAAATCTTCGGCAGGCAGATGACAGACAGGCTATGGGATGGGGTTGGAGTGGGAGAGCCCTTGATTCCTGGACTGACTTGGTAGAGTCAGCCTTGGCTGTTGCTGGAGGTTTTTTGCCTCCTACAGCCAGAGTTTGTTTCTGGTATAGCCTTCCTTGTGGCCATGCAGGAGCAAACTAGAAGTCTTAGGAGCCGTGCAAGAGTGCAAACATGCCTTTGTCCTGTTGATCACTTAAGATGCCATAGGCACAGTGGCCCGGGGGTGACTGAGTGGAGCAGTGCAAAGCAGAAGAGGTCAGTCACTGAGGAGTTGTTTGTGATTGCCTAAGTGTGTCTTTTAATTAACAGCAGCAATTCTCCATCGTCCTGTGGAAGATCTTTCTCTTCTTCCCTTGGTGAATCTGATGCTTCTGACATATAAACAAGAGGAAATCCAGAGCTCACGGCCCTAAAACAGCTTGTGGCTGCATCCATACAAATGCTGTCTAGGTTATCTATCAGGCTGGTGTTGGAAAGCACAAAGTTTTGTGCACGAGCAATCTTGTTTTCCAAAGAAACTAAAGAGGAAACTCAGCTCTAGGTACGTGTCTATGCATGTCCAGAAGGACCAGTGATTGGTCCATTGGACAGCTTCAAACTGTCCATGATGGGGAACATTCAGTCTCCAATGAGACAGATTAAACTTGGACCGAAGCAGAAACACTCATGTAGATATAAGGATCTTGGCACCAGCTGCCTTGTTTTACATGTTCACTTGCATTGAGCAGCTTTACCTGCCGATTCAGACGTAGCCCATGTGTATCTTATGTGTAAGTTATAGAAAATCTGCATAGTCCCTCTCTTTGACACAAGTCTTATGTCTTTTGAAGACAAGCTGGATATATGTCAAAGCATTAATTCGATATTAAATTCTGTCTTCCTGATACTGTATTTTGTTATAGGTAACTGTTTTCCCAGTAACTAGTTTCTTCCTGATAGGACTAGATTTTATTGGGAGTGAGGTCATTCATCCTTGGCATAGGTGTGAGAACAACCTATAGCTGGTAATATGGAAGAACATTGTTTACACCTCTTTATTTTTACATATTTTCTCAGTAAAGTGTCCCTCTTTTGTTTCAGCTTAGGGGATTTTTTTTTGTTTAGGGGAAAGAAACATTTAGTGCTGCTCTTGAGTCAAGAGAAAAGTAAAAGGGAAGCCCCAAAGCCACTTGTAAAGACATGATTTTAACTTGCCATTTGAAATTTTCAGGTGAGCTGGTGTTTGAGGACTACCTCCTCTCATTCCTGGCAAAAACAAGTTACCACAAAATTAAAGTTTCCTGAATCCAAATATTTGAACAATGAGCACGTAGCTCACAGTACTAATTATAAAGCATATATAGTGATTAATTACTTTGTCACAGAACTATGTTCACTTCTGGAAATACTGAGATACCTGAGTCGTTTAATGAAGCAGAAGGGAAGCGTATCCATTTGGGGGTTTGTTTTGTGTTCGTAAAGTAACTGATACTTCTTAACTCCAGCAGATTATGAATCAAGTCCCTTACATCTGTAATTAATTTCCATCTGATTGGTTGCTTGAGAGCTCTGATTAACTTTTTATCTTCCAGCTGCCCAAAGCAATAGTACAGGGTTTGGTTGTTGTTTTTTTTTTTTTTTAAAGCAGTTTACATTTTACTTCGTAACATCTACTGGAGTGTTCTGGACAAAATGTTACCTGCTCTTTTGAGTCCCATATATAAAAAACATTAAGCTTATCTAATAAACTGTTAGGTTATTTTTTAGGCTTGTCTGTCTGCTTCCCATTCACGTCTTCTGTATATGGGATGAATGTGGTTCTTGTGTGCTTCTCTCAGCATGGGTCATATTTGCTCCTCAGATTCATTACAGAAACAAAATTGTGTTTGGAACCAAAGAACAAGTATGGGTTCTCACATCTTGAAGTCGGTAGTTTGCTCAGCTGATGAGCTGAGGAAATAGGTCATTTTAGCTGTCTTGGGCAAAAAGCAGTGATTAGTAATCATTTCCTTGCTAGCATATTTTCTGTTACACTACATTTCTTACTCATATACCAAACACTGTCTGTTTGTTTAGCGGAATAAAAAAGACACAGAGAGGACATCAGGAAATAATTAGACATTAATCTCTGCTCTTGATAGAAAAATGATCTAGTCCAGAAGTATCTTGAGTGGAGACATCTCACTGAAGAGGTCCACAAGAACCAAGTACAGTGCTGTAATGTGTTACAGTATAAACAATGAAACATATCACACAATCACATAATCACAGAATAGTGGGGGTTGGAAGACACCTTCAGAGATCGTCCAATCCAACCCCCCTGCCAAAGCAGGTTCACCTAGAGTAGGCTGGACAGGCATCTAGGGTTTTTTTTTAATATCTCCAGAGAAGGAGACTCCACAACCTCTCTGCTCTGCAACCCTCAAAGTAAGGAAGGTTTTCCTCATGTTCAGGTGGAACTTCCTGTGTATCAGTTTGTGCCTGTTGCCTCTAGTCCTGTCTCTGGGCACTGCTGAAGAGTCTGGCCCCATCCTCTTGACACCCACCCTTTAGATATTCATAAGCATTGATGAGATCCCCTCTCAGTTCTCTTCTCCAGGCTAAACAGACCCAGGTCTCTCAGAACTTTCCTCACAGGAGATGTGCTCCAGGCCCCTGATCATCCCTGTAGCCCTCTACCGGACTCTCTCCAGTAGTTCCTTGTCTTTCTTGGACTGAGCAGCCCAGAACTGGGCATAGTACTCCGTTATCAGAAAACTACCTTGTGCCTGGTAGTAAAATGTGTCTGTAATAGCTGCTTAAGCAACAAGGTCAAAGTCTGCAGGTGTCCCCAGTAGCAGAGCATATCAAGCCAGGGCACATTGGCTTTACTTAGGCAGAAATCCAGCATGCAGGTCAGCGCAGGAGCTTTAGCAAGTGTTAGAGACCCAGTCCTTTCCTGAACTGAAAGCAGGCCTCTTACCACAACTACAAGATAGGAATTTTGAGAAGACCCTGCTATGGTGTTGCCTTGCTTCAGAAAGATGCCTCTGTTTCATTGTTGAGGTTGATGCTAATTAACTCCTAAAGAAAACGAGTCTTGGGATTGTTGTTTGTTTTTTTTTTTTAAATTGCTGTGCTTGGTCTTTCCATCCCCAGTTGTCTCATCTTCAATCTAGGATTTTTCTTTTCTTTTGCTTATAGTCTAGCAAATAGGAAACATTCATTGTATAAGGAATTCAAACTAGTGGATAACAAAATTTGTGACCCAGTCACTCCATAAGAGGATAGGTGGGCTGGGTTTCCCTACACCCCAATGATTCTGGTGTCTGCATGGCCTTGGGCTGGGAAAGAGCAAATGACAACTGTCTTCTCCTGTCTGCTCTCTGATGAAGTGGAAGAACATCTCCACAGTCATAATGTGCTGCTATCTTGAGTTACTCTTCCCACTGCAAAAGCAGCCTCTTGCAGGCACAACTTTTAAGCTGAAACGGAGTCTGAGCTCTTTATAGAGCAATAATTAAAGCAGTAAGATTGTAATTTGAAAATGTTGTCAAACTATGGCTGAATGTTACTGCAGGAATGCTTAGAATGTGGGTCTTGTGCATTTTGTGGAAAAACATGCATTCATATTTAGTATTGAGGAATACAAAGCAAAAATCATCTACCCACTCACTTTTTTAGGAGACCGGCCAGACACAAAGCTTAGTTGTAAGGAATCTTCCTGGCCCAGCTGAAGGTCCTCTGATCTGCCAGAGCAGAGGCCAGAATCTGCAGAAAGCCTGTTCCGTCGGGCTAGGAAAAATGTTCCGTCAGGCTAGGAAAGCCTGTTCCGTCGGGCTAGAGACATATGAACAATATTTTCTCTTCCTAGCTGTAAACTAAGCCTATATCACTGCAATTACTGTGAGTTGTGCAGAAAACCTTCATCTGAAAGGGTGGCTGGAACTCTCCTTAGGATCCAGGGACACTATGCTCTTGGGCTGTGTCTGGCTGTGACTTCAAGGTTATTGCACTCTGTAACTGGGAAGGCTACAGGAATGCTGCAGGAAAAGTCTGTATGATTATATAATGTTTTATTCCATGTATGCATAGAGCTGAATTGGAAAGATCAGATAACAGCCAAAGGAATTGGGGTTGTCAGTCAGACAAGTGGCCAACTAATCCAATTCCAATTTAGCTACAGCTCTGTGTGAAGAATAAAAATGGTCTTTACAATCATCCCATGCACCCTCCCTAAGGCCAGTCTTCTCTGGCCGCAGCTGGCTTGTCAAGTTAGATGATAAGGACAGTGCCCCTGCAGGAAGCCCATGTCTTTCTTTTTTGGCTGGAGAAAGTGCACTGGCAGCTTCAGGCAAAACTGTTTCTCAGCTGATGAAGAAGGAGAAGCTTCCTATTAACGCTTAACAGACCAAGATAAAAAGAACTTGATTTCAGTGGTGCAAGGTCACCCAGGTCAGTCAGAAGTGCCTGACTTATTTTCCAGGTGAGAATCTAAGTGCTGTCTTTTGTTGCTTGCAACAGGGGACTAGACCAGGGCATGTCTTCTGCCACAGGCCATCTGGGAACATTGTTGGATCTTTACCCCCCCATCTTCACAATAGTGTCTGCTCCATTGCTCACTCAAGCTCATGGCTGGGGGTAATTCCAGCTGTATGCGTGATGTGTGGTCCTGGAATTAATAGCCTAATTTGTCCTTTGGGCTTGTGTTCTGAGTCCAAAGCTCTATCTGCTTCTTCTTCTGATCCAGTGTGGGGCAATGTGACAGCAGCAGCCCCGAGAGGAGGGATTTGGTGGGAGCAGCTGGTCTCAAGCTGCTGGCAGGGAGATGCAGTGATGCCCAACTGCAGCTCCGTGCGCCATTTCTTAGCAGATTAATCCCAACAACTCCTTCCTCAAACATTAGAGTTGTGTGAATGTGAATGCCGCATTGCAGGAGGGTAACTGGACCAGGCTCTGCCCAAGTTAAAGATTTCTCTCCTTCAAGGATGGCATCTGCCACCCTGAGGGACTGGAATGCTTATGAACCTTATGTGCTGCTGAGGGAGTTGCATTGTCCTCACATCAGGCTTCAGGCTCTGGCATGATCAGAGAGAGAGAAGCTTTCTCATCATCAAAACAAATGTATACAAATGTTGCATTTTGTCAGCATGGGAAAAAATTAAGTCTTTAAACTTTAAAAGTTTTCTATGTTATATGGAGGGGTTTATCCCCCATCATTTCTAAATTTCCTTAAAAAAAGTGATTATACACATTCAAGTGTCTTGAAAGAAATGCAAGTAAAAATTCAAGATATTTTCAAAAACTTATTTCTAGTTAATAAATTTAAATGCATTTATGTTTGTAATAAGCTTATATTTGCCTGGAATTCAGAATTAATTTTTATGTACATTTGGCATCTTTGCTCCAAGCATTAGGACATACTAGGACTTTACGCAGTCTGTTTGCTTCTCACTAGAAGTTCTACATTTAATATCACTGGCTGTGCTAGCTATGAAATATAGTAAGTGCACAACCTTACCAATAATATGACATTGCAAAGGTCATCATTTATGGCTTTCTGTATCATTGAAACTGCAATCAATATTAGACTTTAGCTGCCTGCAGAGATAATTGGTTCAGTCGAACACCATTTAACTAAAACTTGTAGAAGGTGGTGCTGAATTTGTGTTCCAAACTCTCATATTCTATGTCCTTTTAAGATGTTGAGTCCAGTGATTAGATTAATTACTGAGAATATGTTTAAATGCTTCAGAAATAGGTGTTTAGGAGCTTGTGATACTTCGTCCTCTGCAGTTTTCTTTAGAAGAGGGTCAGTCTGGCCTAAATATCTCTCTTCCCAAATATGGCTTGTGTGTTATTGCAGCAATCATAAAAATAGCCTCTGTACAGTACAGTACAGTACTCTGTACAGTACCTATAGTAATGAGAAATCTAATGTATTTGTGAAGGGATAGTAATGTGCAATGCATAAACATTATTTATTGGTGCTTGTAAGATGAAAATGCTACAGTGTATACATGACTATAGTGTATACATGACCAATATTCCCAGAGTACTCTAGAACTTAAAAGCAGTAGTAAGTTTTATCTTTAAAATGTACAGTGCTGTTCTTTGGAACGTTAAGACACTAGTACTGTCTGGCCACCTAACTATAATATTTGCTAAAATTCTTTTATTTTCAAGACGTGAGATTTTGTTCCTGACTTCTTTTTACCCACTGAGAACTTTTATGAAGTATTTACTTTTTGGAGCGAGCATTCTGTGCTTCTTATGATTAGGATGCTATTCAAGAGGATAAAGGATACAAGGAAATGTTGAGATGCCAAGGCAGCCAATTTATGAGACTATGCAAAATCACTTTTCAACACTTTCATTGTCTTTGCTGCCTGCCAGGCCCCAAGTGCTTTAGAAATCTGAGTTGCCCTTGTGATCTATGCTGCAATACCAGAATTGCCAAGGGCAAGAAATGCCCCTGTGTTTTGTATGGGCAAACCACAGGGAAATGAATGGCTTGTGCAGGTTAGGCAGGAGGACACGTATCCCAGACTTGAAACTGACCCTTGTACATCTTCTGATTTATTCAAGTTTTTCTGCTGAACCTAAGTGAAGAAAAGAAGGAAAAAAATTGGTTCACAGATAGGGAGTCAGTTTGTAAGTATTTAGAAAACAATCAGAACTTTAAAGCCAAATATAGTCTGTTATTTGTGTGTGGATAATGTCCTTATCAAAGGTCTCAGACATTTATTGTTCTTTTATAGATAAAGTTTCATCATTGTCTTCTGTTACAAAGAACTAAAAGAAGAAAAAAAAGAGCCATCTTAATCTGAAAGCTGAAAATATTTCCTCCAAGGCTGGGATATTTTGTATTCTTGAAAAAAAATGCAGCCTGTGGAACTGATAGAAGAATGTGAGCTACTCTCACAACCTAATTAGCATTGTACATGACTTTTCAAAATGCTTGCACCTGAAAGATGGATTGGCCCTTGATCATCTCTCTCTGTCCCTGCAAGATCCTCATCTCTTCTAATAAAGGAAGATTGATATTGGAAAATTGACGGAAGTCTGTTCAATTTTCATTCCCAGATTAAAGAGACAAAGTCAATATTGGCCTATCCAAATGGAGGCAGTTGGTCAATTGATGAAAAGTACATGGTAAAAATCTAAAAGCTATTCAACTCCAGCAATACAAATTTTCCTCTTTTTATACTATTTCTAACTATCCCAAAATGCAGGATGGTCAGGTCCTCTGAAAAAGGAAGTAGTGATGGAAAGATGAAAGAGAATTCAATTTGCGTGAGCCTTTAATGTTGGAATTGCTTAGTAGTTGATACATTTCAGTAGAAGATCTCTCAGTAATAAAATTTGTTATTTTGACCAAAAGTATCCCCACATATAAAGATAAGTTTGAGGTTTAAAAAAATCTCAAGTACTTTCTGGCACTTATATTCACATCTGACACCCGTAAGCCTGTTAAAGGAGTATAGAAATCTTTTATTTCGCAAAGGTTGCTGAATAACATAACTATTGGCACTTTTTTCCTTTTCCCCAAAGTTTTTTTCCCTAATTTCTCATGTTTTTCTCTAGTTTCAAAACAGTATTACAGACAGAAGGGACTAGGCACAGTACTGGCTGCTATTTGCATGTGGACATGAAATATCTTAGGTGTGATTCTCTCAAAATCCCCCTGCTTTCCCTTCTGAATATTTCATTAACAGGATTCACTCTCTTTCCACCTGGAAAATTATGTATTTTGAGTTAGGTTATCAAACTTTTCAATTGTTTGCTTCATTTTCAGAAACAGTGCAATCAGTTTACTGATCCCCTCGGACTCGGATTTATACTTACGGTCTAAACTAGGTGTCTTTGTATGTGGATGTAATCAAAGAATTGTTTCTTGCGTGTGGGTAGAATGAGATTTTAATAGCTGAACCACATTGTGCTAAGATAAGCCGAAAGGAAGAGCACTATAGTGTCGTCTTTTCTGGATATGGGATTAACATGGTTTTATTTTAATTTGCAAGAAAGATGTGTCATATCCAATGGAATAAAACAGAATAGGTCTACTCGGTTACTACTGAAATTAAAAATTGTGTGTAGAATGGATTCCTCACTAGTTGGTGACGAACCACAAGAAATTTGGTGTAGATAAACTCCAGACTAAGCAATGGATTCACCAGCTGATCAAAAATTTTCCTTTCTTTTCTAGAAAGAGCCTTCCAGCAACAAAGAAACACTGAGAAGAAGTGCATCAGGCCTGGAGCAGTCATGAACAAAGACTGTTTGGATGCATAAAATCCTGTAGTAGTAGTCTGTCTCCCTCACATCCAAAACACATCACAGTCAGTTTAAAGCCCCACAATGTGACATAAACTCTGTGAATCAGAGATCCTCCAACCAGAATTAAAATTGAGCTGCCAATGCCTCTTCTGAGAGGGTGGTTCAAATTTCCCTAGTTCCACAGGTATGAGGTAGGAAGAAAGAGGGAGGCCTGTTGTCCTGTTTGGTCATGCACTGCTTTTTCTGACATCTCAGCATCTCTAAGCAGACTGGTCAGGGCTTTCACCCGTGAAAGAGAAGCTTACGCTTTTCTCTGTCTTCTGTCCAGCATCATGTATTGGTGGGAAAAGGAGGCAATAGAGAAACCACATGTGTTGGAGTAGGCTTGGTATGTTTGGGAAAACCTTGTTATGGAAAAGGGGGGTGGGGATGGGGTTGGCCCTCTCTTGCAGCTTGACAGCTGGATCAAGCTGGCCAGGTGCATTCCGCCCTGCAACACCAGAGAGCTGCAGAGAGAGCAAAAACTGCTTTGGGTGCAGGGGAACTGGGATCTGCTGAAGAGTTGTGTGGGGAGCAGGCAAGGAGTCAAAGATAGCCTGACACTTGGAGCAGGACTTGTTTGGTCAGTGGCAATGACAGCAGAGGGCTGGCCTCACATTCTGCCTATGCGGGTGGAGCTCGGTGGTGAGAGCAGCCTGTGGTGGGCTTCCTTTCTTCTGCTTTAGGAAGTATTGCTCAAATGGGCTGTGAACTTAGAGAATGACACCAGTGTCAATCTTGATTTTGCCCGAAGGTTCTGTCCTTTATTGGGTGTAAAGGAGTTGCCTCCCTTAAGGGTCTGGCAGCTGAACCTGAGGAGGTCACGAGGCTTAAGGCATGAAACTTAAAAAGGCTGGGGCAGGGGTGGGAGAGCATCATCATCTCACAGAGGTGCAGGGGAAGTTAGTCGTTTGTGGGCAGCTGTTCAAGAACATGTGAAAGCATGTGCAGTGGGTCAGGCTTGCTTTGGTAGTGGGTAATGGCTTGGGACTTCACTGTTTAAGAACAGGCCAGCTGAGAAAAATAGATGTAAATTTGCTGAAGGTGTGGTGCATGTTAGTCTGCAGTTTAAAATGGGAAGTTCTGTTGGTTGTGGGATAGTTTTTTTCCTTGTTTGTTAAAGGATAAGAAAAGACTCCATGTAAGAGGTTACCTGTCCTGAAATATAGATTCTGTGAGGATGATATCTGCCCTCAGTTTCTCAACAAAAGAGCTGCACAGTACCTCAGGGGTTGCTGTATGGAGCAGCCAGCAGCATGGTCAGAGGCAGACTAGGTCAGGACTTTTGCCAATGTACTCTGAAGGATGTCAGTCTGTCTCATCTGTTATTTTTTTAGGTTTTTCCAAGTTTATGTTTTCTCAATAAAATTCAGTTTTCCTGCAAGTAGGAAGCTGTTAGTCATTTTTCACTGCCCAGACAATAACATTTCATTTATCAGATGCTCTTACAATCCCCAGATGCCTAACTGCTGATCTTTGGAGAACTCAGAAGATCTGAGATTTTTTTCTTCTCTTTCAAAAATTACTTGAAAGTGGTCAGACAGCTTAACAAGTGTCAATCAAGGACAAATGGATGGATTGGCAAACAGCAGAGTGGCAGACTGCTTCATGTGCTAAATACAACCTGTCATAGCTGTGCCTTGAGCCTGAAAGTTTTATTGGTCCGTAACATGGAAAAAAGGACATAAAGTGTCTATTTTTTTTTCATTTTTATTGGATATTTTATGTCTACTTATTAACTTATGCTAAAGCTGTTGGGAAATTTAGGAAGAGTTTTTGTAAAGGTGTAATGGATCCCTATGACCTATGCAGATAAAAGGCATATCCCTAAGACCTATTAGTGCAGATACAAGTCATGTAGGAAAAAAGCCCTATGAACATTGTTGGGCTGACATGAAGTGCTGGGAGTACAAAGCTAGAATCGGTGTTATTTACCTAATAGATTAGTCTCCCTGTTAAGTTTAAGCACTCACAGCATGCCAACTGCCCAAACACTTTCCTTTAACTCAGGACTTTGGTAGTACAGGATGCTACAAATACTGTGAGGTAACTTTCCAGCCCCAGGTTCCTGCCGTGGGAGCTTCCAGGTCTGGGTGTTCTCATATCCTTTGTGTAAAGCAACGAGATTCTGTTAAATGCACTGAGCTGAAACTGTGTGAATAAAGCACAGTCTTTAATGTTGTAGAGTACTGTGCTTATATATTTTGACAAATTTCATTGAACCTTAATTATTTATATAGCTCCAGAATGTAAAGTGATTCGATTTTGCAAAAAATAATTCCTTTTGTAGCGTGAGAGCAATCACATCATTGTGCTGCTGGTAAGTCTCTGTGGCAAATTAAGACCTGTCACCAACAAGTCAGCAATTGCTGCTTGTTTCCACTGGGGGGTAAACTTTTAAGTTTTAGCACAGATAAAACACTTTTTATCTTATTTTATCATGCATTTTTTGTAATGCATACAACATTTTAATTATTCACTTTATAGTTAGCATGCTACAGTCACTCCTGTGTGTGTGAATTCACACAAGTGGAGTAGACAAGAGCTGCGAGATTCCTGTAACTGTGTATTACTGTCCGACTGCTGGTGGGTTCTATGGCATCACTGAGAGTCAGGATGAGCAGAATGAGTGTTTCTTCTGGTGCTTTTTTTTTTTTTTTTTTTAATATAGATATGCTAGGCATTGAGCATTTCTGCTGGGCATGAACATAAGGACTAATTTGGACAAAGGGGTGTTCTGTGCTATGAAACAGGAGTTTCTTGCTATGTCTGGTAACTCTAATATGACAGAAAAATCCCTCTGTTAGCTTTGTGCTGAGCTTTAAGGTTGATGACAGGCAGTTATATGCAACGTTAAATTTGGGCCTGATCACTTGCCTGTAGTGGTCAGATGTCCAGAATCTGCTTTTGGATTCTGGCTGATGGTATGGTTCAGTGCAGACTAGTTTAGCTGTTGTGAGGAAAATCCATAACTATATTGGTACTTCTCCAATGGACTTGCTACTTGACTGTGGAACTTGCCTTTTGAGGCCTGATCAAATATTATACTTTAAAAATGATTGAACGGGAACCATTTATGTACAGAACATGTTATCACTGAGGTCATTTTCTCATAGATTCTATGATTCTATGATTTGTGATATAGGTGTACAAGTGCTCTGAAGAGACACAGTTAAGATGTATTTTCTGAGGCTTTGTTTCTTACAGCTCCCTTTACTACTCTAACTAGATAATTCTTCTGAAACAGATCTTTATTTTGTCATTCTATTAAGCAGTATTTTTGTAAAAAACTGACATGTATTTCAGATTTCAAGAGCAAATCGATTGAAGCAGTTAAGCTTAACTGTTAATCAGTTCTCCATTAACTGATGGAAAACTCTTGGTTCTGTGTTGAGCACGGAAGTGTTTACTAACAGATACCAAACGACTCCATCTGATGGGATTCCCACTTCTTCCAAATTTGGATGCAGAACTGGTTAGGTCATTCAAGGATACCAGATTTCATGAAAACATCTTTATTAATGCTCTAAGTGAAACTTAACTAAATTTTTTGGTCTATTTTTCATTATCTGCCACTCTGGTCCCATTACAGTTCATTAGATGAATCTTGATACTTCTTTCTTACACTTTGTTATCCTTCCTGCATATCTGGATATCTCTGGAATACAGAAGTAAACAAAAAACCCCAAACAGAATATTTTATTTTAATTATTACATATGTATTTAATTCATTTCGTTCTGATACTTTTGATATTTAAGCAATAACAGGGATTAAATGTGGATTTTATTCAATTATTAAATGACAAAATACAGATAAAGATAATTATATATTTTCCCCTGAGGGATGCTTTTGTTTGGTTAACATTGTGTGTTAATGTGTGTTAACATCACATTCTACTGTGATCAGTAGTTGCCTGGATTTTGTCAGTGTTTTTACAGCTTAACCAGGTACAAAGTATTTTAAAATGAAATTATCTTTTCATTATTAAACTTGTCTCACATCTAGGACAAACTTCTTTTGATGACAAAGGGTAAATACATTTCTAAGTTTGCTAGTGTAACATGTAGGAAATTCTGTGATAGCTGTTCTCCCACTTTGCTTGGTAGCAATCTTCCAATTTTGGTTGCAGCCCTGGCTAGGACTGCAACCTAGACTTCTTGTGGCTGTCTGGACCAAAGATGGTAATCTTTCCAGGATATGGGTAAACACAAGAGGTGTTGTCCTTCTAGACTATGACACTGTTCACTCAACCAGGAAAACACCACGGGCTGTTAAAACTGCCATGGGTTTGATCTGGAATTGTCCTTCAAGTGCTGAAGCTGTTCCAAATTTTAATTCTATCTAGTTGTAGCTGGCAAAGTGTCAGCAAGCGCATTTTTCAGCCACTTTTGCAGTAAAGCAGGCAATCCCTTTTTTTAAAGGTAGTGGAGCCCAGTGGATAGGATGCAGAGCTGCTCCCCAAAGGTGGGGTCCTCTCTAGTTTCCAAAAATGGAAATTCTTCTTCATGGTTACAGAAGTGGCCCCCAAACTGATGAGTAAGCGTAAACTTGGTCTGAGTGAGGTCTATAACTCTTTTGTATTGTACAAAGAGGATCAGTTGTTCCAATTACTTGCCATTTCTCAGGGCAAGCCTGTCGTGCTTCCAGAGGAAACAGATATGGGGTTTGGGGAAGAATAAGCAATACTCATCTCAGGTTTAATGCAGATATATGCACTGCATCCTCAGATACAAAGCAAGGGGACTGAAGCCCCTAAATTCAGGGTAGATGGATGGGTGCAACTGCATAGTTCATTGCCAGTTTTATGTCAGCCCGAGGCCATCCTCCACGCAGGGAGCTTTGGCCAGTCAGACGTAGTGTTCCTCCAATAGCTGCAGTTTGTGCAGCAGCATTTTAGGTTTCTTACTTGACTTGTGAAGAGATTAGGCTGCCTGCACCCTTTTTCTGCACCCAGTTCTAGTTCAGCGGATCTCTTGATGCAAGGTGGCATCTGCCAAGAGTCATTTACTTATTTAATATCTCAGAATTAGCAAAAATACTAACTTTTCCAGGTGCAGTGTGAAATGTAATGTCGTCATTAGTGAGGGACAGCCTGCGGCTGCACTGGCCCTCTGTCCAGGGAGCCAAACCTCCAGGAGGGGCCACAGGACAGGATTCTCCCCTTGACTCCACTTTATCAAAGGTAAATAATCTGAGATTTGCAAATTACTGAACATGCTTTGTGAATATCAATTAATTTAAACATGGTGCTCATTTTCAATCTTTTGTAGACCACTATTAATCCATCGTGTTTACACTTCCAGGCTCAGAGTTGGAACAGCTCTTAACCAATACACTGATTTGCTGTTTTACCTAGGAAGGAAGCAAGGAATTGCTGCCTGCGTGCTTTATGCATAGGGATACCACCGCTGGGATCCCACAAGCCTGCATTGGAAGGAGTCTGGGAGCTAGAGGAGCTTTGCAGTTAAGCAGATTAATAGTGATTTGCTTTTTTCAGTCTGGCAGCAGGTGTCTGTAACTGACTCTGTGCTTTGCAAGATGATACTTCATTGAATAAATGTGCTGTCGAAATGAATTAATTACATTTCATTTTGCAATTTACCTCCATGATGACATCCTGCCAGTTAAAAAAAGATCATTTGTGCTCTAGCAGGTGGACTTTATGAATGTGTGAAATGACCGTTTGGAAAAGGAACATGAAGGTTTTATGTTTGATTTTGCTTTATTGGTTGCTGACAATATAAATGTGATTTTAAGTTTTTGGAGATTTTGACCAAGCTGGCAAGGTTCAGGAGTCTGTCATCTCTCTTCACTTAATGATGTCTCCAGATCTTGTTTTGCAGCCCTGAATGCATGTAAACCTCTGAACTGTGATCAAACTGTGGTCATCACAAGAGTGACCATTGGTTCATATATCGCTTGTGACAATATGGAGGAAAACTGTTCTTTGGAACAACCAGTGAAATGTTCCAGAAAGTTTATCTCTTGTTCGGTGAAATTATATAAAAAAAAATTGGGCTGAAGCTACGTCAGTGACTGAAGATAAGGTGCTCATCTGTCTGTCTGATACCATTTCTAAAAAAACTCAACATACTATATATTTCATAGCTGTCAAACTGCTTGGCAAGGGGTTCAGGAGAAACACCTGCATATTCATGATGCATTGGCCATCTTTCTAGAGATGGGGACCTCTTCAGCTTAAGGAATGAGATAAATAATGTCTGTAGGAAAATTCTCACCAATAAAGAAGGGTGATTTTTCACTTCCTGCCCCACATACTTACTAAAGACAGTATTCATTGAATTATTCAACAAGACTGCAAGAGATGGCAAATAAATGGCAGTAATTATAAAAACAAGTGTACCGTTACAAGGATTACACTGTATATTGCTTAACTCTCAGCAAAATAAAAAAAAGTAGGTAGAAGTACCTTCTTCTTAGATGGAGGATGTAGTACTAATCTACTGGGACAGGATAATTGATTAATTTTCTTTAAAAATCTGAAAAGTAGTTTATACTAATAATCATCATCAGCTGAGTTGTC
This sequence comes from Pedionomus torquatus, assembly GCA_013398155.1. Taxonomy (NCBI): domain Eukaryota; kingdom Metazoa; phylum Chordata; class Aves; order Charadriiformes; family Pedionomidae; genus Pedionomus; species Pedionomus torquatus. Next base: position 395,461 of record VZRU01018561.1, read on the forward strand.
CAAGAACTGTGGTGTGCTTTTATCTGCAGTTGAAATCAAATGTGCCCTTTTACAGTTATGAAATACGGATTTTATGTATGCTGCCAACAAAGGCTCTTTGATACTGCAAGCCCAAGAGGTTATCCCATGACAAAATAGCATCGCATTGATGCAGGTAATGTCAAATGATAATAGATTTTAGTGTGTCTTGTATGTTTTACCTTCTTTCTTTTGTTCCAGTGGCTGGAAACACCTAGGTGAATAAACAACTTTCTGTTAGTAAGGATTCATTAAGATTTGGGTCCTTAACTCTCTCAGGATCCTTCAAATATTCTGGTCAGAAAACTTCCACAATATTATTGAGGAGTCTTTTTGACACATCACTTCCAGGAGGCATCTGTGCCAAAATACCTCATGAATTACCAGCAAAAGCAATTGGGAATAGAATCCAGCAAGGGCCTGGCTGTGCCGTTAATGTGGTAGATCAGCCTTTGTCCTCCTAACTGAGAGTCCTGTCTTCAGATGACAGTTGTTCTCTCTTTCTCCCCAGACAGTGGAAGGAGAGGAGCAGTTCCAAGATTTGGCTGAGAAGGGCTGAATCACCTTTTTGAGGTTCATGTTCCACCCTAACGCTTATCTAGAGATAAGGGCGTCTAGCTGTGTTAATCATCAAGGATGCAGTTGCAACATTCTGTTTGTAGTGGGGCATTACAGATACAAAAAACCTGAACTTTCTTTCAATTTATAATCAGGAAGTTCTTACTCTGCCATTGGAGGAAAATTGGCTGGGGAGAGGGTAAGGACAGCACTGCATACCTGCCAAATCAATGAGGAAAATAAACTAGGCCCTATGGTGAATCTCAGCAGCTAGTTGCTGCTTCTGGGAAGCATCCTCAGTCAAAAGGGCAGCTTCCCACCACTTTGTTTTTTAATGGGGTGGCCACATCCTCCCCATTTACCCCCCACCACCTTCATCCCTTGCAAAACTGCTTTGACAGTGCAACCCACAATTACCAGAAGCAAAGACCCATCATTACATTTCCATCTGACAGTGCAAATACTAATTTTAAAACACAGGAAGTCTTTGTGTTGTTGCCTAACTACATTCTTTCGGAAAGAAACAGATGGGCAGGGGTTAAAATCTACGATCTTGACAAGCTTGGCTTCTGTACCAGTAAATTTCAAAATGCAAAACGACTGTATCCTCCTGCCTTTCTCAACACAGTGAGCTGTGATCAACATTCAGTAAGATACAAGGGGGCTCTTCCAAACAACTTGCAAATTTTGATTTGTAGTTCCAGTATTAATGAAAAACCTCATTTATAGATCCTAGCAGGTCATTGGTGTTGAGAACCAAAATATTGAGTTTTCTTGCAGTTAAAGTGAATGCTTTCTCAGTGAAGTTGAGCATTTATCTCTCCACTAATTTTATTTATTTATCTTTTACAAAAATCTTCTTGTACAGGTCTGTCACTCATCAATATATGGCTATAGTTAGCTGTTTATTTACTCAGAATTGAAGCTTCAGCCAAGCTTCAAGAAGCTTCAGCGTCGTAATTGGGGACAGAATCTGGATCGATATGTGGCTTTTACAAGATGCATGAAATTGTAGAAATCTCATGGTGGATGAAACATGTAAGCACTAAAAATATGTGCTTTTTGTCACACAGTGGCTAGAAAGAGGAATTCCCAAAGACAATGACCTTTAAGTATTGGAGTATTTAAGCTGAAAAAGCAAAGCACGTATTTTAAATTGGTTATTTTCTAACCGAGGAAGTGAGTTTTTTTCTTAGTGGCATATCCGATAGTTTTTTTTTTAATTAAAAATAGTTAGGAATGCTATCCATCCTGTCAAGTCTGTAGGATACTCAGCTTCCTAGTGCCTGTGGATTCATGTTCTGTACCTAAGAGCTCTATAACTTGCAGTAGTGATGGAAGGATAATCATATAAGGTGACTAACCAGGGAACTAGGTGGAACAGAGTAGTCTTTCCTGAGCTTGGTATCTGTGAAGGTGGATTTTTTATCTTGTTTTAATGATAATCATGGGTCTAAACCTATTGCCTAAGCATATATATTCTCTGAAAATCAGTGAAAGAGATTCTTTTGTGTTTTTTCAGTGATTAATTTTCTCCAAGACTAAAAGCCAGCAAGGAAAGAAATCCAGAGCAGAACAATAGAGTGGCTGGAGTAGTTTGTAGAGCATTGTGATCAGTAGGTAAAATATTATTTTCTTTTGGGGTGTAGGCGTGAAGAAGGGCAAACTACTTTGTTTTTCCATTGTGATAAACTTTCGGGAAGACCTGGGCTGCTGGAACTTTTTTTTTAACAGTCTTTTTTGGGGATTTACAGTAAATTTAGCAATCAGGAAGTGGAGTCATCCTTCCTGACTTATGATGAAGTGCAAATATCAGCTCTTTATTCTCCTGAAGACTGTATGACTTGAGAATTGCTATGAATATTGGCTTCTCACACCAAAAAGAATAAACAGAGTGTTTTCATCTGGAAGGCCACTAGGTTCACAAGGTGCTTGAGCTCAATACAGAGTAAAAACTGTTGCAGTCATTTTTGCACAACTGTATGCCTCACATGGTCTCTTAATACTTTGAACGCAAATAGATTTTATCAGCTGTGAGTAGCATGATGATATTTATTTTTCTCTTATTAGCCTAGACACTATAATGATTAGTGCTTTTAGTTATGTTCTGGGTTTTTTTTTGTTGTAGTTGTTCAAATAAAGTTGCAAACTTGAATAAAATGGAGAAAACTTGATAGGAAGATTTGGTATCTGTGCAGGGTATGAGAGAGTATACCAGTATGAAACAGCCATCAAGAATTTCTCTTATATGACAGTACTTCAATAGTTCCTAAGGTTTCTAATAAGAAATAAGGGCATGATGTCTGATAAGATCTGCTAGATAAATGTTGAGTTCTTAATGGTTAATAGCATACAGTCTACGTAAGCTCCGAACATGTGACCCCTACTTAAGATCAAAACCTGTGGCAACCAAAGCACTTCTAGGAGGAGCAAATACACAGCTCCCTTTAGTGGAGGCAGCAGAGTTCAGTGGTAACTTGATCACTGTAAATGTCTGGCATTTCCCCCTGCTCAAGGAAAATTGTATGGTACACATTTACTCTCAAGGCAATCCTTCAAGAAGCCTGCGTAAGCCAAGAAGTGTATGTTCATGTCAAATATTTCACCCATAATTCTCATTTTTTAATCCTGAAGCTTGTTTAGAGTAGCACAAAGTGGATATGTGTGGGTGTGGAAGGCTTTCCTAGCTGAGACCCATATGTCTGGAATTGTCTCTCCATAGTCATCAACTGGCCAAGTAAATATCCTGTGTGGGATCCTTCACAGAAAAACTCCAGATCTCTTCCTTTTCTTTTTATCAAGTTTTCCCTATGATTGTTTTGTTGGTTTTTTTTTTTGTGGTTTTGATGTAGGTGAAAGAGGGGACAGTGTTTTGTGTTCAGAATGTCTTTCAGGGGCCAGTCTGAGGTCCCCTAACACAGTTATTTTTATCTTGCGCAGTTCAATTAGTTGTTCATGAGATTCTAGCTGGTTGTTAGTAAGGAAAAATGAGTTTCCCAAGAAAGGTTGCTATTAACTATTTGAAGGGAACTACAAGAGTTTCAACCTTCACTAAGTTTTGAATGACCATCTCTGTAACTCTCTTTCACTCTGGTCCCATGAGGATATCTTGAGAGTGTCGGTTGGCCATGTGATGTCCTCCACTTCTGCTGACGTAAACCGGGAGCACGGTTGCTGAAGTCACTGTATGTTTGAACAGTCTGTGCTGTTCAGATTCTGTTTCTAATCCCTGTATTCCATATATTTGCTTTTAAGATGAATACAATGAGAAGAAAACCGTATTCTTTCAATGTTTTCCAGACTGTTGTGCAAATGTTACCAAGGACTGGGGTTCAGCTACTGACGTGAGGCTGGCTAGGTTGCTCTTCCTCTTGTGATTAAGTGGCAAGGTGAGTTTGTATTGCCAAAAGCATAGCTACAACACAGGGAATGGACTGAAGCAGACCAGAAGTTTTGTTTTGCAGACAGGCCAGACTTATTTTTGGTTGCTTTGGCTTGGTCATGTTTCAGAAACCTCATTCCATAAGGGTTTTTCCTGTCTTCAAAACCTCAGTTGTTTTAACAATAACAAATTATAAATGTCTCCATCTGTAAGAGAACTAACTTGATCAAATTGAAAGGCACATGTTTGCCAAGATATAGAAAACAGAGCCCTTGAGTGCTCTGCAAACATTGTCCAGAAACACAGCTCTTGGGCCCTGTGGAGATTTCTGGACAGCAGAGTACCTGTGGGTGCAGAGTTTCACAAAATCGCCATCTTACCAGTAATGTGGAAGTAGGATTGATTTTAGGCTGTTTTCTAGGCTGCTGTTCTTGGTGTCCCTGCAGATGGATAGGTAGCTTGAATTCAAACCTAACATTCCACCTGGCACAGCAGAAATGCTGAAGAGTAGACTGTGCCACCATTTATAGTTTGCTTCCACAACTGGTCCACAATTAATTCCGTCTTTCTATAGTTTCTTTCTCGAGTGTTATTATCTGGCTAGTCTCTGTCAGAGTCTGAGTTATGTGGCATGAGGTGACTTAAGCCCTCAACAGCTGATTTTCTCTTCTTTATGTTAGTCTGCAGTGAAGGGCAGGATGAGATGTTACAGACCCTGATCTGCTGACTTGAGGCTGTGATTAATATACCTTAATGAATAGAACCCTTCCAGTGGCTTAAAAATTAAGGCTTAAAACCTGTCAATCTGATATTCCTTTCTAATAAGAAAAAATTAAATTCTTTGATTTCCCATATGTTTGTTTTAGAAATGACAACTACAACAAAATAGTCTGTAGAGAATGAAGAAAGGCGATGTATGTTTCATATTAGAAGAATAATTCTAAAAATGCAGCAAAAGCTACATAATTCTGGATCCATTTTAATTATATTTTAGCGCCTAATGAATAAGAAAGAAAATGTGTAATTTTACTGAAAATATAAAGTAAAACTGGATGTTTATATACAGAAATGTCATTGGGGTTTATAGGGAGTATGTTATCCTGTTAGATTTATTCCTTTGAACACAACCAAACAGCTCATGCTGAGTAAGACTGGGGCTGCCGTTCAAACAGCAGTGGTAAGGCTGTGGGACTGGAATCTCCTGCATGAAGGGAAAATTTTAAGACTAATACACATAAAGTCTGTGGAAACATAATACACTGGGCTCTTTGTGCTTTGGAAACATGCAGCGTGTTTTTTTTCCTTGAGAATTTCGTTGTGTTGCATTTACAACTCTACTAAAGAATTTGTATTAACTCTATCTAAGAGTGCATGAAAATATTGGGTAGGGAAAGTTGTTCACTGCCTGGGAAAAGCTTTTTCTTGTGATTCCACCTGGATGGGATGTGCATTTGGCTTTTAACCTGATAATAATCAGGCTGTGGTAAGCAACTTGAGAGTTCTCAAAGCTGGAGATATCTGTCAAAAGGAAATTGATTCTTTACTTGAAGGGGAGACTGAGATGATTGAATCTAGAGCTTCCTTACATAAAGTTCCTCCCTGTTACCTTTTCTGGGCCAGACTTTCATCCCTCGGGAACATATTAATCCAGAGCATGATTGCAGTAACTGAGCTTTTTCTGTGATGTACCCTGGCCATAGGCCTGATCTTGAGGAGTAGTCCTCTGCTTGGTGTTATGGCATGCCAGTTCTGAAAAGGAGAAATGGCAGGGTTTCTGCTCCTTCAAGAATCCCCATCTGGGGCAAGCGCAGACATGAAAAGTTAAGGCAGCCTAGCAAGAAAACCATCTGAATATGCAGTGCTTTGTATTTAATCAAATTGAACACTATGAATTAAAGGAGGATTTTATCAGTAAGAGAAATCTTGAGCTTACGTGATCACAAAGTAAATACATCCAGCATAATCTATTACTTGTGATTTTGGTTCCTCTGACCCTTGTAGTTTTTTGTACGAAAGTGTATGGTGGTTAAACTGTTTGAAATATTACAGTAAGTAAAGTCATTGGGGTAGGAATAGAGGTATGGGGACTGTTTAGACAGTCTTTTTCCATTCCTGTCTACAGTTCTAGTTTGGATCCTTGATTGTGTGCCTCCATGCAGTCTTTAATTAGATCACCACATCCTATTTTTCATTATGAGGTGAGATTTAGGATCAGTCCTCCCAAGGCTGCTATGATCCCAAAGTGGTTAAATACTGTTGTGTCTGAGGCAGTGATGAAAACTGTATGTATTTATCCTGCACCGTTGACTGAATCACATATTCTGTTCATATACATTGATACATAAAGTCTACAGTAAAATACTTTCCACACAGAAAAATACCAGCGAGTGACACACACACACAAAAATATCTTTTTTTTTTTTGGATATTTGGGACTATGCAATGTCCTGTCCTTATGCTCCCGTGGGCCTGAGTGAGGAGCTGTCATGGTGGGATGAGGGGAGACAGCCATGTCTCCCGGTGGCCGTTAGCAGACTGGAGGGTTTTGGGTGTACATAGAGATGTTGAATTGCATCTAGGCAATTCAGAGCTCACGAGAAGCAGTTGTGTGGTGGCATGAGGTTCTCTTATTCCCATTCTCTTCATAATCCTAGGCCCCATTTACAGTAGAGTGTGCCACACCGGTTTGAGGATCCTTGTGAACTTTTCTCTTGTGTACTTTGAACACTGTACTGTACTTTGTACTTTGTTCCATAAGCATTAACTTTCATGGATACTTATATGCACTGTGCAAGGGGCATTGCCCTAACTGTAAAGGTGATAATCACAGAGATTTTAAAGTCAAAGCTCTTTGGCAACTTGAAGTAAGGTCTTTGGTAACTTGGAGTACTCCGTCTGAGATGTCTAAAACTTGAATGTTTAAAAGCCCATATATATACTATACTATATGATAAGTTCAAAGCATGACTCTCTCTCTACAGCTTCATTTGTGGCTCTGTATCCTAAGCATTTTTAAGCCAGACTGTCAAGTGGAACTAACACTTTGACATTTCTTTCTCAGATGAATGTCCCACATCTCATGGGGGCTGTGTCAGAGATGGGTACATCATTTCATTTTCCAGCACCAGCATTCAGTTGCCTGAAGCAAGAACACTCAACCTCAGCGTGTTTTTCCCTGCAGCCACATCTTCTGACTACTCATCATTCCTATTTCCAGGGAACAAGTAGAATCACTAGATATGTCTGTGAAAGGTTCATTGTACGTAGTACAGATTAAATCTTTGGGAAGATAGGAGTTTTACAGTTAAGTGGCATGCTCTGAAAGCATAGATTGTGACTAGTACAAAGGCTTGTATTCTGTCTAGATTGTGAAAGGTGCATTCCTTTTACCCCTATGACTGTAATCCCATCCCCCCCAAAAGAAAGCACCAAGTTTTTCAAAAAGGAATAGTTTCCTTTTTATTGCTAAATCAGGAAGAAAGACTCTTTCCGCTTCTTAGAAATTATAGAATTAATTCTAATTCAATCTAAGCTGCAAAAGTATGCAGGTTGAGGAATAATCCAGTACGGAAGATGCAGTTTAAGTCTTTTGGCAACTGAGGAAAGAGGAGAGATGTTGGCTAACTTATTAGCTACAGAGCATGGCTATTTACCTTACAGTACCAGACAAAACTCGTCTCTGTTTAGGATCAAGAAAATGGTGGAGTCAAGCCAAGAACATCAAAGGATATTTCTCAAACTGCAGCAGCAGCAGTATGAAAAAACAGTATTAAGTGATAGCAAAACATAAGGAGGCAGAAAATGTACAGAGATCAAAATAGAGTCTGAACAAGAGTTCTGGGTTTATAATTGGGATAAGCTGGATTCAGAAGTTTGTTCTAAAGATGTGCTTCTTGCAGTATAATTAAGTTCCTTTGGCAGTATGGTGAACAAAACATCGGTGTCTTGATGTTTAGAGGCATATGGTCCTTTGTTTTCAGATATTTTTGTGGAAAAAGTCTCGTTCTAAGTTTACTCTTAAGTCTAGAAGATGATTTGACACTGATCGGTAGTGGTATTTTTTCTTCTACATGTGGTTCTTACCCAAATCAAACATTTCTTACTTGACAGATTACACAAGAAACTGAAGATGACTCTCTCCTTCATCGGTAAACAGAAGCCTTGTTTCTCTCACTCAACACGCTCTTCACTACCCCTGTTTTTCTTGCAGTATTTAAGTAATGGGTAATTATGTTGCCCCTGTCCCCCTTACCTCCCAAGATTCTTTTTGCTGTGGTCAGGTCTTTCGTGCCTCCTTTTGGAAAACAGGACTATGACTTCATCATATTGTGTAATAAAGTTTAAATTTGTGCTGGAAAAGATGGCACAAAAAAACATTTTTTATTTCTGTAATAAGCTTCATAACCTGAGGGTGAAAAGAAATAGAGGTGTTTGATCTAAAAGGCAGTATATTTTCAAAACCATCTGCATAACTTCTTCAAAATAATGAAGTATCCTTACCTTAAAATTAATAGATTGGTATGTTAATTGGCTGCAGACAGCATTTTTTCCAGCAAATTATTGTTCATTATCTTGAAGTTTTTGTTTGGTTGGGTTTTATTCTCCAAAACATGAAAACTTTTCTTTTTTGGTTATAGTGAACAATAAATTGCATTTGCCCAACTCTCATCCAAGTTTTGGAAAGCACTTTCTTAAATTGTCTAACAAGGCCCACTATAAACTCCATAAACAGGTAGGCATTACAGTCTGCTCTTAGGAAAAGGTAAACCAATCCAAGAAGTTTGAGTTACTTTCATCAGTGGTCAGTCCACTTCTTGTAAGTTACCTGAAATGCTATATAGTAAAAAATATAAATATAAAACAATTATAATTGGTTTATTTTCAGGAATCCATCATAGCTCTAAATTTATAAATAAATTATCCTTATTTTAGGGTTAAACTAGTTTTCAGATTTATGTACCTTACATAAAACTCCCATACTGACATTTTGTACAAGTCAAGGTCTTTTGACTGTTGTACTAGTACAACAGTGACTGGTGGTCTAACATATTATGACAATCTTGTTTCTGCTTATAACAAATGATCCTTGAAGTGGTGTAGAAGCAACTCTTCCTTCAGTGCTTTGGAAGAAATTGTTCACTAATTCTCCTTTAGAGTGAGAAAACTATTATTTGCATATGACTTTATTTATTTCCATTCTCATGATGTTATTCTCTTCACTTGTGAGTGAGACATCTCTTCCTAACTTTAGTACACTTTTACAATAACAGAATTGAAATGCAGCTACTGCCATAGCTTCATCTAAAAACTGTTGCATACTCATTACTTCAGCTTCTCTGAATTAAGTTAAATTCTGGACAATTCTCATCTGTTGACTTTCTTTTCCAGTGGAGTAGTTAGTAAAATAAATTGTTTTAATCCTTATGCAGAACAGAAAGATCTAATCCCAGGACTGGGTCAGCCAGTGATGTGCCAGGCAATCTATAGCAAGTTACCTTTATTGCACTGTAGTAAGTGGTCTTTGACTAAACCAGGATTTGGGCATTGAACTCAACATAAACGAGTATGTCTTTCAGTGTCATGAGCTTCTAAAGTTCATTTTACTTAGTATTTTCAGGTGGTTGCTGTCTTCAAAAAATTAAGCAAAACTTGTCTAATGTTCTCGAAGATTAGACACATGATGAATCAGAGGAATATTAAACTTGACAATACTCTCTCTAGGCACGGGGAGGAAGCAGGTGAAACAATGAAAATGTGCAGTCACAGGTCCCTCAGGCCTTGCCCCTTTTTCTCTCCCAAAGGAGAGTATTCTGTCAGCAAATAAACTTTTGATTCCCTTTCTAAAAATAGGCTTTGAACCTCCTGATTACTCCAGGTTGTACAGGTGGACTCTGTCAAGATCAGGGCTGCTGCCTAAGGGATGGGGAGCTGGAAGCCAAGGGTGATCCTTTGACTAGTAGGAGAACGAGCTTACTGGCCAGGGCCTGTACGCCAGTACCCACATCAGCCAAGCAGGACAGATCTGGAGGTGGTGACTAGATCCTACCAAAAGTTCAGATCATGAGAGAATGTTAGGATTAAGTCCAGTGGTCACCCAGCAGGTCCATAGCAATAGAGCTAGGCTGATGTCAAGCCAGGAAGCTGGTCTGTGGGTCAGGGCCTAGATTAGGTAGCTTCTATGGCCAAATATGGAAAGCTCTACCATAGCCCAGGCAAAGAGCAAAGGCCCAGGGCTGAGCTCCTGGGTCCAGGGTGGTAGAGCCTCAGGTGAATTAGTGTACTCAGGGCCTTGATAGACTGGGACTCTTGAGTAATGTGCTTGCTTTGTTATTCTGGGTGGCACCAGTATATGAAAATCTCATAGATAAGACCTTCTTTTTTAATATACTGAATTCTTTAAAAAGTCCCACTTCTTCAAAGCCAAGTAACCTCTTTATTTTAGATATCTTTGTGGTGCTTTGTCATTAGTCTCCTTTCAACATGCTGCTAACGTATTCCTGAAACATCACAAGCAGAAAAAGCAGATACAGATAAGGTATTCCACTATGAGTGGAAGATGACTTGTGAATGCCAAATTCTAGTCTTCAGAGCATCAGCAGAGTAAAGACTATACTTTTTATTTAGTTTGGATCCTCTTGTTTCTTAAGAATCCCTTAAAGTTCATGAGGGAGGGGGGTGTGCACAGGAAGTACGATGGCTGTTATTTTACAGAGCGCTGGTGGGAGAAAGGAGAGGAAGAGTCTCAAATTCTGTATGTGAAAATATACTGGCAAGACCGAAGGGAAGAGTGTTTTATACTCTAAAGCTAAGACGTTATCTGTGGTCCTGAACTGCTGATGAAATATGTCACAGAGATAATGGGAGAAACTCCTGTTTCTCTTGATAAGGAGCTTCAAGTTGAGTCATCATCATCAGAGGTCGAAAAACCTGGGCTGATTGGTGTATAAACGCTCTCCGTGAGTCAGGTCAACGCCTTCTGCAAACAAGTTCACATTTCTGTAGATGTGGGCCAAGCAGCTCTATGGACTTTTTTGTGCTTGAAACTGAAGCTTTATATGAAACCCCATGTGACATTTTCTTATCTTTTGGTGGGTGGCCTGCTTATCTTTGTGTCGTAATAGCTGTACACAGTTTACATAGTTTGAAATAGCATTGGTGTCTGACAGGTGTTTGATCTACTTCAATTTACACTCTACCTTTAAGATGCTGTATAGTCATGAACCTGATAGAAACCTGTGAGTAAGCACCTGGTGGAGAACTAGTGTAAAAAAGCAGTGTGGAGATGGAAAAAGAGGGTTGCAAGATGCACTGAGCAGCTCCTGGGGAAGAGAAACAAATCTTAACAACCTGTCAGGTATTACGTTTCCAATTTAATGAGGTACTTCAGTGCATGCCTTGAATGGTAGGTTATGTCCTTGAGGGTAATGGAGAACGAACACAAATGTCTGAATCCTTTAACCAAATGAAAATCAAAATGGTCTCTTTTCCATGCTGCTAAGTGTTAAAATACAATAATTCTTTTTTTTTTTTGTCAGTGAAGTTTTGCTGGTTTATTACTTATAGGAGTTGACTGTGTAGTTGGATGAGTACCTGACTTGGTAATGAGTTGCAAAGCATATTGTGTTCATTTCTTTCCAACTGCTTGGTTTTTTCTCCCTTATATTGTGAAAATCTCAAAAGCATAATTGTCAAAAGCAGGGATTCATGCTGGGAACATGGATTGCCAATTCTGAAACTCCCTTTAAAATGTTATAAGATTGCCATTTATCCTCTGAACAGAAATTTACTCTGTTCCTTTCTTAACTGGGCTTTCCAAGGTCCCTATGATACTTGTTTAGCACATAACAGCTATCTTCTGTCACCTTGGGTACCTTAAAAGTGATGCCAGCTGTCTCATTGCAGTGTTCTACAAGGAGCTGGAAAGTTGCCGTCCAGAAATAACACTGTAATTAGCCTGTTATCCTGCACTATCACCAATGACTAACTGTCTGGAACTCCTTCCCTGGAAAATACTGTTCTGTTGACATAAAAAGACCCGCACCATAAGGGTAGTACTCATGGTGCTCTCTGTCCTCCTGACTTCACCCTAGTAGTTTCCAGAACTCCCTCAACTTGGTGGAAAAGCAATGGAAAAAGCCTGCAGTGTAGAACACTTAATGTGCAGGACAACCGCCCTGATCCTCTGAGTCCCACACAATGCAATGAAGTGTGCCATGGCATTGGCAGCACATAGTTTAATGGTAGCTCATGTCTAAATGTTTTATCAACTTTTGATCTGGGGTGGTCTGACTGGATGCTTCTTCTCCAGAACTGAGCTCTGCTCTCAGTGATGTCCTGTTTGTCATGATACTCTCTTTGTTTTGTGTTTTAATCTATGCCATGTTCCTTTGTTCCTCTTGGGTGGGAGCATCTGGCTCTGCACATCAGGTGGGCTTAACAGAGAGATGAAGTAGCTTCGTGTGTGTTGTTGGGAACAAACAGTATAAGAGTGTGAGTTTCAGTTTGGTGAACAGTTTTGGCAAAGGAAAGAAGTCAAGTACTTAGTGTTCTCAGATCTGTTCTGCTGAAAAGCAATGATAGTTTTTGTTTGAAATGTCATGATAAAACTCTTGAAACTAGAGAAATGATTTCACTCTGAAAAACACGTAGGATGAGAAGTCAAAAAAAATTGTAATCTTTGCATTGGCCTACTTTTAATCTCTCTTAAAATCTTAAAGTCACATTTTCTAAGTCTCCCACCTTATTATTACTGCAGAGTTTTCCATTTCATTGCAGATAGCATAATTGTAGTGGGAAATGGTGGAGGTGCTCTCTTCAAATGGCCTTTGTTTTTTCTTCCTTATTCAACCTTCAGAGTTGAGTGAATCTCTTTGCTGTATTTTAAGCTTCTTCAAGAGTTTTACATGTCTAAAAAGTAATTTATAGGTAAATGCTGCTTTCTGCTCAATAAACTCTTCTGCCATCCACTGAACTATTATTTTAAATTTAATTTAAAATAAGTAAAGCTTTCTGTGTTCCAGTCATACTGCTGGACTGTGAAGTGGATGCGTGTAGAAGTATTCTAGCAGGAAGCCATGGAGCACAAAAATATGTTTTGTTTTACGTATGTTCGACATGTTGTGTTTGTGTTTGAGTGGAGGAGTAGAACCTTACAAATGCCTCAGTTAAAGCCTTCATTCTGATTCCATATTGATAGTTTGGAGATGTTGGTCAACAGCTCCTTACTATTACAGAGTCAAATAACTCACTCTGGGATTTTCTGTTTGTAAAAACTCTTTCCATGTTAAGAGGCAATCCATTTTATAGCTCTAGCTGTCTCATTGTAGTGTTTTACCATGTGGCTGCGACTTTTTAAACTGTCATTCACTAGAGCTGAATTGGCGTCATGAAATAGAGTAAATCCCAGATATGCATATTGCTGGCTGCTTTGTGTTGAAGCATTGTCCTAGCAATGGAATTAGCAGTTTTACATGTAAGAAAGAAAATGCTGAAAACCCTGTCTTTGATGCATGTGATTGATAGGCACAATAGAGTTAGTGCATAACCCCTGTGCATGTGCCAATGCATGGTCTTGCATGAGCTTTTTATTTTTTTCTTTTGCTGTGATGTTAAGAGAATCATCGGCATCGGAATCAACACTTTTCTGTTGTGTGGTTTCTGTATAAGTAGATATACAGCATCTCTAAGAAGGTACACCTCTGAGGCTTATGAAAGGAAGTAGCCAGTAAATCATGTGTTTTTTGAAGATTTTCTTTTCCTTGAAAAACTAAAGGATAATTTCTTAGTGTGGCATTTATTCTAGGTAAGTAAGTGATGATCCCTTCAATTGCTGTCACTGTGAAGAAACTGGAATCAGCACAAACAGTACTTAGCACATTCACAAATTATATTTATCAGCAATACAGCTCAAAGAAAAGCCAAATTAACTGCAGGAGATGTCCAGTTCAGAATGACAAACTACAGAAGATTGGCTCAAAATTATAGATAGCTTCTTGCAGAATAAATCTCTCTGATTCATTTTAGATATTTCATGTTTTTATCTTTGGACATAGCGAAACCGGTTTTCACTCTGCCAAACTCTATCACACTGAACAAGACATGGGTTTCTATGGTAGCTAACTCACAGATGATGATGTATTGGACTGAGATTTCAAATGTGGTAACCTGACTTTTTTCCTGCACTTGGATCTAGCTGATCATGCCTTAAATGAGAGTACAGATTTACTATCTGCTTGATGACATCAATGGTTTATTTTGCCTCCTTACCAACCTCTTTACAATAAAAAAGTTAACTTTGGTTTTGAGGTTGCTTTAACTACATAGACTGATACTACTGGTTAAGCTGAAAACTAGTAACAGCCATTTTGACAAGAAAAGCAAACCTTTGATAAATTGTTTTAAATAGCAGTGTAGGAACCATGAAGCTGTGTTCTGCAGTCTCAGCACAGAATGACAAGCACTTAATTGCCTGAGTAGCTGCTTTGTAATCTGCAGCTGTTCAAGTCTGTGTAACCTTTAAATGAGCTATGCATCAATGCCTCTGCTCCCTACCTGTGCTCTGCGTATTGCTCCCAAGCACTTAACTGTGTGTCTGCTCAGCACAAGCACAGGTGAGGAGTGCAGCAGCCTGTAATTCAGTTCTGATTTGAGAGTTCTCAAATTGAGCATTCAGGGAGCAAATTGATGCGACTCAGGTCCCCCTCCATCAGAGGCACCTTGGTGCCTCTGCCCTGACAGAGCTGATTGATTGCAGGATTGTGCCCCGGTTAGGTGAGTGGCAGTTGAGCTGACAAAGCAGTGGTTTACCCCTACTGACAGGGAGGCTTCTTAGTCAAAATCATAATGAGCTTCACTGAAGGAAGAAGATGGCAGTAAAACACAATATCTTGTGCTGAATTTTTCTGTCTAGAAGTCATCTGAATACTCAATCCATTTGTAGAAGAAAATAGGTTCTTTGTGTTAGAGTCACATTTCAGATCACGTTTACTGTAAAGGTGCTTTTCAGCATCCCTAGAGGGACAATGATGTTGGTAATCTTTGCCTTTTTCCCAGGGGATCGCAAACTAATTGCATAACAACCTTTATATTTTTGTGGAAGTAGTGTGTTTCAGGGCCCCATTTTTTTTAATGTAGTGGCCCTATGATATTGTTTATGATAGTGATGTGTATTCGGTCAGTTTAGAGTCATGTTGGGAGGCCGGTGTAGCAATTAACACTTGAAAAACGAGAAAGGAAAATGTCAGTATTTGTGACTAAAACCAGAAGTCTCTGAGTTTACCTACTTTAGCATGCAGGCCATTTCTCTGTACTTACTTCTAGCCTTTTTTGGTAGCTGGAATGAAACAGTCATATTCAGTACAATTTGCTAAGAGTGGATTCCAATTTGGAAGATTGTAGGAAAACTGAGGAGTCAAATGTAAATCCTATTACAATTCCTGGAGTTCAGTATGCAGGACAGGTAGGAACCGACCCACTCTTCCTGAGATTTCTAATTGGAGCAACCAGTTGTAGAATTGGTGCTGGTTCTTCAGTGAGACCCTCATGTTGTGCAAGGCAGGAGAGTAACTTTGTCAGCTCACAGCATGTGGACAGGTACCATTCAGAGAGAATTTTCTCACCTGTCTAGAGAGTTTAAGGATGTATGCTGAGGAATGAGGTTGTTCATATTTTAAGCTTAATGACATACGTGCTGGTAAGGAGAAACATAAGCCAGAATCTTCTTGCTTTTCCTTCTTCAAGAACTAGTCATGAAGCTAATATTCCTTGGACTAAAGCAGAAAAAAACACATTGAAAAACCTAAATAAAACAGCTCTGTGAATGCTACTTCTGAAGAGAGAAGGAGAGAAAACAGACAGATGCACTTTGTTGACCCTTCATTTTCTTCCCCCACATTCTCCTCCCACAACAGCTTAGATCATTAAGCTCCTGTATAATTAAAACTTAGTCCAAGTCACACTAATTCTGTTTACTGGCTGCAGCGAGTGATATAAATACCTAATCACTTCCTTACACAGAGGCTGCTTCCTGCTGGTGGTTTGCAGTTGCAAAGGACTCAGTCCCTCAGCAAAGCTCCCTGTACAGCTGCTCACCCTGTGTGAAGGAGCCTTTCTCCAAAGTGGTCCCCTGCCACAGCACATTTATTTCCATGGATTCTTCCTCCTGTTTTTTCAAAGGGAATGATGTCACTTTCTATAAACAAACAGCATAGAGAGGCTATTGTCAATGCACATAATAACTGGAATTAAATTCACAGAATGAAATTAAAAGGGGAAGAAGAGACTGTCTTGTGAGGTTTTTCCAAGGGACTGCTCTTCTAATGGGCAGCTGAAGCCACAGTACTGAAAGGCCTCACAGACAGAATAGATCCTGAGTGTAAATCAACCAAAATCATAGCAATGGTTAATTGATGGCAACGTAATTGATACAGTGTTCTCTTTTCAACATGGAAAGCCAAATGTGCATTATTAATCTTTGGAGCATGCAAAAGTTAAACAGTGTTGCCTGCAGTAAGATTTCATGGGCGTGCCAGTTCCATCCAACACCCTTCTCCCTATAGGAAGGAAGAACTGGGAGATGGAAAGTGGAGAGAGAACCTTTCTAATTCACATCATCATGGTCTTGTGAAGTTGTCATAAGTAGCATGCTTGTAATAAGCAGCTACTCTACTCTTGAGCTCCAGTAGGATTGACATGGCTCTGACCCTGGAGGGGGAGATGTACTAACAGTTGTACAACATCCTCCGAGGCTGCCTGTGGAGGAAGTCTCAAAATGAAGTGGGTGGTTTCCTTGAGACACTGAGAACTCAGAACTGTTATTCTTGCCTTGCCTTGGGCTCAGCAACTCCAAGAAGATAGCCCATCAACTGCTTCCTCTCTGCAAGAGGAAAGGGCAGAATCGCAAACCAAGTGAAGCTAAGTAGATGCACTGCAGTCACAGCCCTTCACCTTCGCTGGCACTTTCAGGAATACCCACTGTTTTATTGAGTGTTTAGAGTAAATTATTTCTGTCTCTTCTCTCCCCTTATTTATGAAAGCTGAGTGCTGCTATAATGAAATAATCTTGGACTGTATTTTGCTGATGTTTTACCCGTGCAATTGGGTGAAATGCCTGGGGGTGAAAGATACTAGTTACAAGAACAAGGACTTTAAAGCTCTTTAATCAAAATTTCCAAGTGGTAGTCACCTACCTAGCATCTAAGCTCTGCTCAGAGTGGTGCAAAATGCATCAGTCCTGTCAAGATGTACAGAGGCTTGCTGTGCTTTGGTGTTTGAAGTGAGTCTGCTTTCATTTAAGTGTTTTTAATATTTCTCTAAGCTATGTGGGGATGAAGGCTAATAATTGTACGTTTAGTCTGTGGCATTTGATAGGTACTGATGTTCCAGTTGAATCTTTTGTAGAAGCTTAGTTTCTTTCTAGTTTCAGTTACATGGGATATTAATACCAAAAGTAACTTTAAAGTAGTAGCCATACTAATAATAGCTTCAAATTTATAAAAAGCTTTCTGGGATACAAGTTAGAGATAGGTCTGTTTAAACCAAACCTGTGTGAAGCAGCAGCAATTTAACAGACATGAATTTAAAACACGTCTGTTTTGGCTTTACTCATTCTCTGCAACAGATTCATACTGGCCTGAAAGCTCCTCTGCATTTAATTTCTGGCTAATGTTATTTTGGTGTAGAATTACTGATTGAAACAGTTTCATTTTCATCTGGACCACTTAGTGAGGATTAGAATTGACTTTGTGTTGTTCTCCTGTCTTCTGTGCCATTGCATGTCTCCCTACATTTCTACATTTCTACAGTATGTTCATCACCTTCCACAAGGCCACCCAACATCTGTCATGTTTTTATCTCCCATCTTATTGAGGTGGAATGCAGTGGATTGCCCTGTAGGTGTTGGGGTTTTTTTGTTGTTGTTGGGTTTTTTTTGTTTTGGTTTGTTGTTGTTGTTGTTTTTGTTTTTTGTTTTTTGTTTTTTTTTTTTCTCATCTATTTTTAATTATTGCATGCAGTTTTCTAGAATAGAAAAAGCAAAGATGCGGGGATGAAATTTGTATCAGATATTTATTTAATGGACTGGATGTGAGACATTCTGTCGCCTACACACCCAGCACGTCTTCCTCCCACCTTCCTCTCCCCAGGAGACACCCACAGAAAGGATGGGAAATCAGAAGGGAAGAGTGACCTACTGCAGCTGTCAGCCAGAAGTTGCAGATGGTCTTTTAAAATAAGGCTGCTGAGCTGTGATGTGACTGCTATTTTACCTACCTCAGCTTTCGTTTCAACCAGCCTTCCGTCATCTTGTAATTGGTTTTCTCCAAATACTGAATCATTGGGTGTAGTAGTAATGCTCTGTCAACAAAGAGCTGTGTGTCATCTGAGTATTGCTGGTAAGTGTGTGCTATCTGGCCAATTTATGGAAGTATTTAGCCTTGGAAAAATGCATGTTCTCAGGGTACAGTGAATCTAAGACAGAGATACAGTTCATCATCATAAGAATTTAAGCATTCTAGTACTCTACCATAGGATCCTGCTGCCTCTCTGATGGAAAAGCAACTTCTGCTTAGTAGACTAAGATGATGCAGAGTGGACCAGAAAAATGTGCTGTTCTTTATCCACCAACGAGACTCTGAGAAAGATGATGAGACTTCCACACAGGTTCCATTTTGTGTTTTTAGTGTAAACAAGGCTTGTTTGTATATTACATAAATATTAGAATTTCAGAAACTTTATGTAAAAAATCCACACTTTTTAGGCAAAATACTTGATTCAGCCATAGGCATGGTGCCACAACTGTTATCTCCATAATTAACCATTGCACAGCAACTCTCCATGTAATGGCAGTAATAGCCTTCTTGGTTTTTTAACTTCTAATTTCAGAACTTTCAGGTACTATGTTCAGTTATCTTAATGTGTTATTTAGTGGAAATTAGAGTCAAAATGGTTCTATATGAATAACAAAATTTTTGGAGCTGCTAAGAATGGCAAAGGAAGAGTGAGAAGTTACTTTTGAGTATTTTGTAAAAATTTGCACTTTCATTATATTAAAGGCATCGTGCACAACCCCTAAAAAGAGAAGCAAATGCTGTTTCTGAGTCATTAACACCTTAACAGGGTCAGTATAAGATTCAGAAACTCAGATTTCCAGAGATGATGCGTTGGTTTTGTGAGCTTAAAATGAACCGAAAATCCCTCTCCCTCTTTTTCTTTAGTTTCTGTGGCAATATAGAGTGCCCTGCACATGTAGCACTGGTTGCAAATGGGGACATGCTTGTAGAGCAAGGTTTTAGAAAGATATTTTTTAAAAACTATACTTCTTTGCAAAATAAGAAAATTCTTCTGAAGATGAAAAAGTCAACTCAAGGCTGGAGTCTTAGCACAGGGAGCATTTCTTTGGGTGCTTTACTTGTTGCCTGTGTATAAATTCGGGATTTATATGCTGCAATGATCATACAGAAGTCACTGTAAGTTATGAATCTGTAAACTGCACAGGTATTTTGGCTTTACTACTTACCCAGTTCTTGTGAGTATTGCCGTTCTTGTGAATGCTGCAAGCATGATTAGATTATGATGCAAAGTCCCTGACAGTCATTGCAATATTCTTTACTCCCTCTTCCTTGCCAAGTCTTGATGATTTACTTCACAGGTCAACCTATGGCTCTTGGCTCACTTCCAAACTCAGTATTATCTAAATTAAATAATATAGGTAATACTCAGTATTATCTATATTAAATAAGCAAGGGGAAAATTTTGCCCAGTTGAATGAATAATTGAAGATGGAGTTTGGTCCAGAGAGAGAAGTATTTGAATCTGGGGAATAAAGAGCAGCAGAAGAAATGGCAGCTGAATAAATAATTGATGAAGTCTCAGCAGCAGTTCCTTTTGTCGCTGACACTGAGGGAAGTAAGGAAGCAGTGCTTTTCCTCTCACTCCTCATATAGACTGCAGTGGTTTATCCTTTAGGCAACTTCCTAAGTAACTGTGACATGAAAGATGGAATCTCTGAAGGTGACTGCACTGGGAGAGGAAGTGCTTGGCTTTTCTGTCTTTTGATTTGGAGGAAAAGTGACTTGCACTAGTTCTGTTGCAGAGAGGAGGGTGCGTATTTCCACTGTATTTCTTTAGGCAAGATGATCTTTGACTCTGCAGATTAGAGGTAATGTACTGCAGAATCAAATTCTAAGTGTTGTCTCCACCATTCTCACTTGGGAAGACAGAGAGAATACATGGCTGCAGAGAGGTCAGCAGCCACCACCATACAGCAGTTAATACAGTATTTCTATTGCAGGATCATCCCTGGGTTGGCCAAAATAATAATGCTGAGAAATTGCCTCAGCTCAATGTATCTGAGTCTGACCGTGCAGCTAGGATCTAAGAAATGGGAGTTTCCATGCTGCCACTTAATTCTTACAGTCAAAAGCTATTGCCTTCAGATTGAAGATTATTCCTTTATGTCTGACAAAGGGAGTAATTTTGACTCCCTTAAATCAAACCTCTTAAAAAGAGATATGAAAAAGAGTTAATTTTTTTCTCACACTCCTAATGGTGTCCACATACATTAAGATAGTGTTTTGGTTTTTTTCCTTAGGCTGGAAAATTTGCCATTTGACCTCCCCCCCCTCCATGACTCAGTGTTAATTTATTTAATGGCGTCTTGTACAGCCATCTCTAGTGTGGGCCACAGGGCAATAAAATCACCTAAGTTACCTATGGCTACAGTTGTCTTGATTCAAGTATGTAGCACCATTTTTTCTCCCATTTTCTGTGTACAAGGAAGAGGTTTATTTGTTCAGCAAGACCTTCTGAAGGGAAATCTGCTGGAGCATTATTGTTGAAATGGTGCAGAGAAATAAGATTAAACCTGACAGTATTCAGGAAAAAACAGGGGAGTAAAAATCACAGCAAGCTGACTAATGAGTGATACAATGACAACGTGATTGCTGACTTTCCCAACTGATTATTCCCATTTTTACAAACATGTTTTAATGTGGACCATGCTAGAGAGTTAATGCTATGCTCAACTTCAATTGCACTTTTGCTGGTGTCAAAAGTAGTGTCAGAGTATGCATGAAGATACCCTTGATACTATATAATACTGTGCTTTTCAGAACACACATGGTAAAACAGCATCATTGTCATAACATTTGTTGTTACTTAACTGCAAAAGATTAGGTAGAGGAGAGGTCATTCCCTCTGGTTTATCTCTAGAGATGTTAATATACACCTGACTTACACCTGTAGAAGAAGTGTCCATGGGACTATTGTTGCCATCAAGTTGCTTAAGAAAACCTTTTCAAAGCAATCAGTGGGTGAAAATTAAAACTTTTGTTATTGGGGTAGCACTATTTAGCAGTCAAAAAACTGCCTACAGTTTTAAGGCTTACTACAAAACAGTGAAGTCTAACCATGTCAGACTGAAACATAAGAACTGAATGTTTACTCTGTGAGGATTAGATAGCATAAATCAGTTCATTAATTCATAGTGAATGTCTACCATATGTAATTTCTCCCTGTGAGGGAAAGACAACATTCTTGAGTTTTCACAGCACATTTCAAGAGCATCCCAGGGCTGGTTCTGTCCCAGGAGGACTCCACTGTGTAGGATGTTAGCTCTGCATTTGCAGGGGGCACATACATTAATTAGAATCTTTAATAATAATTGTAATAATAATAATAGTAACAACAATAATAGTAATAGTAATAATAATAATAATTATTATTATTATTATTATTATTATCTTTTATTACTAATAACCTTTTGTTACTGGTTGAAAAAACATATTTAAAAACCCAGCTTTCTTGGCTATATGGATTTCTAAGACAACCAGCTATGCAGTGATCTGATAACTGATAACCATAAACCAGCAAACTTTCAAGCTCAATTTGGAGAAGTTAGTGTATTAACAATCACTGTTTGTATAGCTCTATTTATACCTCTGTAACATGTACAAGATGGGATGTTTTGATTGGAGAAAAATTAGCCAGCATCTAAAGTACTGTCTGATTTTTACTGAAAGAAAGGGGAATTAATCCCTTGAGTCAAAGCCTCTTTGTTGCTGTATTTGTGCAGGAACACTCAACTTCCAGCATGAACGGAAGTGAGCACAGTATTTTGTATCCTTCAATGTACTTCAAAAACCTAGAAATGGTCAGGAGACCAGGACTGTTTAATTGGGTTTCTTGTATATGTCTAGGGTTGCCCATACTACACAGTATGTATTTGATACCCAGGCTATTGACCAATACCAGTATTACAGAAAAGCTGCCCTTTTAGGAGTTGCAGAAGAACCTCATGGTACTGAATAGCAATTGAAATTCATTATAGACCGGTATGAAGTGAAATTTAAGGGGCAGGAGGAGGGAACATGTTTGCATCTTGCACACACGGCATGTCTATCTTTCCATATTTCTGAGGGACAACATATAGATGTTGTTATAGTCACCTGTATTATTGTCAGCTCAACACACAGTAATGGTCAAAGTCCAGAATGGAAAGCATTAACCTCTGCATAAATCCATAGTACGCCTACATCTGGCACATTGTGTACTGTTGTGGTATTCCTCCTCCCCTTTCACTCCTCTTTTCCACTTCATCATCTCCCAAGCCTACCTCCAAAAGAGATAATAAAACTGAAGGGGAAGAGGTCAGAAGTAAGTTATAACTTCCATATAAGAAATCAACTAATAGACTTCAGCTCTTCAGGCTGGGAGGGTGAGTGCTCATAAGAGGTAGACCTTGTGTAATATTTCAAGTGGCACACATAATGTGAATGAGATTTGATTGCTTAGTGACCCCTCTGATGCAGAAATAGGGGACACTGGATGAAACTGGCAGTACTCAGATTCAAAACTGCTGGTTAAAAGTGGTAGAAATCTCTGACACAGGATGGTATCGATGCTGGATATTTTACATAGGTTCAAGGCAACATTGGAAAAATTTGTGGAAGAGAACTCTATGCTCTATTATTAAATATTAATTATATGTTGCTCAAGAAGTATATCTGAGTTGAGTCATTGAGACTACATGAATGTTATAGGTAAGGATTGTTTCCCTCTCACTCTGGTTGTACACTTTTCCCTCATCATTTGCTGTTTGACTACTGTCGTGGCAGGCACTGGGACATGTGCAGGTTTATACAGTGTGACTGTCCCTGTCTTCTGAGAGGCCTCTGCACCTCAGCTTTGTGCTGTCAGGTGGTCTTCACCACCTAAAGCAGGTGACCACACCATTAGAGACTGCACCAATAATCCTAATTGATGATTTGGCACATCTGTTATTGAGTTAGCAATGTACAAGGTATTTTGAGTTGGCACTCTGGAGAAGTAACAAGTGGTATAACCCTCTGTTCTCTGTCCCTGCTAGGTTTCTTTTTATTTAGAATATAGCCTTCAAAGCTATATTTATTGCAGCAGATATACAGATCATTATTTTATTCTTTCAGTAATCCAAGGAATACTCACTGCTTTGCAGTAGGCAAGGCATGCAACTGTGCTCCTATGATTACCTTCAATTAGCCTGTTTCAATTAGCCTCTTTTTTCCCCCCTTCTATGTATGAGTGTATATATATATATATATACATGCACACAACTTCTTTACTAGAACCCTGTAGAACCACACAGAGTGTCAATAAAGAAGTCCTTCCAAAACTTCACATTTTCTCATGTGCCAAGAAAATACCTTCAAATACTTTTAATGCAGTTTGTTTGTCTTACAGGCATAGCCAGGATCACCAAGATACAAAAGCTTTTGGTGAGATTCTAAGTTAAATGTATGCAATGTGCTGTACAGGGACGTCCGTATTTGAAGACAGGTCCTCTGCGCAGCAGCTTAGATATATCCAGAAGTAGCCTGTCATTATGAATATAAATATAAATGTCAGACTATCCAGTTCCTGAATGGTGGGTACTTAGCTTCAAAGCTCATCATGTTGCTGTAAACACTTTTCCTCAGGGACTGCAGCAGCAGATGGTGGTCCACAGCCCACTGGCTCAACAACACCAGGGCAAACTAATCTTTTTAGCTTGGCATTAAGATAAAACCAACACACTTAAAATATGCATCAGTATTCATCAAATGGTCACAGAATTTCTCAGGTTATTTTTGTTTCCAGAGAAACCTGTATATCTGTAAAGGAGATCTTTCACAAATGCTCACTTCATCCGTAGGGTATAAGGCTCCAGTCCTGTCACAGAGGGGAGACAGAATACTTACATAGCATGTGGGATGTGTGAGTTCAATTAAAATAAGTTAAATTGCTATTGAAATTAATCTGGGTTTCACAGCTAAGTACGATAGATATATAGCTATACAATAAATATATAGTATTTTATTCTTTTTCCCCTTACAAATTGGTTAACTCATTTTTCATTACAATTTTGAACAAGCAGAAAAATCCTGTCATAAAAACAAATGTTAGATTTGATGAGCTCTGAGTATGAAAAAGGTTTTATCATTAATAAAAAATTAACAAAACTAATTAAAGCACAGGTAAAAAAGTCATGAGGCACCTATTTTCTAAGTTTCGATTGATTGTTGTACTGTCATTTTCAAACCCAGTAACTAACAGTTGTTGTGCCCTCACGTGATCAAGTGAATGAAATAGTCAGTGTAGAGGTTGCATTTTTGTGCAAAATTTTGTGAAGGGCAAATTTTTCATAGGTCTCAGTAGAAGGTGTCAGAGCAAAGAGAAAGTTAAGGAATGATGGAGCTAGTCCCACCAGGGTGGTAGCACAGTCCATCAAGGAGAGAGGTGGGAATTGCTGCCTTTGCCCTGAGGGCAGAGGTTTCTCTTCCTTCCCCACTTTTTGGGCACTTTAAGTACGCGCTCATTGCTCCCTTTTTTCTACTTTTATTTCCTTCCTTTTCCCACTCCACATAGAGTGTTGGAACCACCATAAGCCACCAAACCCCTAATTTTTAATAAGATAGTTGGTTTCAAGTTCTCTGACAGTATACACCCATACCTTTGCTGCACAACACAGTAACATAGTAGTCTTTTATAAATTGAAGTAGACTTCTTTACTGTCCTTCCCATCCTCCCAGGCAGTCCGGAAAGGAAAAAATAAGTTTTAAAATGTTTTTCCTTTATCCTTCTACCACATAGCTGAAGCTTTTTATAGCCCCAGCCATCACGTCACCTGGGCCTTTTCATGCCCTGTCTTTAGGCTGGCTCAGTGTTCCTTAACCCTTTCTTACAGAAAATCTGCCCCACCACTTTCTGTTTAAAATGCCAGACTCTCTACTGTCCCGTCTCTGGTACACTTAAACTCAGAGTCCTTTGCAGTTTAGGGAAAACAGCATCTTTTGTCAAACATCACAGCTAGCTTTCTGATTGCTCCTACGTCTCTGTATTACTGGTCATCTCACTCGGATGAGAAAGAAAATGCTTTCGTAGGGATCCTTTTTTTGCAGTTGGTTCTTGAGGCTGGTAGAGCCAAGCATCTGCAGTCCTGAAATAGCCATGTGGTAGCAAGTGCTGTAGCTGCTGCCTTTCCAGCTGGTCCGTACAAAATAGCTGTAGCGATTCTCTTTTGCTTACGGCTAATGTGGCGTAATACTTAGAAGCTATGATTTCTGTCTTCCTCTGGCATATCCTAAACTTCCAGATTTTGAGCTGCCTGAAGGAGTTCTTCTTTGGAAAGATAAGTATAGGCTAGTCAACTTCTTATTGCTGAAAAAAATAGTGCTAAATATACATTTGATAGACAAAAAGGAGAACCAGTAATTTGGTTTAGTATCTTGACTAAAGGGAACTACTAAATACACTTAGACTGCTGAAATTGGGGTGAGGCTTCTGTAACCTTCCTGGTAAAGCCCTGAAACTTGGCATAGAGGTGTTAATTCTCAGGAGCAGACAGGTCACTGATGAACACTGCAAGTAGATGTTTGTCCAGCCTTTATGCCATCCGGTGAAAACCAAGGTGTTTGAAACGTAGTCATATTTAATTACAAATGTATCCTTTTTTCTACAGAAATGTCCATATAAGGATTACATTATCTGCCTGGCTTTTTCCTTCAAATAAGAGCACGTGAAAATGGAGAAGAAAAAGCTCATAGTGACTTTTCTCCAGAACCTCAAAAGTAGCTTTCAAAATAGCATTTATATCAGGTGCCCTTTAAGCCTGAAAGAGGCTCCATGCTGCCAGATTACAATTCCCTTATTCATAAGACTTGTTTTGCCCCATACAGACAGTTCTTAGTGAAGCCCTGAGGGGCACCAACAGGCTTTAATGGCCTTCATCAGCTTCACCTGGGGTCATCTTCTGTCCAAGGGCCAGGAGCTCCACTTCAGTTCAACCTGGGGCTTTCAGTCCTGCCTGAGCTGCTTTACAAGAGCCTGTTACACTCCTGTCTAGTTGCAGATGCTGAGTCTGACCTGGGGACTGATGTCCTAGTGAACCTTGTCCCATCCTCTGGGAGGTGTCTGAAGCCTAAAGCTGGGGTGCCCCCAGGGAGCCTGCCCTCCTCCCTGCCTGGGGCTGTGGGGTGGCCCTGGGGAGCCCATGGTGCCCTGGTCCCAAGGTAGCAGCCAGTCCTTGCTGTGCTCCAAAATCCTGCTTTGTGGGTAAGCAACAAAAATGTTTCTTTGAGGCTGTTAGCACTCCGATAGCAGGGATGGTTGTTGGTAGTAAATCACAGCCTACTTATTCTTGTGCAGGTGAAGTTATTGCTTCATTTGCATTGATGTCTGTGGTGAATAATGAACAGGAAAATAGCAATAATAAAAGAACCTGCATGGAATTCAAGTTAATTACGTAGTTCAGATTCACCGCATACATATGCATATATGAAGATAGAAAATCTTGAGAGAAGGTTATTGGGATCCAACAAGTGATCATAGATATTTATGGCTTAGGCTTCATTAGATTGTTGGTTCGACAGCTGCTCTGTAAAGATAACAGAAAATCTAGGATGCAGGTGGCAGAAAACATGGAACTGAGGGTTATGCCTGCCATTCTCTGGAGGCATTCAGCATGGGGGGGTCTGTCTGGGGGTTAAAAGACGTGTACCCCCATGGGTCCTGGAGTCCAGGGTCTTCTTTCGATGCCAGGCCTTGAAGATAAAAGGAATTTGAAAAGTTTGGGGTTTCTTTTTTTTAATTTTTTCTCATATTCCAGAAATAGTTCCTACACACCAGAATATAGTTTTGTATTGCCATTACTTGCTAAAGGTACATCTGTGCGTGGGATTCTTCATTTTGAAGGAGAGCCTGCTATTGAACTGTAGTCTAATCTCTGTCTAGAAGACAATCTTCCGTCTTCACAGACACTGCTCCCAACACTGCATCATAAACTGAATAATAACATTACTACTACTAACAATAATAATCTGAAAAATCATGTGTCACTTCACAACTGAAGGTAGAGTATGGAGCTAGATGTTAGCAGGGTCTCTTCAAATGCGAACTGGCACCCTGAGGCAGAAGCTCTGTGTTCGTAAACCTATACTTCAAAGCTCTGTGTGTAAATCTACAGGTCTTGCATTGAGAATTGTTCCCTTGCAGCAGAGGGGGGTGTCATTAGTGGTTTGCAAGCTAGATTTAGGCTTGCTTTGTCTTTTTGATCAACTTTTCTCTTGGTAGCATTTTGCCTTGGCACGAGTCTGCTGTAGGTAGAGGTAGGGTTAAGTCCCTTACTACATACTTTAAATACTTCAGCTTTCTTGTCCAGATGAAGTGGCCTAGCGTGCCTTTCCCAAATAAAACTGAAATAAAGCACTTCAGTGCTGTGGAGTTTCCTGTAAGGGGATAATGAGGGCCTGTCTGCTCACGAGAGGTGCTTCTGGGACATGGCAGGGAGTTGGGCAGGGGCAGAAACTCAGTTCGGTGTCCTCTGTCATCCCCACCTGACCTCAGCCCTTGTTGACACTTACTTGAACCAGCTCATGAGTGTCACACAGGTTTGGGTTTTGTAAGAGCTGGGCACTTCAGCAGCTAGTCCTGAATCCTTGCCTGTAGGTAGTAGTCCCAGGGAGATGGGAGTAATCTCCAAGGACAGCCAGGCTTGTGTAACCTTGGCCTGAGGGCGCTGGTGGCTTGTCCTGGTTTGCATGCCTTCAGAGGGGATGGTTACCCAGAAGAGTCCCAAGTCCCTCAACTCTTAAGATTAGCTAAGGTGGTGGGAATAAAAAAGTTAATGTTTGTAATGATACCTGTTTAGGGGGGGAAAAAGCTTAAATTCTCATTATCTTGCATTTTTTGGTATATTTTTTAATTATGTTCTTCTGTTCTAATATTGTATTAGTCCTTCTATGAAACTTCACTGCTTTATTTTCAGTCCTCTGCTTTTTCTTACCTTCTTCTAATCCTCTGCATTTGGGCCTTAGCCCTTGGACAGTTTGTTGGCAAACAGTTGTTTCAATTTGGTATTATTTATGCAATTTTTTATTCTGTGTTCCCGATACATGTATTTCTGTTAGTTGTTATCTCTTGTAGTCAATGAAGTAGCATAAAGCTAAAATGTCTGATATGCTGGCATAGTAGTTAATATTATTCAAATTTAGTCTGCAGATTGTTTCTGTTTTCCTTTAATCTTGCTGTATATATTGTAACAAAATCAAGAGAATCTTGTTTCATTTGGTTCTTTTTTTAAAGTTTTAATCATTTATCACTGATGTTTTAAGAAACAATGTGCTCACTTTCCAGCAGTACATCCATGGCCTAAAATAAGCAGTAATGGGCTGCCTCCTTGGGTTTGTTTTCCTCTTCTTAAATGCTGTTTTCCAATTTTTCCTCTCTGAGTAATTGATTTCCAGAAAAAAAATAAGGGCCACTTTTACTTTTCTCTTCCTGTTGCTGTCTTTTTTTTCTTTTTTTTTTTTTTTTTAAGNTACATAAGGCACTAATTGAGTAAAAAACATTTTTGTTCACAAACAGCCAGAGTGATGAGTGCTACTCAGTTCTTGTTTTTTTCCAGAATTTTATTTGGCAAGCAAGATGGGTGTCTGTGGGAGGAAAGAAACTGAATTAAATTTGGGGAAATACAGGATGAAGCTTGAAAGGGTGTGTCCTCAAAAGATGTGTGCACATGTGTCACACTTGCAAATTGGGTAATTGCATATTTAGCTTCCTGTCTGTATACATGTGTGGGAGCAAATGTACGGTTTGTCTGCCATATGGGAGATACATGCACCAAAGGCATCATCATTTTCAGACTGTTTTGAACCCAGTCCACTGGAAGAACTTACACTACGGTGTAAGCCACTATGGTGACTCAGATATTCAGTCCCAGTTCTGCGTCTGTCTAGCAAACCCTGGTAATAATTCGATGCTAAATATGTTTTGGAGATTGCTAGCATCCATTAAGCAAGAATATGCTGGTGTCTCTTGAAGGCCTGTTGTCCTCTGGCTCCAAGAGAGCTTGGCTAGCAGCAGCCTGACTCCACTGTGAGTTATAACTGCCAGTACATCCTTACCTGTGTTCTTCTTGTGGAAAAATACCTCTACTGCTATGTTTTTCTTGTTGATACTGCCACTTAGATAGCTTGGTATTAAGCTGGAAACATAGGAGCTGTAGGGAGGAAGAAAGAGAGGGCACGCATGGGTCACCATTCAGTGACAGTGAGGAAAGACTTAGAATGACGATGAGGTTTTCTTGTAAACAGTTTGTATTGGTGGTTAACAAAAAGCATAAATTTAATTCTGGTTTTCGTGTTCCTATTCTGTATCTGCAGCCTCCCACCTGGTGATACTCATCTTCCATTTGGAGTTACAACTCTGAAAAATAGGCTATTTCTGATATGCCAATAAATATGCTTGCTCACTAGCCCTAAAAAACAACTCCCTGCAATTACGACTGTGGTGACAGCACAAAATGAATGGTAGAGTTAGTGGTGAAAAGTTTTGCTGTCATAACCAACCTTTTAAAATGTAAAATTTCAAAATAAGCACCACACGTTGTTTGCAGATTACATTGTGGATACTTCAAAATACAAGTTAAAACTTATTTCTGCCATGAAAATGGATGAATTGTTTGTTCAGTGGGATAACATCGGGCTTCTCTGTTTGCTGTGTGTATTTGTTGTGCTTGGAAGGCAGGGGGGCAACTGAAGTTAGCATCTTATTTCTCTGTCTGCCAGGCTTTGAAATTAACTTAGAAGCCAGTATCTTAGAGCTCTAATGAAGGGTTTATCTTGTCAGAAATACAGATATAGCTAAATGTGTGTTCAATTTCTCTTGCTTTTTATCGGAGAATTGAATTTGGATGGGCAACCTACAGAAGTTAATTGGCTGCAGGGGCATGTATTGTCTTTTGTCTTATCTGAAATGAAAGCTTAGAAATGAGCCTTTTTATTCTAAGATACAAGCATCTTTTCCTGTTAGTTATGGAATTAACTTAATAAAACTGTAAGGTAACACCATGATATTCCTCTGAGGCCTGTGAAATCTTTGAAAATGGACTAGAGAACACTCAAAACTGCAGCTGTGAAATGACTGACCTTAAGTAGGAGTTTCCAGACTTCTGGAGAGGTTTTGGCATGCCAATAGTCTGACAGTAATACACTTAAATTTTATTATTGTTTTGTATAGAAACTCTTTAAGGATAGGTGTGGGCTACTAGAATGGTATACAAATAATGCAATTGTCACTAGTGCAGCTATGTCTATTAGCACCTGCTATGTGCATGATAGGTTTGCTATGAGTCCTAAAATGTTTTGGCTTTGGGCTGTGTCTGTGTTCAGATCCAGCACACCTGGCTAGGACTTTGCAACTCGGGGGCTTAGGCCCTGCTCCTCAAGATTTAAATACACATAGGGAAAGTTCCAGTCTTACATATGGGTGTTTTATTTCCCATAGGAATTGATAGACCACAAGAGGGGGATTGGTTGTTTGTTTGGGGTTTTTTTGTTTTGGTTTTTTTTTTTTTGTTTGTTT
>VZRU01018561.1:434401-454869 GCA_013398155.1 Pedionomus torquatus
GGGGGTTTTTTGTTTGTTTGGTTTGGTTTGGTTTGGTTTTTTTCCATTGGTTGGACTAGATGATCTTAAGAGGTCCCTTCCAACCTAGGTGATTCTGTGATTCTATAACCACTGCAGCTTTTTTTCCCCAAAAGTTGTTATACCTGAACTTGTCTCAAGGAGTAGAGAGTCCATTTCTACTCAGGCTCAAAGCCTTCCACTCTGGCCCTGTGCTCACTCATCTGTTCTTTGTTAAAATCTGGCATTTGCTTTGAAAGAACTGTATTAAATGTGTGTTTAGTTTGTTCAACTTCAAACTTTCTTTCTTCATTCATAACAGTAGTTCTTAGTCCAGACAGTTCTTTAAATTACACTACCACACTTACCTATGAACTCTTTCTGTCTCATCTGGGACTGTTATTCTTCCTAGGAACTGAGAGATCCCATTAAAATGAAATTATCAAACACCCAAGGAGTGCTCTGACCAGCAGAATGGGATTTACCCTGTTCACCTAGTATGAAAATTTCCAAGTGGCAAAACTATTCCCCCTACTAACCTGGAACTAATTCCACAAATAGTAAAGGGGAAAGCTTGCCTGCAACTTCTTTTTGTTTAATTATTTTTCTTTTTATCTCATTTCATATGCAAATTGATAGGTGACTGGCATGTTCAAGTGCCACACTTCATTTTCCATCTGTTTTGGAAAACAGTAGCTTCATATATAAGCAGAAGACTATTACATTTGTTTCCTGCAGGGTTATTGGGAAGGACTGAAAATGATTCATGGGAAGATCATATCAGGTCTCGAGGTGAATTTGAATAATCTTATGAATTTGCCATTTTTGATAGACACTAATGTTAGCAGAATCCTGCAATGAAATCAACTCAACTCCACTTTTCCTTCCTCTCAGTTTTTAAAATTGTAGAATGTGCTCCATTAAGAGTTAAGCCTTTCTTCCATGAAAACAATAATTTTCAGTTTTGTATAGATACTTTACTATGGCAAAGTTGATTAAAAAACAAAACAAAACTAAACCCACATAAAATTTATTATTTCTATGTCATCAGAAGATGTGGATGATCCTTTAATGGGAAGGAGGAATGGTGAGGGGAGAAAGGTTAATGGGAAAGAAAGCAGTTGGCATTCAATGAGCATACAGGTACTTACATAGCCTGGCTTACGTGGTAGAATATGCATCTCTTTCACACAAGTTTTAAGTTACAGCTTGAAATCAAGAAAGGATGACGTTCCTGACAAAAGTAAGAAGGGTCTAAGTATTAAACATATCTAAGGGCTCCCTTAAACTTATTGAAGGTCATTTGTTGCCCTCTACTGTTTCACCCTGCACATCTACTCCCACTTGTGAGTCCCTCTTCAGAAGTACTGAGGGACACGTGTCCTGATGTGGCTGTAGCTGGAGCATTCAGTGACACCAAATACTAGGGACTGAGAAAGTAAATTGTTGCATTACTCTTCCTACTATGTTATCATGGATGTGATTGCATAAACAGAAACTGATAAAAAAAAATACAAGGTGTTCTGTGCTTGCTGTAAGAAATTGCCCAAACACTGTGATGGGCTTACATGTAGCTGCCAGGTAAGGGCAAGCTCTTAATAGAATCCTCCTTACAGCAACAGATGAGCGTGTACCAAAATGCACAGCAAAATTATATGGGAAAGTTTACTAAATCTATGCCTGATTTAATTGGGCTACTAGCTGGAATCAAAGGCCAAGGTAAACCAGACAGCTCTCTTGAATTCATTGAAACTTTCCTGTGTCTGGAAAGTTGTTGGTGTTACAAAGCCTTTTGTTCTGCAGGACAGGTTCAGTTCAAGGCACTTGAACCAAAATTTTTCAGTATGCAGTTGGGTGATTTCCTCTGCGTTTTGCTGGCTTCTGTGTTCTTCCCTCAATGGAGGGA
The DNA here is from genome assembly GCA_013398155.1 of Pedionomus torquatus. Classification (NCBI taxonomy): domain Eukaryota; kingdom Metazoa; phylum Chordata; class Aves; order Charadriiformes; family Pedionomidae; genus Pedionomus; species Pedionomus torquatus. Next base: position 436,305 of record VZRU01018561.1, read on the forward strand.
CACAATGTACAGATTTACAAAACCAGCTTACAGTGCTGATGTACTGATACTGGACTCTGAAATGGCCTTTATATACAGAATCAGAAGAAATCTGAGTCGCTGAAGTGGATGATGAGGCTAGGCCTGAGACACCGCTGAAAAACAAAAAAAGTGTGAAGCTTTTTAGGGTGATAGTAAATATCCCAACTTAGCATGTATATATTTTGTGCTTTTTCCCACTAAGTCATTTGCTCCTTTAAGAAATCTTGCTCAATCATAATCTTGAAAAAATCCACTTGTGTAATAAGCTATTTTTCCCTTCTTTTTATTCCTTTGTTTGTTTGTTTGTTTTTGTGAATCATCTCTTAAGATGCTTTGCTGCACTCACAAGATGCCTTGTTCAGCCAAGAAGCTCTGTGTCCTCCTTCTCACCTACCCTATGTAAGCAAAGGTAGCCAGGATGGTTACAAGGGGACCTCTGGTGTACATCGCTGACCAAGCTGTACTTATTTGTTGAAGTATATTTTGACTCAATGCTCTGTTACCTGGATGCAGATGAACTTTTGTATGTTATGTTATCAGAAAAATACATCTCTCATGTTTGTTTTTTTTTTTTTTTTTTTTTTAAAAAATAATTTTTTTTTTTTTTTTTTTTTTTTTTTTTTTTTTTTTTTTTTTTTTTTTTTCCTTGTGAAGGAGGTCAGTGGGTGGGGGTCATTAAAGTATGTCTAACATGACAGTTTACACAAGCTGGAGCTTTAAAAGCTGACAGGAGCATTAGATTCAGATACTTGCCAGTTCTGATCCAGCCTCATCTAGAAAACAAAATTAGTTTCTTGCATGTCACTTCTATCATTTGCTTTTGAATTAAGGTGTGTGTGTATATATATATATATATTTCTCCTGAGCTATTCTTTCCATTCAAGAGAAAAGATTGAAAAAGAAAAAACAAACCCCAAAAAGGAAAATAAAAAAGGGGTCTTCAAATGTAGCACAAAGTCCTACCTGTGCACTAGAGCTACCATTCATGGTGTTTAATTATAAGTCTTTTAATTTCTTTAAGCAGATGTTAAACTGGCTTCAAAGTCTTTAAGATTACAAAGACTCTTGTGCCTTAGAGAAAATGTGCTCACCAAAGAGATGTGAAGGGAACCTGTGACGGTCAGCGTAGACGGTCCCTGAGCTACTGCTGTTTCAGTGGCTGGGCTGATGAGAAAGCAGCATTGCTCATAGCAATGATATTCAACAGTGACCTTAAGAACACTCAGCGGTAGCTCCTGAGGGGAACATAGGTCTTAGGCAGCTGGGCAGATTTTTACCTAGTGTGCAATGACCTTTCTGAAATAATGGAGAGCATGGTAAGTGGGATGGGCTGCCTTTCCTGCCGATGAAGGTTATTCCGTATCTGAGAGCCTATTCAGCTGAGTTTTAGAAGTGCTACTATAGCTTAGCAGTTTGGTTTTTTTCAACTTATAAGAGAACCAAAGTGCAGGGTGTTATGTGCTCCCAGGTCTGGAGTTCAGGATGGGAAGTTGGCTTGTCATTTCAGGGCCTTTTGAGGCTTCGTAGCACTGGTTTTGCAGTTAGTGATAGCTATAGTCATAAAGTTTTCTGCATTTTAAAGAAAAAGCATTTTTTTTCTTGTGACAATTTCACTATTAGCATGAAATAGGGCCTGTAGATCACATAATTCTTTTGCTACAGAATTGACTTTCTTTTTTTTTAAATGCATGAAAGATGAAGTGAACCATTTTACTTCACATTAAGGTTTGCAGTGTTTACAGTACTTGCTTGCCATTTTATAGAGATGTGCGTATTTGATTTACAGAAATTACTCATTCTGAGTGTCTCTCATGACTAAAAGCACAGAAATAAGAGAGACCATCATGGCTTTATTGTCTCTTAGTGAGAAGTGCCCCTCCACTAAGGAAGCTTTTTAGTTAGAAAAAATGGTTATCACATAGAATAATGTATTAGTAAGCAATTATGCTTGCTCTTCCATCACAATGTTTAGAGAAGCTATTTGGGAGTTGTTGGCTTAACAGTTCACAGGAGCAATGAAATCTGTCTGTTAATGGCGATAGCCTTAGCAACAGTTTGAATACTCCGTTTTAGTTTTTAATGTCCAATGAAGAACATGTATTTTCTTTGACCAAGTAAGCATTATAGCAAGTATTTTGGGGCAAATAATTAAAAAATACAAAAAACTCCCCAAAGAGTAGGATCAAAAGACTCTAAGTGGCAAAGGAGTGTTTACACAGTACAATGTTGCCAAAATGCTCATTTTGAAAGATAATTCCTAGCTGCCTACCCATCTGGATACCAATGAAACTCCCAACTCATCCTCTTACAACAGTGAAAGAGAAAGGGTAGCAATGGATACATGTAATAAAATTGAGGCAATGGCAGAGCCTGCCTCCAGATATTCCTTAGGTAGCAGTCTGCAAAAGGAGAGTAGCTTAAAGATGAGAGATTCCGTCACATTGACTTAAATGCTCTATTTAACTTTAAATGACTGTTATAAAAACTTTTCTGCTAAACATTTAGCTTATTGAAAAAATATCATTGTTCTGGAGTTGTAGATAAGTTTTTGTCACAGATGATCTCTCTTTCTGCATAAACAATGGGTAAATGCATCATACGTGATTATTTAGAAATACCTGTTTGTTCATACCTAATCTAGTATTGTAGCAGTCTTTCATATATAATTATGTTAAATGGAATGTTATATTTTCAAAGTAGACTAGTTTTTCTCTCTCTTGGAATGACAGTATATTTTAATAAATCTTTAACGTGTTATCTCAAGATTACTTAGGGAGCCAACTAATACATTAAAGAAAGAAGGAAAAAAAGATATAAATTCTACTCAAACCCTACTGGGATGGAATTTTATTCTAGGTGAAAAAAGTCTAAAAGTGAAAGCCAACCCAAGATTTTTCTAAGGACTGGATTTCTTGTCCTGTCCTGCCCTGCCCTGCCATCTGTAGAACTAGTGAGGCAGCCAGCAAGGAAACCCTTTCAAGTAAAACGGAAAAATTCTGGCAAGGAAAATATAATTAGATTCTTGATTAAGAAATAGAGATACTGAATATATACTGTGAAATGTGTATTTACAATAACTGGTTCATCACAGTTCAGTAGGGCTGCTCTCATTAGTAAGAGTTATTCATGAGCAAACACCGAGAGACTACTTGTGCTTTAACTTGCCCAAGTAGTACATGTGGTTCAGTTCTAATTCTAGCATTTCTAAAAGCATCTTCTTGAAGACAGGTGTAGGTACCAAAATGCTTTTGGCTTATAGTTGAACATAAAAGGTAGCTCACTCCATTCCAAGAGTAAGGATTGTAAACAGCATGTGGATACTGGTATACATTTCCTGTTAGTGAAAAATGTCTGACATCTGCTTTTAAAATCAAAGTGTAAAATCAAAGAGGGGAGGAGGGGATATTTTCAAAGGAGTTCATCCTCTCAAGAGGAACATTGCAATACAAGCTGATTGCATGCTACCCTTTCCCTTTTTGGTGGCATTTTCTTCTTGGCCCAGACACAGTGAGTGAGCACAATATTGGAGAGAGAAGAAATAAATTGCATAGTATTGATTAAAAAAAAAAAAAAAAAGGAAGAAAAAAGCTTATTTGCTCTGCTTTTCTGCCTTGTGTGCCCCTCGCATCTGGCAGAGTGAGTTCTTATATAGGTATGAACTCTTGCATGGACTGCATTTGAGTTATTCCTTTTCGCAAAGGCTATATCTTTTCCAACAGGTGTTTGCACAGTTATTTTGACTTTTTGGAGACCTCCTGGTTGCTTGCCAGTTCATTGGAGCTATAGGTGTCCATTCAGTCTGTTGTTCCCTACGCGCACATAGAAAATTTTGCTTGGCTGGGAAGACAGTGCTGATAACAGCAACAAGTTATATTCACACATTCATATCTTAAAATCCAACAGATACCTTTAGTATATATCTTACAGAAAAAGGCTATCTAGATATAAACTGTATCAATTTAGCTTTTTTATGTTAACATGTTTTTTTACTGTTCTTGGAAATTTTTATTTCAGAAATGGTTGGGCTGTAGAACCTTGGGAGAACAAAGTGAGTAGATGTGTAGAACTTCTAAAAAATAATAGTGTGTTGTTTGTGTTTTGTTTTTTTTTTTTTGGTTGGTTGGTTGTTGTTTTTTTCTTTTTTAAGTAGGGCCCTAGCTACCTGAATCTTCTGTGGTTGTTTTTCCTTCTGTGGTGTTGTAGTGTCTCAAGATACACCAAAAAGGTTGTTGGTTTAAACACAAGATCATTGTGCCAGCTGACACATTGATTTACGTTCATTTATTCTGTAATTTTGCCTTTAGTTGCATTGGAGCCACTTGTAAAAATATATAGAATCTATTTAATGACAGAGTATTGCTAATTGCAATGCTACATGATATAGTAACGTAATTGCTCAGTAATGCACCATATTGAAATAATGAGGCTTTTATTTTTGTTAATAATATATTTATGCCAGCCTCAGTATAATAGGAACGGAAAACTTAGTTGTGTGAGTAAATCATAGATGATGCCAAATAAATACAACTGCAGTAAATCCTTTGCTCTGATCTCATTATTTCAGTTTTGCTTTGGAATGCATGCATGTAATTGCTTTAGATTAGGGCATTTTTGCTGTAATACAAATTGATAGTTTTGTTTTGGGCATTTTAGCAAGTGTGAAGCAAATAAAAGCAGTGAGTGGTTTTAAAAGACAATGATGAGTTCTTCAAGATGGCATATATATAGTGTCCTTTCTACAGAAAGTCATTACAATTTTCTTAACTACAGCTACATTTGTCTTGTGCTGCTTTTTTTAAAGAAAAAGCTCTGAAGTGCACTTCAGTAGGTGTATTCAGAGTACTGAGCTGTCATAAGCATAAGTAATAAGTAAGTAATTATAGAAATGTGTTGGTTTTGTCAATAGACAGCTGTGCAAGCAAACAGGAGCTGTGTGAAAGCACTTGAAAGGGAGTAGGAAAAAGCATGGGACACAGGAGTTACGGGTAGGAGGTAAAGCTGGTGTTTCCGTGTCAGTGAAGTGCAATGCCTGGCTCTTGTCAAGGTTCATCTTGGGGCTCACACAAACAGGAGTTATTATCAACGTGAATAAGCTAAAATGCTCTATTTCTTTCCCAGTCTTTATCAACAGCCTGACTCATAGTTTCAGTGGAATAATTTTACAGTTTCTCTGGAACACAGTATAGTCTGGATATAAATTCAGTACTGGATGAGTTACCTTTTAGGGGAAAATGGTGTCTACTAGGACAGGTTTGGAATTGATGAATGACATCACTGAGCAATTAGGCCAGCTGCACAGCTGTGCTGATGGCATGCAGCTAACTGCATTTAAATTTATGGCTCTGCTATTCAAGTGAGTGTAATGATAACAACAGAGACCGCAGGAGGTAGCTTAAAGGTTTCTCATATAAAGTGATGAGAGAAGATATAGATGTTTATTGCAGTGCTAGTGCCTTGCTTTCCAAGGGACACAACAGTTATTTCCCTGTGTCCATCTGATGTTAAGAAGCCAAGCGACCTTTCTCTATTTTGGTAGTAAGAATAGTACCTAAGGTTTAGTTCCTGGCAGCTGGCTGAGCTGCTGTGTTATGCAGAGGCTGACACAGGGCAAGTAATGCAATGAAAGGGTTTAGTTAGAATGCTCGCGATGTTGCCTGATTTATGATATTAGGCATCTTACATTAGAGAGAAAGAGAGGAAAAAAGTCTGGGCTGTCATGCATGGAGCTGTGGGCTGGAGCAGTTGTTGAACTGAGGCTGAAGTGATATGAGTGAGACCCACAAGGACTATGGTTCACATGAACACACACTTCACTAGAGCAAGTCCTTTTTTTCAGCAGGTTATGAATTCAGGAAGAGCTATGCTTTGGGATTACTTGGAATATAATCTGTTGCAGAAGTGTGTGTGTGTGTTCATGTGCTAGGTGTCTGCATTCATCATATGCTGTAGCAGCCTTGCCCAGGCAGCTGAATTCTGCCTCTTGGCTCTTCAGTGAAGGTACTGATATAGGAGCCCTGTGAGAACAAGGGAGAATTTATTAGTTCAGTTTTTGAAAGAAGGATGTGTCCAGTGGGTCACTCTGCATCTTGTCTTTTTAATGTAAGACTTTCTTTTCCTTTTTTATTTTTAAGAGCTAATTAGGCAAGTTTTGAACTGGTGCTTTTGCACAGTGCTGCAGCTCTTCTAGTGACAGATCTAGAGAAATTACTGAATGCAGGAATATAGGGGGTTTTTTTTGGTAATTTTGTCCACAAACTGAATCTTCTTGAATGCTAAACAAGCACTTTATCCTGCCTTTCTTCTCTGAAAGAAGTAAATAGTCTGTCAATAACTTTAACCATGTCTGAAACATGTTTTGAGAGGGCAGAGCAATCCCTCTCTTTGCTACAAGACAGAGAAAATATTTTATCAGCCACAGTATAATGTACTTTCTCTTAAGAAGTTAAAGCTGTCATAAGTTCAATGTTGTTATGGGACTGTGTATGACATTTTGATTTACCTTGCAATAGTTTTGAGACTTTCAGTACCACGCGCTACTGACCATGTTTGTTGGTAGAGCTTTTTGACTTGATGTGACTTGTGTAGATTTGACTTCAATGAGCTTCTGAGGATTGGAAGCCCTGAAAGTGGATGATGTCCTTGGAAGCTTAAAGCAGTCCCAGAGGACTCCTGCTGAGCAGAACAGCCCCATGCAGAGGAGGAAACCTTCCCTCAGGACCTGAAAGGTCCTGACTTTTGGCATGCATTTTCTTTAATTTGCTTAAGAACCATTTAAGCTGTGGCAAATTACAGTGATGTTTGGAAGGGAAGGTACAGACTGCCTCTTCTCATCGTGTCTAATGTAAGGTAGTGCTGCAGCTGGTGGTGGTGGTGAACAACATCCTGAAGAGAAATGAGTGTCCAGACTATCTTTTTGTCTTTTACGTGCTGGTGGGTTTTTTAGACTCTCATGTGTCCTGACGTCATTTTAAAGAGGTTAGATGCTGCTAGATGTCGTTGTGTAAAGTAGTAGTCCAGCAAGGGAACAGTTGGCTGGCAGACCTGTGTGCTCATCCTGGCTAGTAGAACACACTATAACAGAGGTTAAAGAAATAACCAGACTAGAAATTTTATAAGTCCAAGTTTGGGAACAGGTGGTGGTGCTGGGAAACCTGGCTGGTTTGAGGGAGCAGACTCCTGCTGCCGTGGACTCTTGCTGCCGTGGACTCTTGCTGCCGTGGACTCTTGCTGCCGTGGACACGTGCTGCCGTGGACGCGTGCTGCCGTGGACTCCTGCTGCCGTGGACTCCTGCGTGGATTTTATAACCCTGCTTCAGGATACAAGGCATCAGTTCACAGTTAAGATACAGAGGTAGGCTGGAAAAGAGGCTGAAGCAAGATATAACTTGGTAGTGTTAAACATGACTGTGGCAGCGGGGTTTAACTCACTTGCAGTGGTGGTAGTCACCTTGTGGAGGCGTATGCTGTGAAGAATTACTTGGCAGCAGTAAAGCATCTCCTATCATGCTCAGCAATGTTCAACTCAGCCCTTGACTTTCCAGAGCTGAAGTGAAACTGATGTTTTTTATGATGAAAGTGGCAACTGATGGCCAGGCAAAAAAACGACACAAATGAAACTTGCAGTTACTGATAACGGGAAGCATGTATCCAGTGTGTTGGTAACTTGCAGATCACAAATTCTTCCTCCCTGGAGAAACTCTATGGATTAGAACCTACTACGAACAACACTTCTGTCTCCCAGGAGTAAGCAATTGGTTGTGAGGAGTTGTAGGTTTTCTTTCATCTATATGTAAAATGTGTATAAACTTCTATCAGACTATAGACAACTTCTGTGCTTGGTCTTGCAGAGTATTTTTGGCTGGTTGTAATTTCAAACTGCTTTTGCTGAATTTTTCAGTTCACTCCAACAATTTTGTGGGTTTCTTTTTGCTTTGCTTTGCTTTTTTGGTCTCAAATCTGACTTGAGATTAGAAATTGCCATGTTACCAGTGAGTTTATCACAGACTTTGTAATGATAGTTCTGATTTTGGATGGAAGATGCCTCAAACATTTGATAACCAGTAATATCTGAATTTAGTCATGATGTGACAGTATAGAGCTAAAAATTTCAGTTTTGTTCCGCCCCTGCCCTCTCCATTCTGTAGTGCATTTTAATTTACTGACCTGAGAAATTTTGTGATACTTTGGATGTGTCATAAAGGTGGCAGTTCTTTCTGCCTTATGTGTATTCCTGCCTTGTGAATGGACACAGGGTTTGACTTTAGTGTGCACCCAGAAGAATCCAGACTGACTGCATGTTTTTGCATCTGAATGTGTAGTACAAAGGGAAAATGTTGACATTGTGATATCAATTGTTGAAAGCCTGTGGCATGTTACACTGAAAGGATTTCCTTACATTCACTCACAAGAGTTGACTACTGAGACTCGTCTTGTTACCTGAAGTCCAGATGATTCCCAGGAATTTATTTTCTGTGGGAACCTTTGACTGTTTGTATCACATAAATACCTTGTGAAATGTTTTTATCCCCTTGGCTATTTGCTGTGGTTGAATGTGGTGAATCATCAGTTTTTGGTTCTCAGAATGCCTTCTACTGCCATGGTTATTGGTCTGTTCTTCCAGCTTTGCTCTTCGATGCACTCTGCCTATGGCTTTGTCCATATAATTGTTACAAAAGCACTTGAAGCACAATCAGATATTTTTTTATGTTACTGCACAGCCCTGGAAGAGGGTCAATAGTCACTATAAAGTGACTATTCAACTGTTTCTTGAAATTATACAAAGGCTAAAAAAGTGCTTGCTGAATATTGTGCTCTGGACCATTTGTTGTGGCCTTGATTGACTTTTTTCCCCCTACTTTTTAATGAGGGAAGGAAAAAGAGGAGTTCATTAGTATGTCAAATAAGGCAGTACAAGTCATCTTCTTCTTTTTCTCTTGTTTATAGCCCGTAGGAGAGTTTAGAAAGTGGAATTCTGACCCTGTTTCCAATCCTAGTGTCACCTTATAACTTTTTACTGGTCACTTGGCAATTCTCCCACAATTTCCCTTTAGTGCTTGTCGTAATCACCATTTCCCTTGTGATTTACAAGAGTACAGAAGGGAGCTGACTAGCAGCTGAAGGTTGACTTTCACAAATAATGACTTTCTAAACAGGCAAGACTGCATTTTAATTTTTTCATTTTCTGAACACAAACCCTGTCTACTTCAACAGAAAGAGAGAGAAGATATCTACTCATATATAGAAATGAAGCATATCTTCAATTAATAATGTACAAAGAAAAATTAAGGTCATAAATTTTTTTCTGCAGGAGTGTTTCTTTTGGAGTTTGTTTTCCACAGATCCTACAATAAAATTCTAGATATGTCCATTTGTTCTGGGGACTCTGGCTTTCTGAGAACCAGCCCCACAGTGTATTAATCTGTTTTGTACAGAACAGGTTTTGTCCTTCATCTTGTAGACTGTGGGAGAACCATATAATGGAATTCTATGATTGAATTTCAGACTTTGGCATTACTGCTCCTAATGAAAACTACAAACATGTGTGTCCTTGGTCTTTCATACAACCTTTTGTATTTACAGACTCTGACAAAATGAATTAGATATTCTTCCTGTTTTGTTATGGTGTTGAGGTGATAAAATATTTTGCCTTTGTTGAAAATGAAAGCCTCCCAAACATGGCAGGTGGGGCTAAAACAAAATCTAAGGAAACTTGTAGCATTAGATAAATTGCTAATGGTAAGATTCTGATGTCAAGCTAAGCAGTAGAAAGGATATGACAGTGGAGTAAGTGATGTGAGTGATTTATTAGACAACAGGATCTTTTGCGGTGATTATTGACAAGCATGTTTTATATCAAAACTGGCAACAATGAGGTTATGTAGGTACATTGCTTAGGAATATCTGTTGCCTAGGTTTTCCAGAATAGGGCAAGTAGAATCATACAATAGTTTATTTCTACACAATGAAGGATGGAAGTTCATGATCTTGGCCTACATGGTGACCCTATGTCTGAAACTTTCCACGTGTGTAGATATTTCTTCTGCCAGACACAAAGCAGATGTTTGGAAAGAAAGTGCATAAGCTGTTCTTAAGTGCATAAGCTGTATATAATTAGTCATTTAATTTGATTTGGGTTAGCTGACTATCTGAATGGTTAATCTCAGGAAGGTAGAGTTAAAAGGCTAATTGCAGCTGAATTGATATCCTTCTGGTTTATGTGATAAACTTATGATTTTGGGACACAAATATTCCCTGTAGGTTTAAGAACTTAAAGATGTGATGAAAGTTTATTCCATAAATTCATAGATATATAAGTTTGCAATATTGAGAGACTTGCCTAGAAAATTCTGTGTTAGAAGACAAAATTATCTTTAGGATATTTTGGAATAAGAGAAGCTTCAGGTGTAAATATATATACAAATATAAAAATATTTTGTGAAAGACTGCTTATACTATAGGCTGTACTGTGCAAAATTGGAAATAAAGGCAAATTAATTTGTTTAAAAAAATATGAGAGAGTCTTAGTTCCTGACTTACCTGGAAGGTATACAAATAAGGTAACTCTAATAAATCATTCTCATTAGTACATGCTTCTGCCTGACACTTGCAGTTTCTCTGGTGTGTTAGATTTCCTTGTGAGTCATAGCTGCTTTAGTTTCTCAAACAGCCTGTTTCTTGTTATGTCTTATTAAGCTTCAGTGCCCTATATATAAGCCATCTAGATGAAAATCTGCACCCTGAATACATTTACTGTGGGGAGCTATGCATTCTATTGGGGTACTTGTGGCAAAATGACAGAATATGCAATCGTGTCAAATACTTCCTTTAGGAAAGTTTATTTTAAAGCTCTTTTAACACATAATTAGGCCATTTCAGCAAACCATGTACTTTCCTAATGCAGTTATAAGAAAACTGCTAGTCCTGGTCTAGACATCCTACTGGAATCTCCTGAGTTGGAATTTAATTAAATGGAGGGAATTTCTATGGTTCTAGACAGAAGTATTTGGCTTGAGTGTTGTCTTATTAAAGATGTGGTTTGGAGAGGAACTTACAGGTCCTATGGGGGTAGGAGAAGGTACCTAATTTTGGAATTAGTCACTGAATAGAGGATAGGAATTGGAATTATAAAGAGTACAACTTTTATTACCATTTCCAGGGATGACTGTAATTGTGAAAAGAAGCTGGGGTTGTACCAGTAGAATAAGAACTTCAGAGAAATGTTTACAATTCCATATTGCTGTCCACAATTACCCTGCTGCTTTTGCTTTCAGCAGCATCCACGGTTGTTTAATTTTTAACCCTTCAAATTTTTTTAGGGCATAAACCATAATGTTGATAGAAACAACCTTTCTAAATCTTATGGTGTGGTTCAGAATAAATTATCCCCTGTGAGCTGTTATTCTCCATCTGCTGACATCTCTGGGACCTCTGAGCAATTAAGTTAACATTCACATCATCTGCTCTGTTTATTTCACCACAATTGGCTTGGCATGCAAAGTTAAAAGTTAGGTCCTTGGGAAAAGGAGTACCGCATGACTACTTACTCTGCTGGTGCAGTATCAAGCATGGAGGATCCTGATTTCACTTGAACACTCAAAATTCTATCTATGAAGAGGAATTACTTAGTTGGGTTTTTTGTTTGTTTGTTTGTTTGGTTGGTTGGTTGGTTTTTAAGGAGGAATCACCTTGACTAAATGGGAAATTACCAGTGTTGAATATTTTCTTGATTTGTGTCTCAAGCATGGAAATGTTAGCTGCTGGTTGTGGGTTTTTTTGTTTTTTTTTTTTTTTGTTTTTTTTTTTTTTTTTTTTTTTTGCCTTTTTTTTTTTTTTTTTTTTTTTTTGCCTTTTTTTTTTTTTTTTTTTTTTTTTGAGATTGGAAGTGAAGTTGAATGCTATGTTAAGTATTAACAGATGCTATAGGGATGGACAGAATAGTGAAGAAACCACTTTTGTGGGCATATGTTAGATTTAAAACTCTAAATAAAGCTTTGTGTACACACTATTCTCTTGGCAAAATGGTTGGCTTTGCTGATGAAGTTCTTAGGAAAAAAAGGATGAAAACAATTCTGTATATATGAATCCATCTTCATATTTGTTTATGATGGCTTGGCCCTGGCTGGATGCCAGGTACTTACCAAAGCTGCTTTATTACTCCCCAACTCAGCTGGACGGGGAGAGAAAATATGATGAAAAGCTTGTGAGTCAAGATAAGGACAGGGAGAGATTATTCAGCATTTACCATCACAGACACAAGCAACTTGACTGGGAGAAATGAGTTTAATTTACTAACAATCAGATCAGAGTAGGATAATGAGAAAATTAAAACACCTTCTTCCTGGGCTCAGTTTCACTCCTGATTTCTCTACTTTCTCCCTCCAGTCAGTGTAGGGAGACAGAGATTGGGGGTTGTGGTCAGTTCATCACACATCATATCTACCGCTCCTTCCTCCTCAGGGGGAGGACTCCCCACACTCTTCCCCTGCTCCAGCGTGGCGTCTCTACCATGGGAGACAGTTCTCTGTGAGCATCTCTAGTATGAGTCCTTCCCACAGGCTACAGCTCTTCAGGTACAGACTATTCCAGCGTGGGTCCCCCCATGGGGTCACAAGTCCTGCCAGTAAACCCAGTCCAGCATAGGCTTACCATGGGGTTTCAGCCTCCTTTGGACATACACTGGCTCTGCTATGGGATTCTCCATGGCGTGCAGCTGGTTATCTGCTCCACCACTCAACTCCATATGCTGCAGGGAGACTGTCCGCGTCACCATGGTCTTCACTATGGGCTGCCAGGAGCAGCACCTGGAGCACCTCCTCCTTGGGGCCTTCAGGGTTGTTGCTTTCACATATTCTCACTCCTCTCTCCAGCTGCTGCGGGTGTTGTACAGTTTCCTCTCCCCACCCCACCGCCAACCTTAAGTATGTTATCCCAGAGGTGCTACCACTGTTGCTGATGGGCTCAGCCTTGGCCAGCAGCAGGTCCATCTACAGGGGAGAAGCTGCTAGAAGTGTCCCCTGTGTCCAATAAAAGCCAGTGCCACCCATCTGCTTCCCCTCTGCTACAAAAAGCTTGCCATAAAGACTCAATACAACGGGGTTTGTTTGCAGTATGAAAAAGAATAATTTACTTTGGAAAAGATAGCAAGGCTTTAGGTACTTTTCTTTGAACTGCCACATATGATATATGTGCTATTGAAATATGCAAACAGTTCCTTTTGTGTCAGTGAGGTGGGTTTTTTTGGTTTTTTTTTTGTTTGTTTGTTTGTTTTTTTTGTTAGTGTGATACTAAGAAATGGCTCTGAAACATAACAGCTATGATTAAGATATGGAGTTGAAACACCCAGTTTGGGGTTTTGGTACAGTATAGATGGGACCTTAAATTTTTATTGCTACATGTTTTCTAAATTTTCTGGTTTTTTGGTTTTTTTTTTTTTTTGCTTTGATTTGGTTTTGGTTTTTGTATTGTGAAGATGACAGATTCCTCCTGTGTTTCAGGAGCACCGTTTCACAGTGTATTGTGATGTTAGCAAAAATAATGTGCTTAGACACTGTATGTGTATATATACAAAAAGGAAACATATATGCAAAGAAATCTTTATCTTTGTAGTTGAGGAACAGGATTTATCAGTGTAGTGGTGATGAGGTATATGAACACATACAATACAATGCCACAGGCAAAAGTAGCAACTTAGGGTATAAAATTACTATAGGATTCCCACTGAGCTACATGTTTCTTCCCAATATGCTCATTATGAAGAGATGTCAACTGTCTGCAGCCTCCTGTAGGCCTCTGCACTTGGGGGAAACAGTGAGTGAGACTATCACTAAATTTGGAGAATTAAAGTAAATCTATCCACAGTATAGTACACATTATTAATATTGAAGTGGTAAATTCTCCCAATATTTTATAGTATTTCAATTATAACCCATTGCCTAACACCAGTGGAGCAGCATCTCCATTTCGTAAACCATATTTTTACTTGTGCTCTTGTATCAAACTCTGCATGTTCCTTTTAGGTTTCTTCTTGACTCTTGCAACACTTGCCCTGCAATCCTACCTGAAATGCTTAAGTCTCTGTACATTCTTTTGTACTGCAGGTGAGCTGGAATTCCACCCAGGGCCATGGTTTTTAAGTGAAATAGCTAAACCCTCTCCTTTCAACCAGAGAGAGAGCAGATGCATATCTGCTCTCACAGCCCTTCCATGCCACTAGAAAAGGTATTTTGGTGTTTGTGGGGCAGTTTCTCTCCTGTATCATCATCTTTCTTATTCCTGTGATCCCCCACCCTGGACCAGGTGGGCTACAGAGGGAGAATGCCAGCCTGCGGGCCTGGGACCAGAGGAGTTCCTGGGTCAGGGCTGCTGCTGATGGTGGTTTAACCTGTGGAAGGGGGAGAAGATGAGCAGGCCACACATCATCAGGGAGGACAAAAAGGAGACTGACAATGTCTTTACAGAGTGTTTGCAGAGGTGAGAGACCAAACCAAGCAATACAAAGAAGACAGTGTAAGTAGACACTGTGCTTGAAGTAGTGGTGGGTAGACACTCGCAATAAGGGGGAGGATGGCAGCTTCTGACTTCAGCAGCAGAAGAAATGTTCTTTCTTCTCATTGATCTGAACTTAGAAAATTGGTAGTGTGCCCTAGTAGTCAAAGCAGGAGAACAAACTCTGTTAAGGGAGGTGTCAGACCCAGCTGGGCCTGCTCTGAGCATTAGTACCAAGAGGAAGTGATGGGTATTAATAGTCGGAGATTCACTCTTACATGAGGTAGAAACACCCAACTGCCAGTCAGATGTGGTCTTGCAGGAGGTTTGTAGCCTGCTGAGGTCCAGAACCAGTGTTTTTTAGAGAACTACAAAAATTCATCTGGCCTTCAGATTGTTACCCTTCATGGCTGCCCATAGGGCACTGATGATGCCAGCAAGACCTAGAAGGAATCAAGAGGGACTATGGAGCTCTAGAGGTAAAAGTGAAGGATGTGAGAGCTCAGGTTGTATCTTCCTCAGTCCCACTTGGGAAAAGACTTGGGTAGGAATAGATGTTTCTTGTTAACTTACAGATGTCTGTGACCAGCTGTCAAGTTTCAGAAAGTGCTTTGACTTTTGTGATTGTGTGTCTGTTCTCAAGGAATAACAGATGGGATCCATCTAACAAAGTGGGATAAAACCGTCTTTGTCTACAGACTTGACAACCTGGTGGAAAGAGCTTTAAACTAGATATAGAGTGATAACAGCTTACAGAGATTAGAGGTGGCAAGTACATGGAAGAAAGTGATAAAAAGCAGCCCTCGGGAAAGGTAAAAATGGTCATAAAAAAGGCCAATCTCAAGTGCTTACAAGCAAACTGGGAAGCCAACAGGAGATGTTGGAGCTCTGTATGTAGGTGCAGGACTGGGACATCACTGGCATAATATGACACTATGGAACAAATCACAGGATGCATGACTGTGTGCAGGTTCTTCAGTAAGGATGGTTGGGAAGAAAGGAGTGGCAGTCATTTTAAATGGAGTGTTCCAAAACCACCACATTTCCCCCCAGTTGGACGTAATTGCGAGACCCTGAAATTAAAGATGATATGGCAGTTTTGGGATCAATAAAATTAGAATTATTAAGCTGGATCGTCTGTGAAAGTGAAATTAGGGACAAGGACACAGACTTATAACCAACTGACAGGGTTCAGAATGAAAACCAGGCAAGCTTTTGTTCTTTGCTAATAACTACATGCTTTAACTGCCAAATGTAATAATGGCAAAAAGGCTCTTAGACCGCAGCAATACATAGTTGCTCATGAAAACACAGAACCTGATGTGCCTCAGGTGCCACATTCGGTTTCTTAACTCTGTTGTGCTATATCTTGTTCACGTTGCTCTATAGAGCTGGCTGGCTGTAATGCTGTGAGGAGAATCCAGCTGTAGTATTGGGAGCAAAGTGCTGTCGACAGCAACACCTCTTGTGGGTTATCTGAAATAGAGACATTCTGATTTCGCACTTTAGTTATGTCTCTTTGAAGCACAAAGACACTAGCCCAGCAGAGTCCTCTTGCCAAGGCAGTGTAGGAATTGAAATTGGATCAGAAGTCTCTTGGTTACTTCCCCTCTTTTCGCTCCCACAGAGTTAGTGTAGGTGAATCTGCTTTGTGAGTTGGTGCTAGTAAAGTACAGCTGGCTTTTAATGAATAGAGGACATAGTGCCAAAAAGCCATCCTGCTTCACATTCAGGTTTTTTCCCCTACTCTTTCTGGAAAAAGGAGGAAATTTCCAAGCAAAAGGGATATTTACAGAATGTTTTGTAGTTTATGCTATACCTTCCTTTCTGGGATATTATAACAAATGTGTCTAGCAGTTGCAGACATTAAATCAAAAGGTAAAAATGTAAAAATCTCTAGTAACAAGTAAATATATATTTCAGTTTACTTAACACTTGCTCAAATCTCTGACAGCTGGAATCAAAATGCCTTATTAGGACAAGAGGTAATTTTCACGTCTGTCTCGGAGCTGATGTTTGTTGCAGAAATGGGACCTACCATTCAGCCTTACTTCAATCTCACTTGCTTTTAAAGGAATACAGCTTACTATTCTAGGGAGAAAAATAAAAGTTCTTCTGGGAATAACTAGTTATAGAGGATTCTGATACAGGATGCTGAAGACTTTTCCAAGTAATTTAAAAAAACCCAAACAATTTGTGATAGTCCTATCACCAAAGTTGAGGTGGAAAGATCTCTGAGTTCATTTTTTTGCATGATCAGCTAGATTGGAAAATTAGTATGTAAATAAACAGTAAAAACATGGGAAAAGCACCAACTTTTAGTGTGCTATTTAGTTGCAAACTTTGCTGCTTTTACAGGTTGTTTTGTATGTTGGTCTTGCCTTTGGAGTACTTGGAATTCAAAGAAAATGAATCTTTGATAAAAAAGAGCTTTAGTATTACATGACATAAATTGGCTTCTACAGCTACTTTGGCTAAGAGTTTTGAAGATCCCTTTTCTTCCTGACCTTGCTAATGTATACTTCCAACCTGTCTAAACCTGTTTAACTTTGGAACTGCATTCAATTTTCATATCCTGTTAACCAAACATGTTGTAAAAATGAAAAACATTCTGAATCACTTTCTAAATTAAAGGCATTAGCAGGAATTTTAGTAATGAATGAGGGTATGGAAGTCTAGTTTATTAGTAAGAACTTGTCCTGCTAATTTAGAGTTTTTTTAAAAGACTCAAAAGAAGTAATTTTTCGTCTGTGTGCCTAATATTGCTTCGTAAGGAGTAAGAATTCCAGAGTCCTGAAATCAGAAAGCTGGTTTTCTTTGCAAAGTTGCACTGGAATAAAAACTATTGCCTTAATACTTGTGATACTACGTTAAAAGAGCTATCAGTGCAAGGACTTGTATTCCACAAAGCAAATGGTCATGGATATTTAGGCAAGACAGCTGTTTGTTAGAAAACAAACAAACTACTTTTTGACTTTTTTAAATTAAAAACTTTCATAGAAATAGTTTTTAACAATGGAAGACTTGCAAGAAGAGTTTTTAAGGAACTTTCTCTTTTCTGAAATGTTTTAGTAGGAAAGCAAAGCCAAGAAGTTTAGTTTCTCTGTAAGTCAGAGATCTTGTAAGTCTCTTTCTTAAAAGCCACAAATATTACAAGTGTATCCTAAGAAATTTCTCCCACAAAACACATAAGAAGACTGCTAAGAAATAATACTGAAGTTTTAATAGTCTAAGAGGAAGAAGTAAAAACATTGTAAAGATGGTTTCCTTACAGTAATGATAAAGTGATTTAAAAATTGAAGACTGCAATTGTTCCCATATGACTGCCGTCCACAATTTGTCTTAAACAGAACTTTAGCCATAAACAAGTCTTCACTATGTATTGTACGTGTCAACTCTGTAATTTACATTCTGTATCACGTAGTTATATAACTTCCATTATCACCATAATAGTATATCACCATTTATCATATAAACTGGAGTTTACCTTTCATTTTATAGGACATGAATATTTGTGGTAAATAGGTACAGTCAAATTTATACATGTAATTGTAAGCATATGTATCTCTGTATGTGAGTGTAGTTGATAATCCAGACCATTCAGTAACATGACCTACCATTTTGTCTGTTTTCATGAATTCCATGAAATTTTCATGAATTTTCATGAATTCCACCTTGTTTAGAGGTGGACTCTAGGAACCTGCTTACCCGGACACCAAGAGTTTTAGAAATCCAAATATCCATCATTTAATTTTGACTCTTTGTAATGATGACATTCTGATATAACTCAGTAACATGACCTACTGTTTGGACTGTTTTCATGAATGCTTGTTTAGAGGTGAACTCATAGGAAACTGCCTACCCAGGCATCAAGGGTTTTAGGGATCCAAATATCCAGCATTTAAATTTATCTCTTTGCAATGATGACAATCTGATATAACTAATGGATTATTCATAGAATCATAGAATGGTTAAAGTTGGAAGGGACCTTAAAGATCATGGAGTTTCAACTCCCCTGCCATGGGTAGGGACACCTCCCACTAGAGCAGGTTGCTCAAAG
>VZRU01018561.1:455177-485886 GCA_013398155.1 Pedionomus torquatus
GGTTGGCTTTCTGGGCTGCCAGCACACACTGCTGGCTCATTTTGAGCTTCTCATCCATGAGCACACCCAAGTCCTTCTCCTCAGGGCTGCTCTCCAGCCATTCTCTGCCCAACCTGTATTTGTGCCTGGCATTGCCACATTCCAGGTGCAGGACCTTGCACTTGGCTTGGTTGAACTTCATACCATTTGCATTAGCCCACCTCTCAAGCGTGTCCAGGTCCCTCTGGATGGCATCCCTTCCCTCCAGTGTATCGACTGCACCACCAAGCTTGGTGTCATCAGCAAACTTGCTGAGGGTGCATTCAATCCCCCTGTCCATGTCTCCAACAAAGATGTTAAATAGCACAGGTACAGGTATTCCTGGGAGTGGTGAAGTGTAAAGGCAGGGAAGTGGATTTATTTTTGTCCTGTGGATTGTGAAATGAAGATGTTGAAGTGTCTCCTCTGAGAAGAATGACCAGTGTGTCCAATTATTTTCTCAGGAAGTAACACATGCCAGAAATTCAGGATGCTGCTTTTAAGGACACAGATGTAAATAGTAAGCAGGTAACAGCAACAATTAAGATGGAATCACATTTAATAGCCTTCCTGGTCTTCTGTCTGGTGTGAAGAGAGAGATAGAAAAACCTCTCAAATGCAGAATTAAGATGCCTTTCAAGTATCTTTTACTGTGTTTGATGAAACCGAAATTTCAGATATACAGGAATAACCTAAGGTATATATCTACTGAAGTCTGCCTTAGTGTCTCCCTGAAATAAAATTGCTGCCCAAACTCCTTTTGGGTTTGGTTTGGTTTTGTTTGTTTGGTTGGTTTTTTGTCCGCAAGAAAATGCTACTTTTGAAATTGACGTGGTAGAAAGGTTTATTTTGTACACCTTACAATTTTGTATTGCTTACCGATGACCACGAGATGGCAGTATTATTTCTGTGCTTAATGAGACAGTGGCTGATTTTTAGCGTGCAATCAGGCTTGTATTAAAGGGGAAGGCTGAGGAATATGACTTCCTTTCTGGTGAAGGCTGGTATGTGTTAAACTCACATGTCTTATTAGATCAATTAAATTTTAAATAACCCACAAATTGTATTTTATTGCAAATCAGTAAAAACGTTGTCAGGTGATATGAAGGTGATCAGAGGGCTGGAGCACCTCTCCTATGAGGACAGGCTGAGAGAGCTGAGGCTGTTCAGCCTGGAGAAGAGCGGGTTGCGGGGAGACCTTATAGCAACCTTCCAGTACCTACAGGAGCTACAGGAGAGCAGAAGAGGGACGTTTTGTCAGGAAGCGTAGTGATAGGACAAGGGGTAACAATTTTAAATTGGAAGAGGGGAGATTTAGATTAGATATTAAGAAGAAATTCTTTCCTGTGAGGGTGGTGAGGCACTGGAACAGGCTGCCCAGAGAAGTTGTGGATGCCCCATCCCTGGAAGTGTTCAAGGCCAGGCTGGATGGGGCTTTGAGCAACCTGGTCTACTGGGAGGTGTCCCTGCCTATGGCAGGTGGGTTGAAACTCGATGATCTTTAAGGTCCCTTCCAAATCTAACCACTCTATGATTCTCTGATACCATTCTGAGTCTGGATTCATTTGGTATCTCTTCTGTAAAAATAACATAATATATGTTATAATAGCATAGCATGAGACTTGCCAAATAAATGAAAAAACCAAACATTTTCCCAGTTCAGTCCATATTCCACAATGATTAGACTTCAGTTCTGAATTAAATAACCCTTTTTTCTGTCCTCATCTAATCATTTGTATGGTTATCTATGTTGGCACTTGGTGCTGGGGGGTGACTTCTAAGAATTTCAATGACTGCAGGGTGTAAGAGTCATAACCTGTGAACTGTTACTAATTTTTTTTAATAGTACGTTTTTTGACTGCATATTGCAGAATTAACTGTGATGTAATCTTGCCAAACTGTAATGCAGAAGTTCCAAAAGTGAATAAAGGAAATAAAATATTACTGGCTATGCAGTTATCTTTGGACAGTCTCCAGGCTGAAGACATTTTTTCATTGTAAACTACTAGAGGTCTCAGTGTGAGACCATTTCTTTGGACCCACCACAGGGACCCCATGAGTGCCAGACCCAGAAGGGGAGGAGAATTATTGTCAAATACTCAAGGAAACCCAGCAAGTGTGGTCTCATCACCGCATAAATTCCCACTTGTGCCAATTTTGCTGCATGGTTTCATGGTTTCAGGGCCTCTCTTTCAAGCTCCAGTGTCAAAAATCTGAAGTTAGAGCAAAAATGTGTAAAACATTGCCTTGGGCAAGTGGATTTTCAGCTCCTAGTGCAAGTGCAGTTCATTCTTGCTCAAATGGATGAACACTTTGTAATTAACTTTGTTATCATCTCATTTAAGAAAGCTGGTTTATTTTGGGTTATTCAAAGTGTCAAGCATTAGTATGCATGTAGCTACTGGCACTAGGAGGTCTTACATGAAGAATGGCAGTGTTGTGTATGAAAGTAGAAAGAGGACCAAGCTGTTTTGCCTTGTGTGTGTTACAAGGATCAGAAGAACCTCTGAAGCTCTGCTTGTATCTGCAATGTAAGTACAGCATTCCTCCCAGGCAACTGGCTCTTAAAGATGAAGTCTGGATGTCCTGTAGCGGTGTTTACTGTCTTGACCCTGAGAACACCAAAAAGTGCACTGACTTGCCTGTGAGATCAGTTTTTAAGCTTAAACCCAGGCCCTGCTTTTCTGAAGTATGTTGTAGGTGTACCTACAAGAAGTCTGTCCTCAAGCCTTGCTTCTGGGATGGATTTCAGACCTACATTGTAGCTTTGTCTCAGGCCCTCTCTCTTGCTTCTCCTGACTAGACTGCATGGTCAGATCCTGAACCTGGTTGATCACCTCAGCACATCTGGGACTTTCAGTGGACCCTGATACCAGCCCCTGGCTCTGCTCCACCAGTGCAGGTGCTGCAGGATTGTGCCCTGATGGATGACGATGCTGCCCTGCCTGCGCTGCGGTCACTTGCCGTCTGCTTGCCTTATGAAACACCCCTGCTCTTGCTGTCCCTGACATTTTTCTGCTGTCTTCATCTTTGTGTCACTGGCATTTGTAATATACTCAACTTGATGAAAACTTTTCTCTGGCCCGTAACAAATAATATCTTTAAAATTATTTCAGATGGAAAACAAGAAGGGAAGCAGAAGCAGATTTAGATTTTTCTATTGTGTGCTCTTTCGCTGATAGTAACCAGTTCTGGCCGTTACTGGTTTTTGCTTAGCTGTTGCAGAAGAAAAGATATGTGATACCCCAAAGAGCGTGGAGTTTTTAAACTGGTAGATGGAAATTAAATAATAGTTCTCAGCTGTGAATCTGTCTTGCCTTCTAAATGGTTTTCAAGATGAATTTTTGATAAGGAAGGACACTTATTAGGGCTGGTAATATTATGTGCCTCAAAAAGAGCTTTTTTTCACAGAACTTTATCTAGGTAGAAAGTGAAAAAATTACTTACAGGTTTATTCTGTTGTCTATATCTATGCATCTCATTCAATTTGAAGTTTCATGCATCTTAGCTGATTAACAACTTCAAGTTCCATACACAATCTCATTAATGCAGATTTTACTTCTGATGTCCTTTAGGTCTATGAAATGTTTTTGCTATGATGCATTCTTAGTTGTGTGGTTACCTTTAGTGCCTTAGATGGTAAAGAAGTAAGTAACTAGGATGTTATCAGGGCAATGACATAATTTCCAACACGTTGTTTACAAGTTAAGCTATTAAGTGTGTAACTTGTCTTTATTTTATTTTGCTGTTGGCAATTAAAAGAAATCCTTTTGTGCTTGTCCCCTTAACTTGAAAAGAAGCAGCTTTCCCCATGTGCCCCTCTCAATTTCAAACTGGCTTTAGATATCTTTAGTATTTCTCCTAATGTGCCACCCTTGACTATTCCAAAGCATCAGTTTCATCCACCAGATTGGAGAAGTTCAAGCGTATTTGTAGTCCTTCTTGCACCTTACCAGAGCATTTCCCAGAGTCACTCTCCAGAAGGTATAGGATAAAAGGTTGCATACATTCTTTTAAATAGCATTTAAATTCTTTTTTTTTTTNTATATGGAGAAATAGTTGGTGTGCAGAACTTAGATGAGCACAATTTTCTCAGACCTTCTTACTCTCTTTCAGTCTTTGCAATTTCTCCTTGAAAATTGTTGTGGTGTCAGCCAAATTTACCAAAACCAGACTGACAGATGTCCCACACCCCACCCCCCAAAAAAGAGAAGAGATAAGGAGACTTATAGATTTAGAATAACCTAAACTAGTTTAATGAAGCATTAATCTTAAAAGAAGAAAAAATAATGAAATAGATACATTATATACAAAACTATATCAAGCTCCCAGAATAATAGTTGCATCATTGGCAGGCACTGGGGAAGTCCCAGACTGGACTCAGCAATGGATGGGAGCTAGATTCCCGATTTGGAGTCAGAAACACACAGATTGGGATCAAGGGCAGATGAACAGACAGGGTCCTCTTCAGGCATTGGCCTTTGAAGAAAGAGAGTTGACCTTTTGATCCCTCAGCTTTTATACTGAACATGGGGTAGATGGGATGGAATACCCCAGTTGATCAATTTTGGGTCACCTGTCCTGCCCGCAGCTCCCCACAGATGTGACCCCTCTAAACCTTTTCTATTTCCAACCCTCCAACCGGGAAAATAACGAAACTGGCTGACCTTNAAAGATGAAGTCTGGATGTCCTGTAGCGGTGTTTACTGTCTTGACCCTGAGAACACCAAAAAGTGCACTGACTTGCCTGTGAGATCAGTTTTTAAGCTTAAACCCAGGCCCTGCTTTTCTGAAGTATGTTGTAGGTGTACCTACAAGAAGTCTGTCCTCAAGCCTTGCTTCTGGGATGGATTTCAGACCTACATTGTAGCTTTGTCTCAGGCCCTCTCTCTTGCTTCTCCTGACTAGACTGCATGGTCAGATCCTGAACCTGGTTGATCACCTCAGCACATCTGGGACTTTCAGTGGACCCTGATACCAGCCCCTGGCTCTGCTCCACCAGTGCAGGTGCTGCAGGATTGTGCCCTGATGGATGACGATGCTGCCCTGCCTGCGCTGCGGTCACTTGCCGTCTGCTTGCCTTATGAAACACCCCTGCTCTTGCTGTCCCTGACATTTTTCTGCTGTCTTCATCTTTGTGTCACTGGCATTTGTAATATACTCAACTTGATGAAAACTTTTCTCTGGCCCGTAACAAATAATATCTTTAAAATTATTTCAGATGGAAAACAAGAAGGGAAGCAGAAGCAGATTTAGATTTTTCTATTGTGTGCTCTTTCGCTGATAGTAACCAGTTCTGGCTGTTACTGGTTTTTGCTTAGCTGTTGTAGAAGAAAAGATATGTGATACCCCAAAGAGCGTGGAGTTTTTAAACTGGTAGATGGAAATTAAATAATAGTTCTCAGCTGTGAATCTGTCTTGCCTTCTAAATGGTTTTCAAGATGAATTTTTGATAAGGAAGGACACTTATTAGGGCTGGTAATATTATGTGCCTCAAAAAGAGCTTTTTTTCACAGAACTTTATCTAGGTAGAAAGTGAAAAAATTACTTACAGGTTTATTCTGTTGTCTATATCTATGCATCTCATTCAATTTGAAGTTTCATGCATCTTAGCTGATTAACAACTTCAAGTTCCATACACAATCTCATTAATGCAGATTTTACTTCTGATGTCCTTTAGGTCTATGAAATGTTTTTGCTATGATGCAAGTTTCTTAGTTGTGTGGTTACCTTTAGTGCCTTAGATGGTAAAGAAGTAAGTAACTAGGATGTTATCAGGGCAATGACATAATTTCCAACACGTTGTTTACAAGTTAAGCTATTAAGTGTGTAACTTGTCTTTATTTTATTTTGCTGTTGGCAATTAAAAGAAATCCTTTTGTGCTTGTCCCCTTAACTTGAAAAGAAGCAGCTTTCCCCATGTGCCCCTCTCAATTTCAAACTGGCTTTAGATATCTTTAGTATTTCTCCTAATGTGCCACCCTTGACTATTCCAAAGCATCAGTTTCATCCACCAGATTGGAGAAGTTCAAGCGTATTTGTAGTCCTTCTTGCACCTTACCAGAGCATTTCCCAGAGTCACTCTCCAGAAGGTATAGGATAAAAGGTTGCATACATTCTTTTAAATAGCATTTAAATTCTTTTTTTTTTTTTTTTTTATTTATAGTATGTAGCTATTTAGTATACCCTTAGCAAGTGTATTTATCTCGGTATACTGACTCTGAACTGTTTTGTGTGTATTGTGTGTAGAGCTAAATCTGGCAATCTTTCAGTCAACTAGGGCATTACTAGTGAATCTTAGGAGGAAGTTATGATATATGGAGAAATAGTTGGTGTGCAGAACTTAGATGAGCACAATTTTCTCAGACCTTCTTACTCTCTTTCAGTCTTTGCAATTTCTCCTTGAAAATTGTTGTGGTGTCAGCCAAATTTACCAAAACCAGACTGACAGATGTCCCACACCCCACCCCCCAAAAAAGAGAAGAGATAAGGAGACTTATAGATTTAGAATAACCTAAACTAGTTTAATGAAGCATTAATCTTAAAAGAAGAAAAAATAATGAAATAGATACATTATATACAAAACTATATCAAGCTCCCAGAATAATAGTTGCATCATTGGCAGGCACTGGGGAAGTCCCAGACTGGACTCAGCAATGGATGGGAGCTAGATTCCCGATTTGGAGTCAGAAACACACAGATTGGGATCAAGGGCAGATGAACAGACAGGGTCCTCTTCAGGCATTGGCCTTTGAAGAAAGAGAGTTGACCTTTTGATCCCTCAGCTTTTATACTGAACATGGGGTAGATGGGATGGAATACCCCAGTTGATCAATTTTGGGTCACCTGTCCTGCCCGCAGCTCCCCACAGATGTGACCCCTCTAAACCTTTTCTATTTCCAACCCTCCAACCGGGCAAATAACGAAACTGGCTGACCTTAGTTGTTATAGCAATAAGTATAAGCAAGAGCTGCTCTGCATACCGTTCCTTGGCATGGAGTACAAACATTGGTTTTATCGCTCTAAGAATGAGTGGTTTTCTTGACAATATGCCATTAATTTCAGAGAGTAAAAAGAGGTCTAGCTAAGATGTAAAATTGCTGAACAGTAAGTTGGTTCTGTTTTACTTCAAACAGGGCCAAAAATAAGAGAAAAGTTGTTATGATAGCTTAAAAATAATTTGTAATCCAGTTTGAGTGATGCCACTTGTAGATTCTTTTCTTCTATGGCTTTTCAGCTATGCTTTCTCCAGTGCAGAAGGAAGAGGGATAATGTCTACACTGTGCTGAGATTCTTACTGAGTATCTAATGGCCTATTCATTGGGAAGAAAGAACCTTCCTTGCCTAAACGTTGAGGCTGGTACATTGCAGCAAAGGGAATTTGGTAAGGTATCTCCAAAGTTATCTGTCAAGTCCCATTGTAGAAAAACTGAGGGAAGAAAGTATGTCAGAAGAAAGGCACCATTATCGCTCTGTGCAAAAGCTTTTCTAACTGATCTGGAAGCAAAGAAACCAGCAGTAGTGAAAGCAGTAGGGTTGCTAATACAGTAGAAGTGCTCGATGGTGACTTTTGGTTTTGTATTTGGGAAGGGGATAACAGAGAGATATTAAGTGGTAACTGGCAACCNCTTCACTTAATACTGGTCAGGACCATAGAAGTCTCTTGGTATATCTCAGTTGCCTACTCCTTCCTTTATAGCTGTGCCACGGGTCCTATTTTTGGTGAAGTCCCACCTTCTACTTATCTTCTCCCCATTACCTCCCTCCCTTAGCAGTCTGGAAACTTCACTTGTCCTGGCTTGCTTAGTTGAACCATAAAATTCTCATATGCAACTCCTGGATTTAGAAAACAGCCTTTCATCCTTCTGAGTCTTTCTAAGGGTGACTGTAAACAGTTATGTTTAAAGCAGTAAAGTGGCTGGCAAGTGACCTGTAGCAAGAGTTTGGCAGAACAGTAGCATCTAATGTGAGTTAAAAGATGTCAATAGAAGAGACACTTTTAGGAGCATGGCAATAAATCTAGGTAATCTGATAAAACATAGCCATTTTAAAGTAGTGAACTTCTTTAACTTCTTGGTTTGGTGCAGTAATTAATTTTTCCTAAATGAATTTAAATGACAGAAAATCAACTGCATTTAAATCCACTCAGGGGGTTAGTTCTGACTTGTAACAGTGTAACTGCAGCTTAAGGTTGGCTTCTGACTCCTGATAAGATTGAGGTTAAGGAA
Source organism: Pedionomus torquatus (assembly GCA_013398155.1). NCBI lineage: Eukaryota > Metazoa > Chordata > Aves > Charadriiformes > Pedionomidae > Pedionomus > Pedionomus torquatus. Next base: position 463,424 of record VZRU01018561.1, read on the forward strand.
TTTTTTTTGTACTGCAGTTCCTGACCATCATATACCTCTTAGAGCAGACTAGCAGCAGTGGAGTAACTGCTGGCACTGCAGCCCTTCGTTTTTCTGTTTGCTTGGGGCTGGATTTTTAGGTGGTAGGTTTGGGGGGGGGGCAGGGGGTGTTGTTGTTTGCTGTTGTTTTTTTTTTAAAGAGATGAAGGAATGAATCTGATCCTGATAATCATCAGCTGTTGAATGCTGAGGATCTGATAAAAGCACCTGAGTGTTTAAGAAGGGAACTGAGAGTAGGGTTGTGCACCCTGTTCTGGCTGGCATGTGAAGAGTGCCTGGTAGGATCCTGCATCCTGCTCTGCAGTGGAGTCAGTCTAAACAAACATTGTGATTCAGTGGAAGTTCTGAAGAACTTCAGTTGGTTTTAGGCTCTCAAAAGGAGTTAAGGGTGACTTACTAGCTAAAAAGTAGATGCATGTACTTGATAAATGGCTTTTCATAGTATGAAAAGATATGGTAGGATGCAGGAGCTGGAAACTAAAACCGTATTACTGCAGACTGAACTGACTTATTTAATAGAGGAAGAAATTAACCTTTGGAAAAAGTGATGAAAGGGTAGTGGTGACTTACATACTGACAGACCTGTCCATTCAAGACTGTATGCCTGTCTGAAAGACACGATTTTTCTGATTTTCTAGAGTAAGCTTTATGTCCCATACTTAGACATTTTATTGGACCAGCCTTTTCTGGCCTTATTGTATGAACACTAATGTCTCAAGAAAAGTGTCTGCTGAGTACATCAGCTTCAGTTCTGCTTTTGATTCTGTTAATATTGCTCATGGCCCCTAAGCACAGTGCTGATGGAGAAAATTGGTCTGCCGTTTCCAAAATTTACAGCACTGGTTGAATTTTGAACCAACATTTGACATTCCAAAAGTGAAATTTGGAAAGATGTTCTCTTTTTTCTGTAACATAGATTCTATAATTGTTGGCTTCAAACATAACTGGAGGCAAGTTACCAAAGCCAATGCTTCCTTGTTGTGTTTTTGATAAGGAAGACGACAGTCATAGGGATTTGGGTCAGCATATCATGTGATTTTGAAGACCTCAAATGGGTAAAATGGTAATAATGGTCTAAAAAAGAAAAGCTTGGATGGTGAAAGAAATTTTCTATCAGTGCCAGTGAATTAAAACAAACTGTTTCTGGAAAAAAATATTCTACAAGGGTTTAGCATTGGGTTTTTGCAGCTGACAGGATGGTTTCTTTGTCTCCATTGGAGATCTCGCCTTCTTTTCCATTTCCCTCCCACTCTTCCAACTCACACACACCTTTTCTTAGTTTTACTGGCATTTATCCACTAGCCAGTTTGTGTAATACTGCACACAAGCACTTCTTGCAGAAGGTAGCTGAAGGTATGGGTGGGTGTTATGTGCCTTATTGAAGTCTGCTTTCAGCCTTTATTCCAACAGACATCCCTGTCATGCTAATAATGACTGGGAATAGATGAGAAGTGATATATAAAAAATGTATATTTATTACGTAAAAGTGATGATAATTGTCTTCTCTGGCCTCCATCATTTCTTAAGAATTATACAGTAGAAATGTAGAAGCAGTCATCTGAAACCACTGGGGTTTGATACTTTTGGCTGAAAATTTAGAAGTGGTTTAACCTTGAAAAATATTAAAACTTGAAAGAACTGATGGAAACCAATATTAACCTTCCAGTTTAGATAGCTTAAATTTGTAATACTAGTGAATTTTTCAATGATCAATCTTAAACTAAATGGAGTCCCTGCATTATCTGTGGGTAAGTGCTTTGCTTTCTTCTGAAACATAATTTTAGACTGGACTGAGTTAAGTTGGCCTCATTCCCTGTGCTCCCTATGATATCAAAGTGCACCATATATTTTAACTTTTTAGTAGCTTCTGCCAATGAAAACAAAAGTTATAATTAATAGTCTCAGCAGTTTTGCTGCCAAGGGTTCCTGGCCACAGTTCTTAGTTTGTTTTATGCTGCAGATGCATACCTCTGAACCTTGTTAACAATTTTTTTTTTTCCTTGCCAATGATTAAAGGCTGCTGCTGTCCAAGGAACTGGCAGTTCTTCAAAAATTAGAGAAAATAAAGCATGGCTGTTAAAGAGTTAATTTGCACATGAGAAAATATTTTTAAGACAAAGTCTTTAAATGAAATAAGATTCTTGTTAAGGCTAAAGCACCATCTCACATATCAGTCAATTAATTGTTCCAAAATAGTTTTGACTGTAGATTATATTATATTATATGTTATATTGCAGAAGGGGTGGGTTACAATACTGAAAAGTGACTCTACACAATAAGTGTATGGGTTATCAGGTTGAGGTCTTATCTCTTTGCTCTCAGGATTGTCATATAATTAATTGCCCTAATAATCTCAGCCCTGTTAGACTGGTAAAATGTCTTCCATGGTGATATGATACTTTTTAATTATTCAACTGTGTGTGTATATATATATATATTTCTAAATATATCATCTGATTTCTAACTGTAGAGGTAGTTTGGAAAGTGCAGCTCTACCATAGGATCTTTATGAAAAGGTATTTTTTCTTGCCAAACAAATCGGTCCAGTCTCCTAAAAATGAATTTTTATATTTTTTCATTCTCTATGGAGCTAGACCACATGGTCTAGTTTTATATTATTGACAACTGAAATAGGCTGATGAACATGCTTCAATGGTAGTCAAGTGTTTTCCTACCACATAGAATTGTTCAAGTTTTTCTCCCTGCTCTTGCCTTCCTGGTAGTCTTGCTGCAGTAACATAACCTGGACACTGGTGTGGCAAGACTCTAATGCCTTGTTTAGCTCTGCTTTTCTTCCAAAAAAGCTTTTGTTCTGCTTGTTCTGACTGAGTCTGCTGTGGAAGGCTCTGTTTGAGTGGTTCAAACACTATCTGATCAGGTATCTGGGGCCTCTAACTAATGGGCACGTGTCTGGGTGGGATTAATGCCATAATAAGTATTTTGGATAGACGTAAATCTAATTAATGGATTCTGGTTGTCATCTTATTCTGTACTGCTGAGTGACTGAAGTAAGTGAAATTTCAAATGGAAACCTCAGAATTAAAAGATCTAATTTGTTATGTCTCTTCCAGTATTACCATCTCTATACTTACTCTACTTCTTCAGAACTGTAATGATTTGAAATAATGATTTCAAGAGAGCTAATTAAATGTCGCAGTGCTATAGGAGCATTCTATGAGTACTGAATCATATAATCATTTTGGTTCAAAAAGACCTTCCATCAAGTCCAACTGTTAACCTAGCACTGCCAAGTTACCATTAAATCTTGTACCTCAACACTGTTCCAGCAGGTGTTGCCTAAATGTGTCTGAAATTTAACTTTACCTCCTTTTTAAACATTATCGTCTTCCCTTCTGTGTTTCTTTGTTCACCTGGTAATATGCTACTTTTACAATATCTAAATGTTCTTCGTAAGCATTTTGTATTTATTATATTCCTCTCTACTGTATTAGCTTTTCCAATAGGAGAATCTGAAATGCTTATGTAATTCACGAGTCTCACTTTGTTTTGGTCTTTTAATAAATTCTACCATATTTGCTGCTTTTAGGAGGGTAACCTTGTGCTTTAAGGGAAGAAATCTCCATAGAAATAAACACCCCAGATTAGAGTTTGTTAGATGCTTTAAACCAAACTTCTACTGTTGTCACTGCCGTAAAGCTGAATTAGAGGAGCAGAGGAAAGGTTGTCTGTTGTTTAGCAACCAAATGGGGGTGTGCATTAATATGAAAAATCCTAATTTGCTGACTTGCAATACCAAGTGGACCACCCATCCTGCTGTAGCAATTCCAGCAACAAGTAATTCCACCTGCCCTGAGAAATAAAAAATTACCTGTGGAACCACTGGCTAGCTGCAAGGAAAACATTTGTGATCTTGGTCAATTATGATTTGTACAGTATGAGGACATTGGTTGCTTGCAACTTCAGCCATGTTTTCTCCAAGCTTGCTCACCCCACTGGACTTCCAGCAGTAGATATCCAAGCAATAATATGGTAGGACTGTAGCTCTGCCCATGCAATGGCTGGCATCGTATCTTATGCTTATACCACAATTATGCTGGCAATAGGTGCAATAGTAATAAAACTCATACTGTAAGACAGTGTCGATAGCCTGCACTGAAACCCATGTTTCAATGTCTTCAAAATTGGGATCTGAGCTTTCCAGGAGGAAGGCAAATCTCTATAGGCTGCAGTGTATTTCCAAATGTGGAAACTGGGGTGGTGAATAGGGTTTTTTGTGAGTCTCCTTTATTATTACTGTCTTTAAGAATATAGATATTTAAAATAGGATTTTAAGTCAACATTGCTGCAAATGGAATTGTGTTAGTGCTACAATATGGGTATAAATTGTGGGAGGGCAGAAGGATGGGGGTTATCACCTAGGGTTAAATTAGGCTTAAAATATAGCTACAGAAGAAAACAGTATAAAAGAACGGAGAGGTTCCTGTTCTTATTTATCCTCTAAAGGGCCATAGCTCTAGGGGTCTTGAATTGCTGCAGGTAGAATCCCTGTTGATAAGATGTCTAGGAGGACAGCCTACCCTGATCAAGGCTTTCATAAAGCATTTCTTAGCCTCTAAGGCAACAATGCTTCAGGACTTGCTAGGCAGCAGAACAGAACTTTCTCTAGTCTGTGTCAAGAACAAATGAACAGGAAAGCACTCATTTTCCCTGTCATAGTTTACTTAATAAAAAGCAGGTGTTTGATGACAGCTTTTCATTGCTGGAACATTATTTTGATCAAATAATCACTAAGAGAGCTGGCAACCAGAACATCATGTGTAGAGAAATCCCGCTTTGTGTTTATGTGGAAGAACTGATGGGACATGCTATGCTGTGAAAAGTAAAAGTGGAAAATTAAAATCTGGTTGTCTTGAGACAGAAATATAATCTACTTGCTCTCTACAAAAGCTCACTAGATTTCATAAGACAGTGGGATTCTTTGCTCCTGTTCACTATTGTAGGCTGTCATCCAATACGAGCTGATGCAGTCCAGGCTGAACTCAATATCACTGCAGCTATCTCTAGGAGAAGTAACCATATTAAAAAACCTTTCGAGTATATCTCACAAAATGCACTTGCTGCAGTACATATAGACATTAACTGTGTTCCTGAAAACTTCAGTGTTCAGCAGATGCTATACCAAAAGAGTTTAGAAAGAGGCAATCACTTTCTCACCCATGACTTTGCACCTGTGTGGCAAATGTTTTGGGGTTTTTTTGTTACAAAATTTATAATAAAATTATAGGTTTGGCTTCTCTCTCCCACATAGAATTACAGAATTATGTGCCTTGAACAGGCTCTCTAAAGGTCACTTGGTCCTGTCTCCTGCCTAGAGCAGCATGAACTCATATCTGGCTACCAGAACATAATTTAGAATAGAAGGCTGTTATTTAACTTCTCTATGAAAAGAAGTGTGTAATCTTGCCCATTAAACCCTTAAGTAGTTGTGAAGGTTGTTCTGAGTTACCAGCTTTAGCGACAGCTTGCTCAAGTAGTCACTACATGAGAAGCAGTTGCCATTCCAGCTTCACAAAGTTGAAGCTATTGTTTAAAAACAAACAAGCAAACAAAAGCTCTGAAAATATCTTGGCTTTGATTCTTTGAGTATATGCTTTCTCTGAGGTGACACAACTTGTACAAGTAGAGCACTGTAGGTAGAGCCTTCTTGTATGAAAACTGTGCCCCTATTGAATCCCACGAACTATTTGCAAGGTCTTTCTGAAGCCAGCATATGGAAAAAATTGCAAGTCTTATGTTGGAAAACTTTTTTTCCCTTCTTGGGTATGAGATCTTCTTGTGAGTTCTGAAAAGCATGCATCTGCCACCGACTTGGTTGGTCTGAAAGAGAGGAGACCCTGCCAGTCTATGTAAAGCTGCTTTTCACAACAGGCAAGTAGCTGGCAGAGTGTGGCAAATATTAATAAAAAAAGGCTTAGGAAAGACTTTAATTAAAGTAAGAGCTCTACTAATTATGTTTGAGGCTACATAGGGGGAGCCTGACCCTGGATAAATTTTTCAAACCGTTGGAAGAGAAAATCTTAATTACAGTCCCAGTCACAAGTTGAGGTCATTTATTTAAAGGGAAACACTTAGTGCTATGGTACTTCATAGTTCATATAACTGGGTATGCTTTACATAGCTGGACTTGCAATGTGATATTTACTTTTATGCATAGCGTTATTATATTCTTAAAAAGAAACCGTACTCGAAAGAGGTAAAATTAAAATTCTCTTGTGGGAGGTATGGCGCTCTATACTGAAAGCAAGTAGTTTGGTTTCTTTTGCTGCTGTGCATCTTGGTGGCATTTTGAAAGCTGTTCAGCTGAACAGCATTGGTATTGCACGTTAGTTCCTGTTTCAGTTTAGTAATGTGAAAGGCAGAACAAAATGTGGTTTGCTAGAAGGGCCGCAACTTACCCAATGGCACAGACAAAACTTTGAGCTGCTCTTATGTTTGTACAACACCGGCCAATTACTCCTGTAATGACAGCAAGCAGAGAGTGAGCCTGTGAGCTAATGATTTTTGCCATTATTTTCTTTATTTTCAAAAGAGATGAAGCAACCTGTCATAGTTATGTTGACCTTTGGTAAAGGAAACATTTCTGCAACTGTGTAGCTTAGGCAGCACCATCAATTTAAGTAGGATGATGCAAAATTTTTGGAATATAATGAAAATTGCTTTTTGGTGTGCTGGTGTGAGAAGTCCCGGTGGAAGGAACTGCTTCAAACTCACCAATTGTACTGGAAAGATGTGTGTGTCAGGATGGTAGGTTATCAAAGTTGGACTGCAAGTAGCAACTATAGACATTGTGCTTGTTACAGAATAGTCTCATGCAGAAATATTTTGAGTTCCACATCCATAATGTTTCTTTATGGGTAGTTTAAAATGGTGCAAGTATTAAGTTTAGTTATAAAAACCTTTTTAGGAAAAAACCCAACCAAATTCCACCCTTTGAAATGCAAATTGAAAATCATAAATCAAAAATGAGGGTCTTCTAGAACTTTTCTGCAAGCCCTCGCTGCAAAATAAATGCCAATTTTTTCCTGTGCTCAGACAGTTGTCCTGCTAGTGTTACTTGCAAAAACCTGAAAGTCGCTTATGCTAATTAAGAACTATTTATGTGGAGGAGAAGGCAAGTTCTTTTGACTCCTGACATTTTTTAAGGAGCAGTGTATGAGAAAGAAGGCTATAGTGCTGCCCTGCACCTGGTGATGTGTTCTCTGTTTGTGCTGCAGTGATTTCCTGCTGCTTCCTGAGCTCCAAGCATAAATATTTGCAGTATTTGCCAAGGACTGTATGTATTTGGGATCATGCTGTGTGTTTGTAACATTGATCCAAATCTGTGTGGTCAACATGCTTCATGTAATGGATTTTTATTATTTTTTTTAAAGCATAGTAAAGCTTTTTACCATAACTTATTCCTAATTTGACATCTTCAAATGCAATAGGCAGATCTGAAAGTCTTGGCCCTACTCTTCCACCATATAGCTTTCCATGGAAAGCTGCTTCTCTATTCCAATCACAGCAACTTTTACTGTGGCAGTAACGTCCATCCAAGTCCAGTGTTACCAAATCATGAAAGATCAAGCATTTCCCTGCTCTGAAGCAGTTTTTCCAGGCCAGGCAGAGGATAATATTCATATTGGGAATACAACCTAATGGTTTCTAAGGATCTGCATATACCTGAGAATCATGAGCAGAGGTCTGTATGTTTGTAGACTGGAATCTACAAGAATAATTGAGGATATGATTTACAACCTACTACAACAGGTAAAGCCGCCTGTACCTGGAGCCTAATGCTCCAGAGCTAGGGACAGCAGTCAAGGTGCCTGGGCTTTTCAGATATTCTGGCTTTATGCAATGCCTTGACTCTTCTGCTACACAGCTTTAAACTTTGGCGAAGATTGAGCCCATGAAATATCTTTAAATTCTTTATGTAGATTTGTCTCAAATGGCTACCCGGTTGGAATGTCATAATAAAAAACTATGTCGTAATGCATATAAACACAGAATCCATATGTTTTAGAATGTCAAAAATAGGAAGGTCCATCTGAAAAATCTGTCTTCTGAAAGCATGTCATCACAGACAGAACCTCTGAAAATCAATTTTTAATGTGGAATATGATCAAGTGATACATTTTTCCAGTCAATACATAATTCTGTATCAGCATTGCAGGAAGCTGGGAAGTCTACAGAGGAAATACACAGTAAGGTGCTGCAAGAAAGCACCAGCTGTCTTGCTGGTGACAGGTAGCAGTGTCTATAGGAAACACATCCTTACATCCTCTATCTTTTTGATACCAGGGCAGATGTATATAACTGAGATCTGTTCGGGCAAAACTAGCTTGATCCAACATAGACAGGCTCCCAAGCAGAATTGCATCCATAGTACTGTGAATTCTGCTGTACAAGTACTACGGGTGTGAGGAATGTAGCTGAAAAAGTTATTAGTGTGAGGATAGAAGTTTCTGGATGACTAAATGTCTTGTATTAAACAATATAGCAAAACAATTACATTTTTTTTAATTGAAAAAAAAGAAGAATGAAATAGTGTTGTGTGAGCAACAGTGTGTGGCACATTGCTCTTTCCTTACCGTGATCTTAAATGCTCGAGCCAGAGAACTGGCAGGACTCTTTGGAGAAAGTCCGTGGAAAGATACAGGGCAGGAGTATCTTGTCCACTGCCACAGCTTCCCATTAGGAGTCAGTGAGTTCACAACTGAGAACAGATGTTTGTGGCTGTATATAAGGCTAGTGTATATGGCCATCATAAGATCTCCACTGAAGACAAGAAAGGGAAGAAGGATCCTGCAAAGTCTACCTAAATGGCAGACCTTAAATAAACATGTAGGTATGTGAGGTTGACAAATATCTCAGGCTTTTTTAAAAGTTTCTTATTTTGAAGCAGGGAAATTGCTCACAGTAATAAAAGTCAGATTTTATTTATTTTGTCAGGTTGGATAAGATATGAAGAGGTTATGACTTCTCAGTAGCTAAAAGGTATATTTGTATTGGTAGCAATTTGCTCACAGTGTTTTATGGTGGTGCAGATCCAGAAATTGGTTGGTCTATCAATACAAACCTTTTAGGAATGAGATCATATTCCATCACCTGACTTGCATGAAATTCAAATGTTAATTTTTTTTTTTTTTTTTGAAAGAGCACAAGAGACCAAAATTTCCACCTATTTGAGAAACTGCTCAGCCTTGTTGGCTGAGCTTCCACATTCATGTTTGAGAAAGCACAGCTCCTGCTGTGAGTCTTCCTGACTTGCGCTGATATCACTAAATAAGATGGATGATACTCTTAGTCATATGATCTAATTTCAGGTAGTCCTGCGGGGGCAGGGATTTGGACGCCATAATCCCAATGGGTTCCTTCCGACTTTTGAGATATTCTATGATTCTACAATTCTGTTGAATTCACCACAGGTGCTTAGTTTTGCTGTTATCAGTGTTTTTGTGCTTGCATCTTATGTAGATATATATATAACTCTGGTTTCTGGGTGAGAAAAGTAAATCCTTAAATGCACTGTGCTCTGTATAGCAATTGTATGTGAAAAAAACATTGCCAACCTTTTTCCTTAACGTATATTGAAACTACTTTGTTGGATGTCTGTCTTTAAACTTTGGTGTGGCATGGGGGAGAAATGTGAAACTGAAATTCTGTAAATGTTAAAAAAAGAGAAAAATTAGTATTTGCTTGTTTGTTCAGCTTTTGCAAGCTTATGCTTCAAAATGCTTCTGTAGAGCTGGCAGGTGGGAGCTGCTAAGGGAGGTGTCCCTGTGCTGGATGTGTGGCTCACCATCCCTGTGTTCTGTTGGCATTCCTGTCATCTTTATTAAATCAAGAAGTTTGTCTTCACTGGGTATGCCCAGTAGCTTGGAGTTTGGCAGAAATTGTTCCCTGGATGTAGCCCCATAACACTTGGCCCATCTGTGTTTTCTTAACTTGGTATTGCTTTCATGTGGTCAGGCTATTTTTTTTATCATTATAATCAATCCTTTCTTGCTGAAAAATCTCCCAGTGAGGGAAAGCCCAGGTAACACAGGTGTCCTGCTACAAAAGTGTGTTTGCAGGGGCCTGGTGGGCCTGGCTGTGTCCATTCTGAGTTCTGCAGAAGAAAATGACAGTGATGTCTTCTCAGTCCTGGGGACACCACGCTGTCTCACAGGTGGAATGGAGTGTTAGAAGTGCTAGAAGGCCAGTATGAGTACTGGTACTAAGCTGCACCCAGTGAGCGCTCCCAGAGCAGCAGAATGGTATAAAGCCACCTGCTTGTTTTTGCAGGATCTGGGCCATCTAAGATCATCAGCTTAGCTAAGGCTCAGCTTAGCCCAGGTTGACCTTGTGTTGCACTCCTTCATGCTTCTATGTCAGGGAAGTTAAAGTTGTCATCCTAGAAAGCCATCTCAGGTCTAGTAGGACCTCAGCTACCAGGATCAGTTGTATCATTTTAGCTATGGAAGTTAGTTATGCGCTGACACTTGGAAATGGGTAGTTACTCACACGCAGTGCTGATGAATCTGTGGGTACTCAGCTTGGCTTTGCAGAGTACCAGTTTCGACTGGGCAGTTCACAAGAGTTGACGAGGAATGTTTAATCACTGAACTTCTCTGTTTCCATAGTGTTCCCTCAGGAGACACTTTATACTTCACTCTAATTTTTGAGTAGTTCAATCATGAAACTAGAACATTCCGTTACTTTCAGATTATCATGACTGCTAATGAAAATCAAGGTGCTGTAGGTGCCCCACAACACAAAGCTGCTTGTATACATCTTAATTTTATTTTAGCTGGAGGATACAAAATTGAAAGAGTAATGATAGTCATCATAATTGTTGAAAGATTTACTGGAGTGATGGAGATGAAGGCATGAAAGCAAAAAAAAACCAACAAAAACAAACAAACCCAAAACACAAACCAACCCCTTTGGTGTTCAAAAAGACAAACATTTCTCTTGTGATTGTACAACATACACAAACTGTGTGGCTCAGTGCAGTGATTTTCTTAAAACTTGTTGATAGCTAGCTTTGATCATGGAAGAATGGAGTCAAGAGGCAGTTATCAGAAACTGAACTGTCCTACTGTATTTTATTGGAGATTGTAGAGGTGTCTTCTCGTGTCATCTATAAAGGCAAGCCATTCTGGAAGAATGCAGCCATGGAGGATTTACTTAACTGGCCACTGGATGCCAGTATTGCTCTGCAGAAACTGGTAGTGGAAAGGTTATTTTTGTGACTAATATTGCAATGGCTGCGCCAATATCAGAAGCATTATATCACTTATTTTCTAAACTGGGATAAAAAGTGGGTAAAGTTCTAGATGAAACACACACTTTATATGACTTTCTTGAGGGACTGAATGCACAGGGGTTGTTAATTTATATTTGACTCTTATTAAAGTGTATTAGATTTCATCATCACCCATAGCAGCATACTGCATAATGAAAATATCATCTTTTTTACATTTGGCCTTTTCAAACATCCATTAATAGGTTCTGCTGATGGTCTTTGCAGCCTTGAAATAGCTTGCAGAAAGAAGTATTTTTTGCTAACTCAGGACTGGAAATCATGATAATGATCAAACAAATCTGTAACATTTGTGGCAATTTTAAAAATTCTGTACCTCTGGGCAGAATTCTAGGATGTGTAGGGCTTCTGAATTTGAAGACAGTGGTATCTGTCCATACGTCTAGGAGTTTGAAGATGTAGTGGAGAGATGAGCTTATTCAGTCCCCTAATAATGTTAAGGTATTTGTCAAAGAGATGCTTTTAATTTTCTAATGGCTATCAGAGGCTAAAAAAAGGGAGGTTCATTGTTTAGGGTTGTTGCGTTTTGCACAAGATGCCTTGTTCTGGTGAAGGCTCAGAAATTATGAAGTTGCCAACTTGGTCACCGTGGCCTCAAAGATTAGTATGCAAAATACCCAAAAGAGCATGCCACTGTTTACCTCATGTTGTACATTCATTCAACATGGAGACACTAGATCTGGCAAATCTAACTGCTGTATTGAAACTCTTGAGTGGGAAAATGTGCTTTCTCTGTTTCATGTCAGTCCAACATGTTATCTCGTGTGCTGGAGTTAACATGAAAAATCATTATGTCCCAGAGAAGCAGCTTCTGGTTAAGTAATCAATGGATGGAATGGAAATGATGCTGACTTCGTTATTCAGCCTTAGCCTTGCCATACTTTTATGTTGTTCCTAGAAAAGGTAACAGCTTTTCCCTTTAAGTATGCCTTAGAGATAACATTAATCTGGAAGTAGTTGGTTTTAGTACTACAGGAGAGGAAAACCACATCTTCAAAGTGTTGTTAGCTGATGTTGAGAAATGAACAGAAGTTGTTTCTGTAAGATCCTTCTGTTGTAAGTGGAGTGAGAGGCTCTTTAACAGCAGCGGCCATTTGTTGTATTTTAAAGGAAGGATTATGAGAAGAGGCTTGTGAGGGACTAGTCTAACTTGAATTAGGATTGCTATGCTGCTTAGTGGTCTCTCATTTGATCACAGAATGCTGACAGGGATTCAGAATTTCAACTCACTGGATGTCTCATACTCAGGGACCAAAAACATCATCCGGCTCATTAACCAGGTACTCTGACTTCTTTTCCTGGTGATCTTAATATGTTGTGGGAGGGGTTGCAAAGACCTTCCACTTCTGGGAGGTGGGGCTGCTGACACTCATGGCCAGCTTAGAGATGGTGTAGCTGAAGGCAGCCTCCATGGTGTGATCCCACCTTGTTCTTAATTGCAGCCCTGGCAGTAAAAGCCACCAGTTCCCACCAGCTGGGCTGTGGTGACCAACTCTGGCTGGCTTCTGCTCACAGCTGGAGGCCAAGCCCAGAGTTGCAGAAGCCTTGAAGGGCACAGTCCTGCTTGGGGAAAAGCAGCAGGAAGGCTCTAGGGACAAGGTTTGATGAGCAGCATGTTTTCAACATGTGGTGTGTGGAGCCTATGCGGAGCCTGTGGTATGAAACAGGAGTGGTTCGTGACTGTGACATGGCCTCGTGAGAGCCTGGGATCCCTCACTTCTGCTTGAGGAATAGACACCAGAGCATTTTGTGCAACCTTCAGGTCCTGTCTCAAGAAAGATGTAAAGACCAAAGAGAAGTAGGTAGGCAAGTTTTTCTCATGATTTGCAAGAAAACCAAAAATGAGGGTAAGAACTGAAATGTACAGCCCAGGCAAAAGCTGGAGCCAAAAGCAGAAAAGGGGCTTTCTGGATTTGGAAATGCTCTGACCTCTTGGAGCTTGTGCAAAGGAAGTTCTGAGAGGGAGAAGAGATGAAAGCCCTGCAAAAATGTCAGCCTGTTTTTTTGCTGTTGTTGCAATGCATTGTTAAAGCAATGGAATGATTTTCTAAAACCATTTCTAAAACATTTCTAAAACCATTCTAAAAACAATTGAGACCTGCTTGAATTTGCGGCAAGGAGAATATTCTAACCAATGCATATATCCAAAATTTGCGACATTTTTACCTGTTTGCTTCCAAAATAAGTTTTAATTAAAAGTTCTGTAAGTTTCCCTTCTTATTTGTGATTTATTTATTTTAAAAAATAATTTAGGAAGCAGAGCAGTTAAAAATCTATGAAACACACAGAACACACTGGAGTATACTGATATTCTTGTTTCATTTTTTCTTAACTGTCATTTAAGATGTAGACAAAACTAAACAGCAGAAAAAAATATGACTTTAAACAAAATGCAGTCTTTTAAGGTTTTGGTGTAATTTTTTTTTCTTCTTTTTTTCTTCTCATGGGATTCTAAGCGTGATTTAAAGTGTATATCCTATAGCTAGTTATCCTGCTTTTTGTAAGAAAAAAATGATTTGATCCTTGAGCCAGTGCTGAGGCATGCTAAGCCTTTTGCTTGTGCACTCCTCTCCTAAAGTTCACTTATAGAGCACTCTTCTTCATGGTTTTGGTTCCTTGGGAAGTTTTTTGAAAGGCTATGGAAAAAGCACAATCTTTATTTGGGAGCCAAAGTGCTTTGGAGATAGACTTGTAATGCATATGGATAAAGCAATGCTTGGTTTTGCCGCTTTGAATACACATTTGCTGTCCTTTAAATATAAGTTTTTCTAATGGTAGCCCTTTGAGTGGTATAAGATAAGTTACAATTCTTGCATTAGTCCTCCAAAGTGTATCACTCATGCCAGAGACACTTGTGTTCAATTCTTGAAGCTGCAAAGTAATCTTGTCATCAAAACACGCCACAAAATGTCAGTTACCAAAACCTGAGACATTAAATAGATCACCATCTTCCTGAGAGGCAACAGTGGAAGATGCCTGTTCCATTTTAGATCTCTCCTTTTTCACTGTAAAGCCTACAGATGAGGAATTTGGTTTGCTTGTGAAGTTTTGGGGAAGGATATTCTTCTTTATTAAGCATCCTACTTCTTTAATGCTTTAAGTATAAGAAAATTATCATTCATCAGTTCAGTGTGCCTAGTTAAACTGTTCAGATTACATTCAGATGCAATGTCCTTTGCAATATCTTAACCTCATTGGCAAAATTCTCAAAAAGTCTCAGTAAATATACCCATTTCTTTTTAGTCTTTGCTAGTCCTTGCCTCATGTTTTCCATGAGCTATGATTCTGGGAAAGATACAAGTAAATAATTGTGAGCAAGTATTTCACAGACTTAGTTGAGTAATCATTTTTCCCTCCTAAGCCAGTTGGTGTACACTGACATAGCTCTGACTTCAGCAGAGCCATGCATGTTGATTTATATTATCTGAAGTCCTCATGCCTAGGCTGTTGCTCCATTAATTATAAATCTACTCGGCTATGTCACGTGACTAAGTGAACACTTGTTTTGGGTTTGCCTCATCAATTCTTTTATTCTTTGAGTTTAAAACACTACCAAAAGTTAAATAAAACAACTCCATGCATTTCCACGCTGATTTAAAGTGAAGGTTAATCTTAAAGCTGGAGTAGTTATAATATTTTAAGCCTTTACAATCCCTCAGCTTTTCTTCCTCGGAAGAAACAAAATTCAGTGGAAACCTATGCTCTTTACTTTTTCTCTCTTCTGTTTAATAAGAGCTGGATCCATTGGCCCCTGCTTCTCAGATACATACATGGGTATTTTTTAGGAACAATAGACAATAGACTGTCTTTTTTCTCTTCCTACATCGATTTAATTACATATGTTTTCCAGACAGTACCCCTGCTAATTCAGTAAGGCACATGTGCATGTTACAAAAGCCCTCGTAAAAGAAGGATGATTGAGATTTCACATTTCTGCAGACGGCAAACACAATAAAATCCCTGCAATTGGCCCATGTTTGCTCTTCTATTCTAAAACTATAAATGTTTTATGGAAACACTGGGATTTATATGTATGTTCATCCTTGATCCACTGGGGACTTGGCTTACTAGAGATGTGCATCTTCTGGCCTTTCCACTCCCGCTGTGTGTAACTTTCTGGAATATGGGATGACACTCACACCAGAGCTCCACTGATCTCCACGGCAGATGGGCAACTGATGGGTGCTGGTTTTGTCACTAAGCAGACTGCTTAAAAATACCAAAGAGTAATGTAGTTACTGCAGTACGTTTCTGATTAAAAAAAAATGTCCATTTTGCATTCCTCATCCCAAAACCACATTAAGTAATGCCAAAAGAAGCAATGAAGTGATCTTCCTTACATAGCAAAAACACAAGAAAACCTACTAGTGTTGAGAGGTTAGCGTCCAAACTTTGATACATAACCACTGGTAGCAGTCACCTCGTTACTGAAAGATTGTCCTAGATTTGTATGTCAAAGGATTCACTGGTAAGAGTGAAATCCATGCTACCATTTAAGTGGCCTAATCAAATTGTGCCTTCTGGCCTAGAAACAGTACAGTGGTTTGCCTTTGGGGGAGGCTTTTTTTTTTTTTTTTTTTTTTTTTNGACTCTTAAAACAGCTATTAAATAAAGGCAAACAGCTGACAGTCCTTTTCTTCCATCAAAGCATGGAAAATGTAGCCATCTGTCTTTCAGTGAACTGTAAGGGAAGGAGGGGGAAGCTATGCTAAGTATCTGAGGAATGATGAAGTAAAGGCAAGCTGCGCGCTCTGATGTTCTATATCAGCTGCATAACTCATCTATCACTATTAGAGTTTGCAGCTGGGGATATTGCAGGGCTCTGACATTGAACTGCAATGGGAGATGAAAACATCCTAGTGAGCTGTCTGGCTAGTGTAGTTATGAGGCCTCTGCTGTTGCTTTATGTTGCAAATGCTTCTCTGTTGCTGTGAGAAAACCAGTATAGTTTTAAACAAAAAGCTTGAGTGACTTCTGACTTTTGGAAAAGTCTAGACTAATGACCTACCATTCCAACTGTGCTTAGGTTTGGGTTCTAAAAGTTCTCTGGAGTGCATGTGGGCTTCTTTGCATTTTCCTAACCATGTTCTTCAGCCCACAGATGGAGACGAACTTGTAAGCGGAATCTGAATTTGAGAAGAAAGAGATGATGCGTTATTGCGCTCCCCCTGCCCCTGCCATGGTCACCAGCAGTTCAAATATCTCAGCATTTACATTTCTTCCTTGCTCTTCCCTTCTCCTTTGCCTGTACCTGCTGCTTTGATTGTTTTTCTTCCTGCCTCCTCCTCTTCCACAAACCCGACTTCTTTGCTTAGTCCCTTTGCCCTGCCCAAACATTTAACTTTCAGTTTTGAACTCCAGCCTCTCCTGGTGCATGTCCTGGCAGTTCTCCCTACCATCAGCCTTTCAGATACTGTCAGAAGAATAGCCCAGGCATTTTTAGCTCTGGGATCTAGGAAGTGGTATGACCGTAACAGAGGTAAGTGAGCCTCATCTCTCCTGGGAAAAGTAGAATGACTGAGATTGCAACTTCCTTCCAAGACACCAGCATGCAGCAGCTTCATCGCAATGCAATCGCAGTGTTTAGAATATATGATGAATGGTTTTAGTAGAGAGAGATAGCCTAAACGGAAAGAGTTCTTGGAAACCTTTCAAGCTAGGTTTTGAATTTCAGGGCTTTAGAAAAGTTTATAAATGCCTTCCCTAAAATTCAGAGGTTTAACATTTTAGTTACAGTTTGCATAGCATTTATTAAGTTTTGGTAGCTGTGTTTTACTGGGAAATCTGCTGTGTTGCTTTTTCAGGGAACCTTTCTATCCCTACGCTACTGTAAATAATTGCTGTCTCTCCCAGACTTCTCTGCTGGGTTTTCTCGTGACTCAAAGAATTCGGAGTAGGCTTCAGTGCAGTAAATTTGTGATCTATGGGAGAAGCTATTAGTGTTGTTTCCAGCATGACAATGCTGGATACAATGTCAGTCCTACAATACTTCTATTGTAGGACTGACATACCTTTAACAATCTTTTTTTTTCTTAATATTTTGAATCCTAGAAAAGGAAGTTGAAGTAGCTTTTGTCAATTTAAATATAGGAAGACTTTATTGGGATACCTCACTGTACTAGCCAGTGGAAAAGGGAGAGAATTTTCTTTCTGTCTTGAAAATGAGGTATGTGCTGTATTAAATACCCTTTATGTGTACAGAGGGTTTTTTTATCTTTAAACCAAGCCTTCTGTTCAGTCTAGCACTTGCATTTCCAATAGCATCCGCTTTCCCTTTTCCCAAGCTTTGTAGGTTAACCACAGAAAAGAGATGATTTGCAAGGCTGTAAGTTCTTGAATTCTTTGTAACTTCTAGTGATAAATTATTTCCCATGAAGCTAGAGAGAGAAGGAGGTCAACATAATTACATGTGTCCCATGGTTAGTATCCTTAGAGTGGGCTATGCTGAAGGAATAAGTTTAGAAGCCTCATGGAAGGTCAGGTGGCAAACTTGACTATGAACTGTGTTTTTTTCTTTGCATGACACTACTTGGCCTTCACCAGGAAAGGCCATTTCATTTTACGTGTTTTACTTTTCTATCTGTTCTGCTGGTGTAAGAACAATGATCCCATTTTAGAAAGCTTTTAGTTTTATTTTTCTTGGCTTAGATTTGAGGTTAGGTTTACAAAAACAATAAGCTGCTCAGTTTTTACGATAGTTATAAATATAGAATTGACTATTCATAAATCTAATAAGGCTGTAAAGTACAACCTGATTGTAAAATAAAGAATGGAAGGGATTTTTTACTTTAAGCATATGGTGTTTGTTTCATGGGTGCTTACATCCCCTATTCCGTAAAAAAGCTCAGCTGAGCCACTGTAAATGATTCAGGTCAACGATTCTACCCTCTTGTATTAGATACCCTTAGTGTGACACATGGTGGAAAGCTACCTACTTGGCAGTTACTGGGGATGCTTGTGAGGAATGCCCCAGTTTTGATTTAAGGACTAGTAACAGAAGGCGTTATTAATACTTTTCAAAGTTTGGTGATAGTTAATGCATGCCAGCAGGTTAAGATGCCTACATCTTCATGCAGCCACAACATGGGAGATTAGAGAACTCCTCACTGCTCTGTGTTGATACCTCAGTGTGTGACTTTGAGGGTAGGGGCTATGTCACCTTGTTTTCACTGTTAAGGTTTTGAATATTCAGTCTGGTACTGGTGACAGATCTATATTCTCCTCCAGTGTACTGTGGATTACTGGAAATGTAATTCAGTGGTAATAAAGTCTAAAGTTAGGGTTTCATACTTCTCCCACGGACCTAAGATGGAGGTTTGTTGACTTCTACTATACCCAAAATGCTGTTTTCTGTAGCAAAAATCTGAAATAATGGACTATATTTCATTCAACAGAATTTGACTTTTTACCTCTTGTATGTAGTATCTTGTCACTCATCAAATGCAAGATATAATGCATTGCAATGTTTCCTAATGATTTTAGAGTATATCATCCTATGCAGATTGGTAGCCAGTCTAGACGTGAAGTTTCAAATCCCTTTTATTCATTGTAAAGTTGTATTTCGTTTGTGTACCTTGTCATTTCATGCACCTTCCCTGAAATAGTAGTATGTTTTAAAAATCTCTCTAAACTTGCTTGATGAACTGCACCCTGATTATTCTGGTAGCTGCATAAAGCAGTTTCACAGACAGGTGAGAAGGGTCTTTCAAGCCTGCAGCAGGTAGCAGTAAATCTAGCTACCTACAAAAGAAAACTGAGATTGTGAGCTGCACACCTGGTTGTGTCTATGTTTTGAGCAGATACTACTCCAACAGTGTAAAAGTCAGATCAATCGAGCTTCTGCCTGTCTTCTTTTTACTGCTATTGTTTCATTCCCGATTAAAGCTCTCTTGTGATTTTGTGACAACCTGTCCTTGGCAAATGGCCAGCATAGTGAGCCTGCGCTTCTCGGTATGTAGGCTGTGTTGCGTTCCCAGCTTAACACAGAGGGATGTACACAACAAAAGTCTTATCCAAGAGTAGTACCAGCTTTTGTCCCAACCTTTCAAAAATACCTACATCCCCAAAGAAGACAGGATGTGGACAGGTTGTAAGCTTCCCTGGGTAAGTGTAAGATAGTGGGGATATTCACTCTTTCCAGAGAGGCTTGAGTTATTCCTCCTGCCAGCTACATCCTCAACCTGTACTCAACACTGAGCTTTCAGATTCAGGCTCCCTCTCACTTGCAGCATCTTGGGTTTTCTAACCTATGGTGGCACAGTCACAAGAAGATATATGGAGTTTTATCTGTGACCTGGTAGTCTGAGCCTTCTTTTTGTGAAAACAGGTGTTGACTTGCCCTCTTTTGAGAGAACTGAATTCAAGTCGTCGGCTGGTGGGGTCCATGTTATTTTTGTATGAGGTATCTCTCTTTGGGGCCATATTGCAAAGGAATGGAGTCAACCTGTTGCTGCAGGTCTTGGGCACAGAAAGGGTTTTGGGTGTTTGAACATACATGGCTTGCATGAGCACATGAGTTGGGGTTAGAAGAGATTTTTCATGCAAAGCAGCTGATTAAAAATGTGAAGCAGGCTGAACAATCCCCAACTTCCCTTGCCACGTGCTTTTTGCTGTGAATTTCTTTCCAAGGCATGTGAGGCGTGACTGTTTTTCTGCTCCAGGATTCTGTTGCTCCAAAGGCATGATGATACTCAGTGCAGCTAATGCTAAGTCCCTCATCTTTCTCTAGTTTATATCTTAGAACTGACAATACTGGCACACTTTTCTAACACGTAACTTCCCTCATATCCAGAAAGTGTAGGTTTTATTTTTTTTCACAGAAATATGTAGTATTCTTCTAGAACATATTTTGCGTATATTCCCAATCGTGCCATGGAAGACTAAAGCAAATATCGCTCAGCTGGAAACTCACTAAACTTGGGCAATTTCTTTTAGTCTGGAAAGCACCTGCTATTTTATGTATGTCTCATAAAAATGATTTTACTAACCGCTAATTTACTGCTGCTATAAAACATTTAAACTCAATCCCTTTCACACAGATGTAACCAAGGGTTGGTGCTACACAGGTAAACAGCAGGTAATACCTACAGTAATTATAAATTGTCTCTAAACCCTGAAATTGGCTCTTTTACCTTTCCATGCAAAGTTTTTGCTGCTCTGCAGTGCCCACTCATGCATTCATATATACAATTTGGGAGCTCAGCTGCAGGATCAGGAATAATGCCTGTTTTGTTTTATGTACACATATACACACACTGAAATAGTTATAAATATCTTTGTGAAGAAATGCTTAACAGTTCAAAATGTGGTTTAAATTATGTAGCTTTCAATGTCATGTGAGTATGTATCATCTCCATCAAAATGGGCGAAATTTTCAGGCTCTTCTGTGGGCAGGTAAATTTGGAATGTATAGCCACGGAATTAATTTAAACAGAAATACTGTTGTATGGTAATGAAAACAGATGCCACAATTTTTCAGTGATCTAAAAAGGTTGTGGTGTTGGACGCAAGTGGCCTAAGATGAATATGGTGAGAATTCCCAACCCATCCCCAAAAGTGGATCTCATCAGTACTGCTGAAACAATTTGGCAGCAAACTCCTGCTTTCGGGTCACTTTCCAGCTTTCGGGTCACTTAACCAGCCTGATCTCTCTGTGTGCTCTCTTCATCCAAACCCATGAAAAAGACCTGCAATTCATTGGCAAGCTTGTTAAATTATTTACATGCGTAACTTGGAGTATTTGAAAGGTAATGTTATAGACATGCTATTAGCCTAGACAATAACATAATCCATAATGCTCAGTATTTCCAACTGTAAAGCTTTTCTCTCACTTTTTGAGTAATTTTTTTGCTAATGGTTTGAACTGAAATTTTTCATTTTGGACATCTGTCTCAAGTGGACTTGGGAGTGGAAAATGGGCTAAAAATTCTTTGATAAAGACTAAACAATGTCGAAGAGCAAAGGAGACAGTATCTTCTCCTTTCTTAAAGTTTAGCAGACTAGTACTTTGAAGAAATGACTTAATATATAATAGGAGGCCACCTTTGTCTTAAGTATTATTCTGCTCAGCTAGGGAGGGTAAAAAATTCCAACGTAAGGTATAAGACCTTGAAAAATACCATGAAAATTAAAAGTGAGTCATGAGCAGACACTTGCAAAAGTTAAGGGATAATGTTTCTTATGCCCACAACATTGTTCACTAGACTTTGAATTACTACAGTGTATGAAATACAATGACAATATGAGCACTGGGAGTTAACTGGTGCTTACAATGTTGATAAGGTTGTACCTTGTCTTTTCCTCTGGAAGGTGGGGATAATTCCACTGCAGGGTATGGATGCAAATTCATTTGCATGAGCCTGTTGTGTTCTAGTAGTAGTGTTCTATCCTGTACTAGAAAAATTATTTAAATAATCATACCCTGCAAGTACAGGACAGCCAAGGGATCAGGACCATCCAGCATGGGTTTATGAAAGGGAGGTCCTGCTTAACCAGCCTGATCTCTTTCTATGACCACATGACCTGCCCTCTTGATGCAGGGAAGGCTGTATTTGTTCTCTATCTGGACTTTGGTAAGGCCTTTGACACTGTCCCCCACAGCATTCTCCTGAAAAAGCTGGCAGATCATGGCATAGACAAGTGTACTCTTCACTGGGTAAAAAAACAGGCTGGATAGCTGTGCCCAGAGAGTTGTGACCGATGGGGTGACTCTTGTTGGCAGCCGGTCACCAGAGGTGTCCCTCAGAGCTCAGTTCTGTGGCCAGTCTTGTTTAATATCTTTAATGATGATCTCGATGAGGGGATTGAGCGCACCCTCAGTAAGTTGCAGGCGACACCAAACTAGGTGGGAGTGTTGATCTGCTTGATCTGTTATCTGTAGGAAGGCTCTACAGAGGGATCTGGACAGGTTGGATAGAATAAGACCAAGTGCCAGGTCCTACATTTCACTCACAACAACCACAAACAATGCTACAGGCTTGGGGAAGAGTGGCTGGAGAGCTGCCCAGCAGAAAAGGACCTGGGGTTGCTGGTGGACAACTGCCTTCACATGAGCCAGCAGTGTGCCCAGGTGGCCAAGAAGGCCAAGAATTCCCTGGATTGTATCAGGAATAGC
>VZRU01018561.1:486003-529392 GCA_013398155.1 Pedionomus torquatus
TTCTGGGCCCCTCAATACAAGAAGGACACTGAAGTGCTGGAGCATGTCCAGAGGAGAGCCACCAAGCTGGTGAGGGGTCTAGAGAACAAATGATATGAGAGGACTGGGCATGTTTAGTTTGGAGAGGAGGAGGCTGAGGCTGAGACCTCATTGCTCCTCTACAACTACCTGAAAGGAGGTTGTAGAAAAGTGGACGTTGGCCTCTTCTCCCAAGGTAATAATGACAGGACCAGAGGAAATGGTCTGAAGTTGCAGTAGGGGAAGTTTGGATTAGATATTAGGAAGAATTACTTTACTGAAAGAGTGGTCAGGCACTAGAAAAGCCTGCCCAGGGAGGTGGTTGAGTCACCATTCCTGGAGATATTTAAGAACCATGTAGATGGAGCATTTCAGGGCATGCTCTAGTGACTGAGATTGTAGGGATTTTTTGTGTGTGTATGGTTGGACTCGATGATCTCAGAAGTCTTTTCCAACCATGAAGATTCTGTGATTCTGTAAATATATCTGAAGCAAGAAAAAGATGAAAATGTTGAGTAACTGTTCTGTAAAGGAGTACTGGTCACCCATGGCTGGTCCAATGAGCATCCTGTGAAAAACACAGTGAATGTAATGCAATACAGTACAATATATGCATACACGTGTATATACATCTGTAGGAAGACACACAAAAAAATGAAGATCAACTTTGCAAGCATGTTGCCAAATCAAAATGATTTTCACATATGTGTATACATATACTGCAGAAATGTAGGCACATATTGGTTCAAAGAGAAAAATCCAAAAGAGAAAGTAGAACTGTTTTTTTAAAGCCATGTTAATGCTGTTTAAATTTGTTTCTAAAATTACTAACCGTGTTACACTTGGAACAGAATTCAACTACAGATTTATTTTCTTTTGGAAATAAAACATAAACAAATTGTATAACTGCTGGTAGAGTCTGGATATCAATCAATTGCCAATGATCCTAAGAAAGATGCTTCTAATAATGACAAAGTGAGTGTGCCATTACTTATAACACACACTTGTGCCCTCAGTAGTCAAGGAGTGTTGAAAATACACTGCTTTACATTGTCATGCATGCATGCATGCTGGACATTAACATTCATTAGCAATCTGTATTATAAGCAGGGTTCTGCTTTGGCTATAGAAGATCTGAGCTGCTATTCCTGGATTTTCTCTGCTGCTTAAAATTTATCCTAAGCCTAAATGTAACATTTCTTTTTCATGAAAAATCATTTTAGTGTAACATCCAAACTGATAACAGTAACCAAGAATGTGTCTGATTTTAGAGCTGGAGTTTTGACAACGTGTGTCCTGGAAGCAAGCTTCTGTTACTGTGGTTTATGTGTTACTGATCTTTGTTTTTCTTTTGTGACTAGAACATAAAGTTCACGAATTGGTAAAGTCTGAGTCTTTTCAGTTTTTGAGAGAGAATCGTTTTTAGATCAAAAGGGTTTTTTTTTATTTCTGCTACTAATAACTCATCTAGAAATTTTAGTTTTACCTTGTAATTTCAGATTAAATAAACATTTATTAAGATTGATTGATCTTTTGGGGAGTTATTTTTAGCAAGTAAAAGAAATTATAAAATGTTATTATCATCTTAGATGCAACAACGTGTGTTCTTCTAATGTGTATTTATTTTTTTTTAGGATTTTGGGTGTCTTGTAACACTGATCAACATTCAGTGTTTCAGA
Source organism: Pedionomus torquatus (assembly GCA_013398155.1). Taxonomy (NCBI): domain Eukaryota; kingdom Metazoa; phylum Chordata; class Aves; order Charadriiformes; family Pedionomidae; genus Pedionomus; species Pedionomus torquatus. Next base: position 487,701 of record VZRU01018561.1, read on the forward strand.
AATACAGTGTAATATCGGACACAGCAGGAACAGGACTGATAAAAGCTCTAATGTACTGATTTTATTGTTTGCCTACTTAAGTATGCATACCAAATATAGCAAAACCTTATATTTTTGTATAGACTTGAAAATTGGACTTCTCAGTAGGCTGTCAAAGAGTCCTGGTAACACATGATAAAGCATGGAATGTACTGGTGGGGATTTAAGTCTAAGGTGGGGAAAAGCAGTATGTTTCAATATGTTAACCTTTGCTGTAGTGGAAAAACTAATAATTTGGGGTGCTATTTGCATCATCAGGTGGGACAGATCTCTTAAAAATGTTTAAATGTTTCTCCACTTTGTAAATCAGACTTTTCAACAAAAGCCTACACAGCATATTAAGTTTCTTGTACCTTGTCTGCCCCTTGGGCATATTTGAAAGACCTGCAGGTCTGATAAGTTTTCAGGTAACGTGTCAAGGTTTTAACAATTTCTACGTAAAGAAGAGTTAAAGAATAGAAGAAGGAACTATGCTGCAGCTTGAAAATTAAACAGATAGTAAAATATTTCCGTTGCACATTTCTGTCCATATCAAAATATTTTACAGGATAATTGCACTCCAGACAAGTAATTTGAACCTGGCTTTGTTTAAAAAGAATAAGAAATAGCCATACCAAAAATCTCAAATGAACCTTTTCTATTGTGACTGCAGCTACTGGTTCCTTTGCCTACTCATGGCTCTGGAATAACTTGTGAATGGAGTATAAAAACCCTGTACAGAATGAGGGAAAGGTTCAAAATATTTCTTTCACTTGTTTCTTTTTTTAACCCAGTTTCATCTGCATACTGTTCTTTTTCTACAAACTGCTCTTTGAATACCTGTTTCTGTTTATCATTACCTTCCTACTCTCCCTCTTTCGCTGATTTCTTCCTTTTGCTTCACCTCTGGTTTTTATAGCCCCTTGCTTAACTGTTCTTCATCTCTGTCCTTCTCTAATGCAGAATGTGGTCACGTAGTCTCTTCAACAAGAAACTAAAAGTGAACATTCAGTTAGTGTAATCTATAGGATCTATTTATTTCTTAATAAGTGAAGGAGCTACACATATAAATCTGTAATTGATATGAATAGCTGCTGTTATGCAACTGTGTATGTCTTACAGAGAGCACCAGTTTTCCAGCCAGGTTATCCTGTACAGTTCCAATTCAGATTACTCTTGATATGCACAGTAAGATACTGCTCTGGTTCTTTTCTTGGCCTAAGTAGATACTGTTGTATAAAACACAATCAGTAGTCCTTTTCAGAGCCTATGATGAGAGGGGAAGCGTGAATTTTATTGCTTACTTAAATTTAGAATTCTTGTCAGTAAGTCCCTGGTCAGCTTTGATTTGTGTGATAGAACGGAAGGATACTAAGCCTGCTTCCTGGTGTACTGTTTGAACAGGAGGGCTTTTTTGTGAAAACATGGCACAAATAGTTTATCTAATCCCATCTTATCAATACAAAGAAAATGAATGCCACCTTTGTCTGTTCTACAGCCCCTGCTCAGAGGGACTTTCTGTTGGAATTTCCTAGTTCCTGAATTCAATTTTAGGTGGAGCTCTCAATATTAAGTGGATTTATCTCTAAAGGTAGCAGGATGTATTAAAAGCTAATGAAGAACTGCCATTGACAGCAGTGCAGATACCTTGGGAGACAGGTGCTACAGGTCAGTGTGAAACATGGGGTATTTCAAAGGTAATGGAACACTGCTGACTAACTGGGTAAGAATAACATGAAATCTTACATTAGGATAATGCTTGCTGGGACTTGCTGGGGTTGGCTTGAAAAGGGAGATTGCAATTCCAAGATTCTGGCAAGGGCTGCAAGAGCTACATGGAATTGATTAATGGGAACATGCAGAACCTTACCTTAGGCAGTGATCATCAGTTAAAACTCTGTCAGTGGTAAGGATGTGTATTCAGTAGGTGGGCACTCATGGCTGTCCATAGGATGTGCATAGCATGGAAATGTTTTTTTCAAAACTAGGTGCAAAAGGTAGAGACCAATTAGAGCAGCATGTTGAAAAAAGAGGCTTATCTTGTTTTTGTCTGAGCTTCACTCAATACTTCCTCAAGACCATTCTTCACGCTTTATCTCGATACCTCTTTTCAGGAGAGATCCAGCCTCTGAACAAAGCAGGTGTTTGATCTCCACTGTCACTGCTGGAGGCCAATGCTCTCATTGCAATGTCCCTGATGTTATGCCTATACTCATATGCTTTGAGATTTGGTGTGACTTCATCTCCCCACTCTCTTGTTGGGATATTCCTGACCTATCCTGTTTTCTACTTCGCTGCTGCTGCTACTGATGTCTGTTTGGTCTGGTTCCATGACAGCTAACCAGCTGCAACCACATAGTCATGCACCCTGTAATCACAAATGGGATGTTTTATTCTGAGTTTTTTTTTTTTTTATTCTTGATTTCTTAACTAGCAAGAACATCTTTTCTCTTTCATTTTATTGCTGCAGATCTGAGACTCCCACACTATGCTATAACCCAGTCACAAAATTCTGCAAAGGAGTAGTTTCTGGTTCAACATGTCCATGGACCGTCAACTGCACTGAAAGTTCACAAAAGATTATGTCAAGCTATAAAGGTGTACATCGCAGATAAGAGTCTGCATTACATTTACAGTTTTGCCTAATCCCATCCTTACCTTTTGCTTCTGATTTTTTGAGCCTATCAGCTCAGGAAAAATGACATGTTAAGAGTTTAAAGTTCCGTGGGTTGTCAGTGCCTAGTTTCCTGTTACTCAGTTGAGGCTTTTTTTTGAAATGTTGTAGTTTTAGTTTACTTTGACAGACTTCTTTCAAAACTACTTACAAATGTTACAGTGATAAGAGTTGAATATTGTTTGGTGTCTTCTGGGAATGCGGTTAGTGTCTGAATGAAAAAGGGAGGATTGGGAAAAGTTTTGAGCAGATGACTATTATCTGCCTTGAATACAGTCTTCTGCCACTGCTCTGTAATACATAGTTTGATAATAAAAATTAAATGGTAGACTGAAGATAACATGCAATAAAGAACAAAACATTAGCAATGGGCTGAGGGCATAGTAAACATTGACTTTGATGACAGGTTTCATGCTTTTGCTGAATATTTGATTTTTATTTTTTTCTGACATCAGTTATGCCTGAACTATACCTACTACACTTGGATCAATTCTTAATTCCTTGTGTGTAGCAAAATGCAGAGTCAATATACAGCATGTATTCATACTGATATTTGGAAACATGAAAATATTTATACTGATATTTGGAAACGTGAACATTTGGGAAAGAGGAGGTAGATCTAGATGAATTTGAGGGCTTCCAAGGAATCAAGTGTTTAATAGCATTTGTTTATAAATTCTTTTGTTTTTCCTACAGTAACATATTTTTATACAAGGAAAGAGACTGCTGGGAGTGGGGCAGGAAGAGATGGTACCTTATGAAAGCATGCAAAAATTCTGTTGCAGTTGTTTGGAGAGTCTGATTCAGTGAAATATGTTAGTGTACACTATGTTATTTGCTATGATGTGACAACTGAACTTTCACATTTAAAAAGAAATAGAACTATTTTTTCCTAGAATCCATTCACATTATTCTGAGAAGCAGTAAACTTTGTAGCTGGACAGGTTTATCTGCTTGGCTGAAGTGGAAGGAAAGCTGACGGTCACCTCTGATGTGACCAGTCCAGGGTGCAGTTGGATGGGTTAGCAGCATATGAGCAGAACCTTCTGAGGAAGCGTATTCAAGATGAGACTATAGCACTGTTGAATGGCAACAATGGCCCCGATATTGGCTGCATGAAAGGGAACTTTTGGCTTCTGGCAGGGCTCACTGACTTTAGCTGTGCTCTGCACAGCCCTTCACCCATCTGGATTGACCAGCTTGTGCACAGGCATTTAAAGTACATGTTTACCAATTGTGCATCCTCCAAAAACTCATAAAAAGGAGAAAGTTATTCAGAGGTACTCAATTACTGGTGAGATCATTATAATTTTCTTTACTCGCTGTTCTGCAGTTCTCCACAAACATCAAAGACAGGCGCAAGAAGCAACGCAAGAGTTCAGCGGGTTGTCAACAAATGGGTTTTGGTTCTTGTCTTAAATGATGCTGGTCTCAGTATATTAAAAAAGAAATCAACCCTGCTGCTTCCTTCCAGTAAAAGGAAGAACGTAGGGGGCATGCACATTCTGTGCGATTCTTCTGCTAATTAGTAGTCTGAAGGAACCGTACATGAAAAGCTCCCCTCTGAGCTTACTGAATTTTATGTAACAGCCTTATTAACTGGTATTAGTGTTAAATGTTCGTTTTCTTTCATGCCCCCATACTGGCAGATGAAAACTTACTGTTTGGGCTTCTTATGTTGTTGGCTTGATTATACACAGTGCTAAGGGAAGACAAAAATCCTTTTAAAATGAGCTCAGAGCAAGAAAAATCTGTTGCAGTTGGAAAAGTGCTTGAGACTATTTTGGAATGTCTTGTTGTGGCTTTAGCAATAGTTAGTAAAACTACCGTGTAATATTTTAGCTGCCTATGGGACTCTTCAAAAAGCAAAACCTATGATGTCATTTCTCCCATCTTCCCTGCTGTTTTGGGGAAGGGAGGCAGGAGGTAGAGAGTGGAATTATGAGAACAGTCTTCAAGATACACTTTCATTAGGGTTATAGCTTGAGAACACTTGAGAATTTCTTTGCTTTGATAAATAAGCCTATTGCTTTGTCAGCAGCTTTTCCTATGCTTTATGTTCCTCATGAATTTACATAGCTTTTGATGTTTACGTGTATGGGGGGTGCTGCTCGAAATATTTAAATTGTTATGAAGCAGATAGCTTTCTTGAGTTGCCATTTGCTAATTGAATTCTATGGCCGGAATATTTAGTGTGAGGTAATGTAAATAGCCATTGTAAGACACGTATAGGAATATGGTAGAAAGTCTGAAAAAGCTGATACGAGCTGTTGCTTACTTCTCCTGGATTCTTGTGGCATTTTTGGTGTAAGCATTTTGGTGTAACAGAAGCTACAAACTATAGTTGATAAACCCACTGCACCAAGCTAACTCTGATACCCTGCTGTGTTGTTCGCAAATATGTAACATAAAAAATTCAGACACTGCCTTTAAAGGAGAACCTGGAGAAAAGATAACTTGTGCTTATTCTGAGACCTTGTTTTGTTATGCTGGTACTTGCAATAGAGATGATGGGCTTCCTACTACACGAAAGTCAGGAACACTTTGTACTCTTGAGCATCTACTACCTTTATTTCCAAATATGATTACCGATTTTTCTGATTCACACCTGCGAGTTGCCAGCAAGTTGTTTGGGTACTGCTGGCCATGAGAGCTCATGCAGAAGAACATATGTTTTCATCATGACCTCATTTATTAGCAGACACTGTGATGTAGCTAGTGTTTTAATTGATTCAGGGTGTGAGTATGAGGCTGCATTTCCTCTGTGTGCTTCCTCACACCCTGAATCAATTCAAATCTGTTTCTCAGCTCACCTACTGGTGACCTGTGTCTTGTGAACCCCCACTGGCAGGTAGCTTGGGACTACCTTTGTGGCCTGTATAGCCAATGTTTCACACAGGCATCTTGAAGCTGTCTCCTCCCAGACGAGAAGAATGAAAAAGGCCTGTTTCATGGGTCTTTTCAGTTAAATCTGCTACTGAGTGTATTTTCCAAGGAAAATCTCAAGACCTATTTGGCTTCAAAATAACTTTAAATTCACTGCTAATCACTGGGAACATTAAAATCCATTTTCAGAAGGTTCTTCTCATGGGGAGACTTTGACCACCCTGATATTTGCTGGAAAGGCTGCACAGCCAGGCACATACAGTCCAGGAGGCTTCTGCAGAGCATTGATGATAACTTTTTGAAACAGGTGATAGAGAAGCCTATGAGGAACGGTGTGCTGCTGGACCTTGTGCTAACAATGAAAGACTTCCTGGAGATGTGAAGGTTGAAGGCAGCCTTGGCTGTAGTGACCATGTGATGCTGGAGTTCAGGATCCTGCATGGCAGAAGCAGAGAGATTACGAGGATTTACAACCTTGGACTTCAGAAGAGCTAACTTTGGACTCTTTCAAAGACCTGCTTGGAGGAATCCCATGAATTAGGGTTTTAGGAGGGTAGGGTGGGTGTCAAGAGGATGGGGTCAAACTCTTTTCAGTGGTGCCCAACAAGGGGACATGGGGCAAGAGACACAAAGTGGAACACAGGAAATTCCATCTAAACATGAGGAAAAACTTCTTTACGGTGAGGGTGACAGAGCACAGGAACAGGCTGCCCAGAGAGATTGTGGAGTCCCCTTCTCTGCAGATATTCAAAAAGCACCTGGATGCATTCCTGTCTGACCTCTTCTAGGTGAACTTGCTTTGGCAGGGGGGTTGGACTAGATGATCTTTGAAGGTCCCTTCTAATCCCTGCATTCTGTGATTATGTGATCCCACTTCTGAAATATTTCCTCCCCATGTCCCATACAATGACTATTTTGCCATAAATTGGCAGTGTGTACCCTCTGTTTCTGTTGAATTTGCACATTCTTGATGTGCACATTTTCTATTCTTGACAATTTTCACTATTTGCAGAAGCTGTTTAGTGTTACCACAGTATAAATGTACCTATTGTCAAGAAGTAGAACAAGAAAATTTCCTTGTGAAAAAACATATTATTGGGAAATGCTTTCCTTCTGTATGTTCACAATGTGCCCTCTTATTCTTCCCTTCTCTCTCTAAAACCTCTGGGAATTGGGCAACTGAGCAAAATGGTGGGATATAAGGAGTATCCTAAAGTTTACATCTACATTTAAAAGTTTCATTGTAAATCTTTGGTGCATAAGTAATCTCATGCAGTGAATTTAGTGGTTTAAACCACTTGATAGTGCTATAAATAATAGTCCAGGTCTTGGGTAACAACTTACAGTTATGGGATCTCAAAGGAATCGCATATGGTCCTGAGATGAGTCTGCACTGCTGGTGTTTGAGAAGAAAACACTGCCTAGATAACTCCATGTCAGATTTATGTTAGTCCCTTAGCTTAGTTAATTACTTCTCAAAGCTGAACCACACTTAGTTGTATCATCAAAGTATAAATTATTTTGCTTTTAAAGTCTTCTCCATCATCTAGGAAAGCCAACTTGAATCTTATAACCAGGGTACTGAAATTACTTGCTTTCTGCATTTTATTTTAAATTGACATTCGGAAACAACAGCATCTCATAAGGGTTAACACTTGTCAGTCTGTAAATGAAATCAGGCTCCATTATGATGTTATCTATACATGTGACAGGGAAAAATAATTCACTGTGATTGTTTCTCTCATACATTACCATTACTGTGATTGTAGTCCATAAATAGACTCCATATGGCATCGGATATTTTCACCAATGTCCTGCAATCTGTAAGTCATTTTTCCAAGTGACAGCTATTTTAAAATTATACATAATTTTCATTATTACATCCACAGTATAGGTACTTCTTTAAATTAATATTTTAAAAGTAAATGGACCATAATCAGTTTTACAGATCCTTTTTCTAGTGACATGTGTGTTAACATTTGAACACTAAATAACAGTTTCTCAGACTGAAGGATGCTTTGACATCATAAAATATATAAAGCTACAGAGCTATGAAAGAAAACTTTGGGAGGCTAGCCCAAAACAGTAGGCTGAAAGTTAAGGGAGAAATGATCATGTAGAAATAGAGAGGTTTTTCCTCATCTGTGACCATTATGAGTTCCTGTAGACAGAGATGTCCTAGGATCAAAATGAACATGGTACTCCCCAGTCTTCTCCACTATTGAATTTTGGACTTAAGGAAAGGTAACCTTCAAATCTGCTTTTTTCTGAGGATTTTTGAAAATTATTATTTTTTCATTTAAAAGCCATACAATGCTTTTCAATGTAAAAAGTTTTCTCCCTTATTCTTGATGCTTGCAAAGCTTCCTCATAATCTGCTGTAATTTAAGACCATCAAAATGCAGATTTTTAAGTTTTTAACTATTCCTGTTCACCCTACCTGAATTCGAAATCAATTAAGATTGAACTCCTGAGAGTGTTTTAGAAATTTTCATGTCTTAAGATGAAGGGTGATATGTATACAAAAACCTAATGCACCCTGTGAGCTGCTGTCCGTTCACTTATCTCCTTTCTGCCTTCTCCCCTTAGTGGCCTCTCCAGTGCTCCTGGCAGGCTGGAGGCAAGTGGCTTAAGATGCTAGTTTTCTCAAGCGTGCCTAATTTTTCTTTCTTCTCTGATGAACTGTTTCAAGAATAGGATGTTTACTTGTACAAATTTGCAAGTTCAGAGAAAGGAAAAAAAAATCAGTTAAACTAATGCGGTAAGCTTTTTCAGAGCAAGAGCTCTGAAGATAAACATTGACAAGGTTTCCAGGTTATCCCAAATGCTGAATGTGGGCTGTATGGCTGTTGCCAAGCTTTTGACATCTTTCAAAATTGTAATGATAAGTTTAACCCCCTGCTGGTATCCTTTTGGGGGAAAGCTGTCAATGAAATGTAAGCTACCAACCCAAAATAATGGTATGTTTTAAACCTGGGAGTCGAGTTAAATTAGCGTCACGATGATGAGACAAATATGATAATCTTTTCTGTTGCTCGTTTTTTCAATTGAGGCCTTTGTTGCTTAATTGCATTTGACTTGTGCGCATAAATAACTTTGCAAGGTTAATACACTATTTTCTCCTAAGTATCTGGACACTTTCCCATTTAAAGCTAGTCAGTGTTCTCATAATGCCCCTTTCCTCTCCTCCTTCTCCACCTTCAGCTCCCTCCTGCTGTCCAAAATGCCCTGGGCTGCTGTTCAGAGCAGAGAGGCATCTGTCTGTCCAAAGGCAGATCAAGATTCAGCAAATAGCCTTGCAGGGCATTGGATCTGGAAGCTGGTGCTTAGCTGATAAATGCCAAGCTTCCCATTCATCATTTCAGTCCAGGTTCAGATTCAGTCCAGAGGTGGCTTTGCCTTGTTAACAGTTTTATTGTGAATTTTAACAATACCAATGGAGGACCACTGATTTGAAAGACTACCAGCCCTACAACTGCAGCACGGTTGAGGTTGGGAGGGACCGACCAGTTGAACCAGTCCCCCCTCCTCTGCTCAGAGTGGGGCCAATTAGGCTTCTCAGGATGGTGTCTAGCCAAGACCCGAGTTATCTCCAGCGTCAGAGACTCTTGCGGCAAAGTGACCTCCTATGAGCTTTATGGTGAGGTTTTGGCATGTGAGGAAGAAGCACCAGCAGCGGCGGTGGCAGGGCCTGCAGGGTGGACCCCTGCAGGAGGGACCAGGGCTGCCCCATGCCGGACACAGACGGTTCCGACTGGCTCCAACGGCCCCAGCGCAGGGCACAGTAATTCCCAATCTTAGTTTGTTGCTGAAATTCCTATAAAATGCAGAGGTACCAGCTTCAGTGACTTTTGTGCTGCATGATGGCCTTTGTTTCACTGTCTTCTTAAATGATGGCTGTTTACATTTATAAATTTTTGCCTTTGCTGAGAGATTAGTTCAAAGCTGAAAACAATGGTGGCAGGAAACCTGTGGAAGAGAAAGGACTTTCTGTTTCAAAACGAAGAACATGAATACTAATTTTGACCATAAGGTACATTTCTGGCAAAGCAGCTTAGCCCAAATGCTGTTTTGCTTTGCTTTTGTAAGAGTACCTAGACATCTTAATCCTGTGCTTCATACTGTCAAACAATATCCGGAAGAAGCCTAATAAACATGGAAATACTTCAAACATTGTATTTTTTTTGAATAACAGTGTTAATTTTAGAAAACCTTTTGGGCCAACTCTGGAGCAGGCACTATTGTGAAGAAATCATCATCATAAATTGCATTGAATTCCTCAAGGGAAAAAGAGACATAAAAATGATTTTATTTTTTTTTTTTAAAGTGTGGGCTATATCTGTGCATTCCTGTGTCATTCCCATGTCATCTTTACCTACCTGGGGTTTAAGAAAGAGGATGACTGATTACTGCCAAAGTTGTGTGAGGAAAACCACCAGTTTCACAGGGCTGAAGTTGTCATTTTGCACTCAAGTCTTTGTGACTTTCCTCACCACCCCTTCCTCTGAATTTAGAGCAACTGGAAGCCCTGTGCAAACTGCCATGAGGCTGCCCAGCTGTACAGCTGTGACTGCATCCTGCATCCTGTGATGTGGGAGCAGCTCCTTTTTTCCATCTGGTTGTGGTATGGAGCTGCAGTCCAGAGAAGCATGCCCTGGCTGGCTCCTGAGTGATGTGCCATCTTTTCTCCTGTTTCAAGGCTCACAGATGCGGTTGGCTGGTGGGCTGATCAGCTGCATCAAGCCTCTGCCTTTGAGGAACTGAAGAGAATGTACGCACCCTATTTTTTGTGATGAAATACAGCAGGTGAAGAATCATTACAATTTTACACTGTGAATTACTGTGCTAGCAAAATATTTTTGTAAACTTTTCAAGCATGCTGTCATGTACACATGTGTGGGTTTTTAGTTTCTTCTTTTGTTTTGGGGTGTTTGCCTACAGCACAAGGAACTACTGGAGACAGTCAAAGGGAAGGTTATGAAGGTGATCGGGGCACATCTGTTATGAGAAAGGGCCGAGAGCCCTGGGTTGGTTAAGCCTGGAGAAGACTGAAGGGAGATCTCATCAATGCTTATAAATATCTAGAGGGTGGGTGTTAAAAGGATGGGGCCAGACTTTTTCAGTGGTGCCCAGCAACCGGACAATTTGCAAGGGACACAAAATGGAACACAGGAAATTCCATCTGAACATGAGCAAAAACTTTTCTTTGAGGGTGACAAAGCACAGGAACAGACTGCCCAGAGAGGTTGTGAAGTGTCTTTGGAGATATTCAAAACCCACCTGGATGCATTCCTGTTCAGCCTGCTATAGGTGAACCTGCTTTGCCCCGGGGGATGGACTAGATGATCTCCGATGTTCGTGTCCATTCCAACTGCTACAGACATAATATCAATATATGGGTAAAGGTAAGTGTGTTTCATAGTGAAAGTCAAAGAAGATGAAATAAGATGTTGCTCACCACAATTGTTTGGGTTTTTTTTTCTCTCTTAGTGAAATATATACTCTTTATCCTCCCCTAGGAATTCTCTTTGTAGATTGTTTTTTCTCATCTTCTGTTTTGTGATATTGGTTATGCAAGAGCTGCAATTTTATGCTGGTGTCGCTATCACTAACTTTTGCTGACAGTTATGTTTATTCAAATGCAATAATGTGTTAATGCAACAGGACAATGCCTTTCCAGTACCTGCTGTCAGTCTTGTGAAATCTAGTGACCTGCATGTGTAAGCTTTTAATTCAGATTTCTCACTCCTGGTGTTGTGGGGACATGGCACTGATCCTGCTCTTCTGACAGCAGTATTTTGTATCTATATAACCTCACTTTATGGTTCTGATGAATTCTCTGTATCAGGGAGATTGAACTTGGTTTGCCCTTTCACTCCATTACAGCATTGATGCTTTCGCCCATGCAGTCCACCTTCTTGTCTCTTTCCTCCTGCCAGTTCATTTTTGTCCTTTTGTCCCATCGCTTAGACTTGCATATTGTCCTTCTCTGTAGCCCTAACTCCAATGTCAGAACTCCCTCTAGTTCCCTTTCAACTCCTGACCATAAGCCTCACATATGTAAAATGGATTAGGTCTCATCCTTTTTAGAAAAAATAAGGGCATATTTATTTTTTTATTAAAATAGCAAAAAAAAAAACCCAACCTCCCCNAAAAACCCTCCTGTTCTCAGACCAGACTACTTCTTTCTGTTTCTGTTTCCATTGTTTCCATTGCTCATTCACCACAAAGATACTGCTGTTTCTGCTTTCTTCTTCCCCACACTTTTCCTGTGCAGGGTGCCAAGCACACAGGAAGGAAAGAGAAGGAGAAATAGTTATAGTATTAACTATAATCCAAACAGAATAAATTCCTGAGTACTGCTTGTACCTCTCTCCCACTATGCTTGAGTGAGGAGTGAGTGGGGCAAATGCTTTGCAGAAGTTAACAAAAAAAAATTCAGAGTTATATACACACATACCTGAGTTAAGAAAATGTTCTGTTGTGTCTCAACTTAAATCTGTAATTTGTTACACTAAAGTTCCGTGAAGTGTTCATATGCATAAAACTTGGGTACCGTTTACTTGCTGAATAAGTTCTCTTCCCTATTGTATAGTAGTTTTAGAAGGCAAACAATACTGTTTGTAAATGATAAAATGAAAGAATCCAAGAAGGAAACATAGCAGGAACAATGACTACTTTATATCTTCCCCCCCTTCTCCCTACCCATAGATTTGGCAGGATTGTTCAGGAATGGAAAACATACCTTAACATTAACCAGGATACATGGAGGGATTTCTCAATGTTTCTGCTGTTAGTAGTTTCAGAGACAAACTTTGAAAGGGCCTTAAACTCATGCATGTGTACAATGTTCGTGTTCACATTTCTGATGTTTATCTTTAAGAGTTTTAATGAACTCACAGTTCAGATGCTGCTAGGAAAAAAGCAGCAGTTGTACATACAAATGGCTTGGATAACCGTGCAGTTACAAAGATTGTTCTTAAGTGTCTTTACTTGTGTGAAACTGAAGAACTTCAAAAATATGGTCTTTTTCAAGTTGTTATTCAACTTGCATCTAGTTTTGTATAGATAATTATATATATACATGGCCTGATAGCAATCTGACAAAGGTTTTATTGCCAAGGGAGACATTCCATTATTCATATGGCATACCGGTGTAAGGCCACTAAGCCTACCCTTGGATTTATGTTGCTGCAGCACTTGAGAGTCTTTGTCATCGATGAATGTTTTGTTAGGCTCTGTACAAATGGATGGCAAGTAGGTGTTCCCTGTTTCCAAGAACAACCCACCACAACCTACTTGGATGCTTGATAGGATTTTTTTGTTTTTCCTCAGATGCATCTCAGACTTCAGAGATTTTCTTAGACATCAGCTAGCTATAATGCTTTCATTTTACATTGGTGACAATACAGAATTTAAGAAGTTTTTCAGATTGTAAACCCAAATTTTGATCTAAGTAATAAAAAATATTTCATTACATTTTAATCTCCATTATCAAGAAAATTTGCAGGAAAATTCCATGTATATAAAATAGTTAAGTGGTGGTGTTTCTGCCTGCTAGTATGTGTGATAGTGTTGAATGAAGTATGCAGTGAGGTTTTTTCCTTTTGTGATTCAAATTTTAGAGCTTAAACTTTTGGTGTCTTCATCAGACTTAACACTATGACAGGTGAGCATATGGATAGCTAAAACATGTCAGTGCTCATACCTACTATACAATGAAAATGAAGAGTGAAGAGGATTAATTATCTGTGGAGTACTTACTTGAGTTAAGGAAAGAAGGAAGGTGCATACAGGGACAGTAACTAATTCCTAGGAAGTGGTGAAGTTGGTGACTTCACAATCTCTGTGGGCAATCTGTTTCACTCCTTCACTGTTTTCATATGCCTTTTGCAGTTCTCTTGTTTCAGTTTATGCTCATTGCTTCCCATCTTCCCACTGAGCACCATTGCGGAGCGCCTGACACCATCTTCTCTATAATCTATTTGTACACATTGGAAAACTGCTACTGGGTCCCTCCAATGCTTTCTGTTCTCCAGGCTGAAAACCCCCTTGTTCTTCAGCCCTCCTTGCAGGACCCAAACACTGAACTTGCCTCAGCTTGTCCATGTCCATCTTGTATCAGGGACCCAAAATCAGACACAGCTTTCTAAATAAGATCTCACAAGTGCTGAACAGAGGGAGACAATCCCTCCCTTTGATGTCCTGGCTGTGCCCCTGTTAACACAGCCCGGGGTGCTCTTGGCCATCCCTGCAGCCAGGGCACACTGCTGGCTCATGCCCTGCTTCTGCTTGCCAAGTCCCCCTGGTCCCTTCCCGCAGAGCTTCTCCCAGACAGGCAGGCACCAGCCTGAGTCACTGCACCTACGCTTCCTGCCCAGGGGCAGCACTTGGTATCTGTCCTTGTTTTAGTAACCTAATGGATAAATCAAATTTTCATTGTCTCCTAATGCAATTTGCATGCAATTGCTGTATCATTCCTGTAATGTTTGCTAATCACACAGTCATGACTGTGTGTATATTAAAATGCTATATATGAAAGTACAAAGATTTTACAGCAACATCCTAGCGATGTTGTGCTACTTAATTAACATTGATCAATCCTCAAAATTCAAATCCAAAAGCCGAAAACCCAAATAAGAGTCAGGAAAGTGAGACAGTGAGGTAACACTGAATGTTGAAATGCAAATTCAGATTAGCGGTTGACCATACCCAACGTCCAGACAAATGCAAGTGATGCCCCTGGAAATGCAAAAGGAGGTGGGACTACATTCTTTGTCCACATTCCCATTTTGCTGGTGCATTTTCAGCTGTTTGATTAAAGAGGATGTCTCTTGAACACCGTGTATCAGTATGCATCAATTTATTACTGTAGCCTAATGTGCATCAAGCCACAGAGAAGCAATGAGCAGAGAAAGTGAAATTCCATAGAACCTGCTATAGACATGAATCTAGCTTTATCTCCTTCAAAGCCTCTTCTAGGATTTTTTCTTCTCTTTAATCTGTCTTCAGATCCTGTTAAACAGGAACAAAAAGAGGAAGAGGAAGTACATGGTATCTGCTTTCTACAAAGCAGACTGTATTTATTTGTTTAAGTGAGGCAGAATCTCAATATCTTCAGTCTTTCTTAACAGCAGATTTAAGCAAATCATCCAGGCAGCCAGCCAGGCAGAATGTACATTTTTAGGCACTGACTCAAAGGCAGTGTCAAGACATATTAAGCTGGGTGCCTAGAAATAATATATACGAGATTTAAAAAAAAGAATACTAAAGGATCATCTTGCCACAGTTGTGGCTGATTATTTGATACAGGATGAAGAGAAGTTGCACTGTAATCCATAAAAGGGCGATGAAAAATGCTTTGGAATATTAAGCTAATATAGTTTTTAGGGCTGAATGTGATCTGATTGCTACTTCTCAGACACTTCACTATTGTGCTTCACCGGAATCTAGTCTACAAAGAAGCTGATTCAAACCACCACCTGCCCAGAAAAAGCATGGTTTCTCTATTCTTTACTTGTGTGGAAAACTTGCTTAAATGACTGTATATCTCAGTAGGAGATTTCTTTATATTACCAGGATGGAACAACTATGTTAATTTCCCCCTTTGTTTTTAATATGGGTGTACAGCAGTATAAATTAAGCATCTCAGCCACAAAACATCATTTATATGATGAATGACTTGATTTTGTTCTTAACCTTGAATGCTGAGGTGGGAGCAGTGCTTTGAGTAAAGCAGTAAAGTTAGTTTCCATGGCAAGATGAAATAAGTTTCCTTCTCCTTTTTACACAGCACGTTGTCACTAATAATATAGTACATATACCGGCTAACATACCTTTTATCTAACACCCTTTGCAAGGCATACTAGGATGCGCAGAGGTGTGTCTCGGTAGATGGTGCTGTTGTGTCTTAAACTACTTCCGACAAGATGTGAACACCGCCCTAGGCAGGGGAGGCACGGGAAAGGTTCTGCCTCTGGGATGATTAAAAACAGCCTTAAACAAAGTGATGTGGTTTTCTTTTTTTTTAATTAAGAATGGGCAGGAATGATTCGGTGAGATTTTATGTAGCTGTAAAACCTGAACCAACAGCAGTAGGTCATACAGTTTTAAGGGTGAAGTGGATTCTGCGCAGGGTAAATCAACTGTACTGCCAAGTCAGGAAAAAAACCCTTAGATGTCTATTCATTATCAGTATTTATGACTTTTAATTGCCCATAAAAGGATATGACTGTGCCTTATATGATACTGTACTTTTTCTCAATCTATCTGAATGACAACTCTCACACATAAAAAAGGAAGTTGCACAGAAGGGGTCTGCTGCAAAATGCATGAAAAGAGCACTGTGCTGCAGTAGAGTACTCCGTGGTACTTCGGTATCTGACACGCAGAAATCAAAACAGCAGATTTTTTTTGAGGCCTGACAAAAAGCCTGAAGGCATGTGTACAGACACACGTCTGTAAATATGAGATTTTTTTTGTTTTCTGCCTTAGCTTTTCTTAGAAGTGTTTCCTCACTGGGATCTCTGGATTTTAACAATACAGCAGTCTAGTGATACAGTCGGAGAGCACTCTGGTCACTTCTGTTATGTTCCCCAAAGCTATTTTTGGCTTTTGTGCAGTCGATAGCAATTCCTGGATCCCAGTTCTGCTGAGCCAGCTGGGCTCTTACAGCCTGTTTACAGTTGGGAGCTGTGCTGCTGAGAGACTGAGGACAGTAAGAAATATAGGCGCTCTCAGGATAGTGGGAGGTAAGGCAGCCCTAAGACAGTGGAAAATTAGGGCAGCATTAACATACAGGCCAGGTCTGGGCCAGTCTTAGCCGTATAAGTAGCCTACACAATGGATAAACTGAAGGGATTTGATCTGTTTAATGAGCATCATCATTTTTTTGAACAAATAGTTGTAATTAAAGTAGCAGACTGCTGCCCCAAAGCATGCTCCCAGATGGCAACACAATCTTTAGGCCAGGGTTTCCTCCTGTTTTTTGTAGGCGATCCCTGGAGCAAAAGAAGTCAAGGTACTGTGGTGACTTAATGCAGAATGGGTGGAGAGTACAAACACAAAATCATCTCTTTTGTCGAGTCCTTCCTGGACACATCTCCATCCCAAGGAGCTGATAAAGGCTTGCTGGGCCAAGCTTTCTTACATACTCGGTTTATTCCTCAAGAGCATAAAGTAATTATATCACATCTGTCTGGCTACTACCCTGTCATGAAATCCTCTTTTCTATGTGCTATTGAGTACACTCAATCTCTTAAACATTTTTTTCAGGCCAGAGAAGATGGTTGTGATTCAGAGAGAACACTTCACTGAAAGCTGTGGACCTAGCTGGTATGCCCAAACTGTAAACAGAATTTCCTGTTGTGATGTATAAGAATTTGCATTGGAAAAGTGATGACATGAAATGATGTTTTGCTCTTATTACTTATTTAACATACTATTGGCTCTTATAAAACCACAAGCAAATGTATAGATTGTGGCAGGAGGAGTATGTGGACACACAGACATGGTATTAATCTGAACACTTTATTTCTTAAGTAGCTTACATT
Source organism: Pedionomus torquatus (assembly GCA_013398155.1). Classification (NCBI taxonomy): domain Eukaryota; kingdom Metazoa; phylum Chordata; class Aves; order Charadriiformes; family Pedionomidae; genus Pedionomus; species Pedionomus torquatus. The sequence goes on from VZRU01018561.1 coordinate 504,831, forward strand.
TTTTATGGAGAAAAGCTGCTTTACAACCCATTTAGATGAAGATTAACTTGTTTAATGTTTAGCTTTGTTCCCAGTAGAGCAGTGACTGAAATCTATTTAGTCTGAGACAAATGCAAGAGTACTGTAAGTGTTTTGACTTAATTTGAATATTGCTAATGATAAAGGACACATACTCTTGAAAATGAGTCCAAACAGTCAGCTGTTTACATAATACTTGATTCACTTGGTTGGACTGCCATCTCCTTATCTTTACATGCACAAGACTATTCCAGCCTTCTCAAAAGTGGTTTTAGGAGTCTGGATCCCAGCCTCTACGCTCTATAAAAGACTGAGCATGCTTAATTAAGTGGCTGCTGAAATGAGACTAGCCACAAACATTACAGAATTTATAAATAGATGATTGAAACTGAGTCTGGGTGTAGCATATCTCAAAGCCTCAAAGTAGACTCTGGGTTGTATTACATCCAGAAGTCTTATAGGAAGGCTGGTGGCATAAAGCATAGTTTGAAAGTAAAACCAGTTTGCGGAGTCTTAGAGCTCATTTTTTTTTCTGATCAATGTATGGTTTTCTGTAAGACTCAATGCATTTCCCAAGTATCTATGACTGATCACCTCAGATAAGGAACCGGACTGTTCCAGCTTTAAGGAATTATTCTCTGTGCCCAAGACTGACTTTCTAGAGAGATGCCTTTTGCCTTGGGTCTGTGAATTCTGTTCTATCTTATGCCTACGCTTTTAATTGCTGTGAATTCCCCCCTCAGGCACAGAAGTTGAGTAGTAAAGACAAAATCACTGGACCTGAAGTAATTTTCATTTTTGTTTGCTGAATGTAGTATGGACTTCTTTCTCCATTTAGATCTTTGCAATTCTAGAGTATCTCTGCAGAATCCTGGGGTTTTGATAGAAGCTGCTAAGTCTTTTGCTGGGACCTAGTCTTAAGGACCAACCCCATTAAATGTCAAATAAAGGTAATCTCATCCACAGCAGTTACTCTGCCTGGAGATTGTGACCCCCATGAGGAAATGAGAAAGCAGATGTCTGCCTGCAGGAGGTTATGACACTATTAGGAGCCATCAGCTTCTAGAATAGATTTCTACTCTTAAATATGTTGTTTGCTCTGCTAGGAGCCACTAGCATGACAGTCTGTGCTCCACTCTGAGACTTCCCATAGGATGCTTCTTTCTAATAACCCAGTCCAGTTGAACTATTTCTGAGCAGTCTCAACCATTCTATGACAGTTCTTATTTCCTACATATGGGAAAAAAAAAAAAAAAAGTGATTGGAATACTTTATGAATTTCTGATGAGTCAGTTGATAACCTAGGAAGCATTTCCTTGGGATGTCATGTTTGCTTGTTAGTTGTGTTCAGCATCTGTTCTGCTGTTGCTACCATGATGGCTGTGATGAGAAGGTGAATGTCAGTGTTCCCTTCATGAGTGTCCCTTGTGATCCCTGCAGATCACACTGGAATGAACTGTGCTTTGGGTCACCTGCAAGATTTGTGGTATATTTGACTATTTAAATGCCTAAGGAATTCTCATATAAGACAAGCAGCAGCACTGAGGAATTTTAACCTTAATTTACTTCTAAACCATTTCACTGAATTTGGCACCTTGTCCTCTTTTTGTTTTATTGCTCAGGAGTGTTAGAGGACACCTATGTGGTTGGTGTCCCACACTAATGAGTGCACCCCATTAACAGTTGAAGTCAATACTCATTTGTGCTTCTGCGATGTATTTGTACCACGATGAACAGTGTCGTCTCATTCAATGCAAGGCCACATGTTTTTGTCTGTCTTCCCTGACCAAAACATTCTTTTGTCCCTGGACTTATGTCCCTCTTAGGTTGTAGATCTGCAATTTGATACTTACAACTGCTCCCTTCTGCCTCTTTTCCCAAAGAAGAGATGAGGGAAAAGAGAGGAAAAAGTGTGGGTCACTAAGAGGTGACTGTAATAGTGCAGGCTTAGAATCTTTGAAAACATCCGAGGTACACATATTCATGTGGTCCCCTCATGAATCACAGACATTTATAAACCTAGATAACTGCTCACTTCCTCTTTATTCTGCTCATTTTTGAAGGCTAATCTGCCCATTTGTAAAAGGAGCATCCTTGCCACTACTTTACTTTGGTAGCAAATCTTCCAAAAGCAGGATTTTGGACATAAAAAAAACCATAAAAAGCAAGGGGTGCAAAGCTAGGTGTCTCTCTTGACCAAGTTAAATCTATTGGGGCAGTGGCTGAAGTCATCATTTAACTTTTGTGCTTACCACAGAGAGGCAGCTCCTGAGTCTGCTTGGCTCTGCCACCCCTACGGCGTAGGCTGGCATGCTCAGGTGTGATCTCCTTAGTCCTCCGCAGGTGATTTGTTCCAGTGACTGATCCATGACAGGCTGCTGGGCAGGCGAGATGATTTAAATCTTGCATCGAAGAGAAGGTATAATTCAGGCCATATGTCAGGGCTGTTGTGTGTAGAAGCGGGTCGGTGAGGTACCACAGTGGAGCTGGAGAAATAAGCACTGAGTCAGCAGAAGAAATGACTGAAATGTATCCAAAACGTATTGCTGAAGATTTTGGTAGCGCCTCCAGTATTACTAATGATGAAGCTAGGAGGTTTGGCGTTCTGCTGATTGGCAGCTTCATCCTCAGATAGCGACATGGGGAAACTTTCTCATCTGGCAGGAACTTATTATTTGCAATGGAGTCTGACAGCTCTAAGATTACGTGTGTATAAATCAGTCAGGCAGAAGAGGAAGCAGACAGTAATTTTATTTTGCAGTGACATGGGGAGAATTGTCATCCCAGAATACGAGCAGCACAATCACTGCCTTCGCCATGTGCTGAGCTAGCGTATAGCGTTCCCAGGTCCTTTCTGTCCCCACTCCCTACTGCTGGCATCGGTCCTTTCCTATCCAGAGCTACTCTCCTCCTCCTTCCTCTGGTTCCTGAGAGAAGCCGAGGAAGCCAGCAGTGCTGACCTGTCCCCTTTCTGAGCTGCAAGGAGTTGATATCATGGCTGTGTTAATTTCCTATACCATCATGGCATTGTTTCCTCTCAGTCCCAGGAAAGTCTGGAGGGGGAGGAATCTCTCTGCCTTCAAAAGTGGGAGCCTCAATGGAAAAATAAGAAAACTTTTTTAGGAAAAAAAAAAAAAGAATCTCAGAAAACTAGCTCCAGCCATGCTGTGAGTTAGAGCTGGGGTTACCAGGATCTCATGACAGACTTTCCTGCCAACATCTTCACTTGGGTGTCAGCTGGACCTGAAAGCAGGCTCAGTTTATTTTATATTTGTTTAATCAGACCTGGAAGAAATAATCCAGATATGTATCAACTTCTAAATGTTTTTTCTCATTCTCAGCTTGTAAGTGATGTGGATTCAGTTTTCTTGTTTGGATTCAGATACTGTAGTGAGTTAGACATGCCATAAACTGCGTAGACTTTCTGAGGTGATTGATTCAGCTTACTTATCTGGCAATATATGATACTCCTGCCAGGTCTTTAGCCTGGGTTTCAAAGCATCAGTTACTAGCTACATGGAAACAATACATAATACCTCCTCAGAAATTAGGCAGGCTCTGAGATTCTTTTTTAAGGGACGAAAGTGATTTAGGGAAGCACAAGAGATGGCAGAAGAAAACTATTTTGGTATCTACTATTACCAAGCTGGGAATAGCTTCTCCAAAAAGATTCTAAACCACCACTTATTTAGAAAGTTTTTAAATGAAGCACTGCAGAACATGTTGGGGGAGGAGAAATAGTCCTGATTCCTAGTTCTTCCTGCAAGGTAGGACTTGTTAATTTCCCTGCAGGTTGGTCTAAGGTGAGGCACAAAGCATTTGAAATTATGTCTCTGCTTAGGAAGTTTAAAGATGTGATCTGTGAACAGGGTGCTTGACTTTCCTATGTGGGTAAATTTTAAAATAAGCCAGAAAAAAGTAGGTGCTATCTTAAGTAATAATGCTGTAAAACATAACCTCTAGCTTACGCTATGGATAGGCCTCATAAGAAGAAAACAGCTTGTCTGGCTAACCACCTCAGAAGCTCTGGAGGTGCAGAAAGTATTCTGATTTTGCATAAATTTACCCAGGAAGAGAGAGCTTGCCATTGCTACGTACTCTCCCTCTTTCCCCTTATCTCCCTCCTTTTCCCTTCCTTGTCCTCATTCCCTCTCTCCCTCTTAGCAGTAATTAATCTAGGTACATTACTTTTTGGGATGGTGTTCTGTTTTTTCCTGCTTATAAGCCAAAAGCACCAGGCACTTGTCTTTGCCAGCCCTTTGGCTCATAAAGTGCCAGAGAAAATATGGAGTTTAGTTCTTTCTCTCCTTTTCCTTTTTTAATATGCAAAGAGTGAGAACCTTTGTGTCTGTGCACACCTGTGTAGCCCTGTCCTATTGCTTCAGTTGACAACTACTGTCTCCTTGGGACATCAGGGACTTAGCAAATGGAGCTGAGACCAACAGACCTGTCATCACCTGCCCCCCACCCCCACCTCTTCCCTGACATTTTTTTGTTTGCAATGCTTTTCCTTCCAAACGAGAAGCCACAGATCCATTCAGCATCACCTCCTTTATTAGCCTTTTAAAAGAGGTTGAGAAGATTTCATTACAAGCAGGAGGGAGAGGCACTGGAGGAAGGAATGATGAGGAGAATTAGGCAGAAGAAGCAGAGCAGAAATGGCAGAAGCTCAGGCCCTGTGTGTTGGGTTGGGCTGGGGTTGGGCTGGTGTCTCTGTAGCTCCTGACGCAGGGCTGTTTTGGGTAGTTCCCACAAGTGGGTACCATGCTGTTTGACACCATTTGGTTGGTTGTGCAATAATCATGTTCAGTGTGAATGCATCGCTTTTTTGGGAGAAACAGCAAAGTGCTCAGCTCTTACTGGTCCTCAGTATAGCTTTGACTCCTCCCACTCCATTATCCACTTTTCTTCTATCCTTCTTGGTACTGTGTTGCAACAGGGCTTTCTCAGCACTTTGCTTGGCTGGTCATTACTTTCTTTTCCCAGCTCTAGACAACATCCACATTCTCCTCACCATTTCTACTGCCCAGCATCCCACTGCCTGAAGTCATGCATTTTCCCACCTTCTATTTTCTCTTATAGCTGTGGCAAAAGACCTAGATCTGTTCATGCCCTCTTTCTTCTCTGCTGTGAGGGGCATTTTCCATCTCTTCTCAGGTTCTTGGGCTGAGCAGTCAAGAGTGCTGCTCTAGAGGAACTGGATGGCTGCAGAAAACGTCATTTATGTCAGCTTATTCTCACTGGGGAAACCTGCAAGTTGTAAAATATAGGTATAAACCTTTTGGCTGGGGCCTGAATTTAAAATTAACCCATTGCGTTGCATTTCACCACTTCGCCTGAATACCAGAGGGCAGAGAAACCTAAGAAAGGAGTGTTCTGTCTCCATCTCAGGGAGTGTGGGGAAGACAAGGGGGACCAATGGACAACCCTGAAATATATTGGGGTTGCATGCATTATTAGGTTTGAGAGGAGTTTCTACTGAAAAGGGAGGAGAGAAAGGCTGTAGCAGCACGGGGAGATCCAGGCCAGTTAACCCTAACTGTGCCTGAGATGAGCCTATCCCCTGCCATGCAATTCTTTGCAATGAAAAGTTGTGCAAAGGTTAAAGTGAACAGAGAGGAGAAGAGGATAGGACCTGAGACATCTTTCAGTGTTTGGCAAGCTCTGGCACAGAAAAAGCTGCTTTTGAGTTTCGTGGGAGCTGAGAAATGAAAGCAGCTGCTGAAGAATCACCTAAGGGAGATTTCTGATGGACCGTATTTAGCTCTCTGTGTTATCAGCACATTCTAAAGAGCTGAAATAACAACCTGTATGCAGAGCAGCAGGGAAAGTTATCAGCGTTGTTGGAAGGAGGGGTGGGGATGCATGACTGGCAGAGAGAGGAGCTGTTTGTGGCAGGTAGCAGGACCTGCTACATGAAAGTGTTGTGGCTACTGATCCTCTGAGCTGGCACTGGACCTGTCTACTCATCCAGGATGGCAACTAGGTGGCTCTAACAATTCCCTTTAGCAGGAAATAAAAAATTTTTTAAAATTGTGATTGCAGTTATACTTCAGGCATATTCCTACTTCCTCAGAGGAGGGTCAAGCCAGTATTCTTTTAAAAACTCCTATAACTGTAGACTGTTTGCCAGTTGCATTCTGGCAGGAGGGTCACACACTGTGTAACTTTGCAATAGTGTCTGAAGGTTTCATGTGTGAAAGTCCTCTCACTGTGTAAGTCAAAGGGGGGCGCTTGTACTGTGTATCTAGTCCATAACGAGAGAGGTGTGTGTGAAGGGGTGGGGGGAATATTTGAGGAAATTACAAAATATTTCTTGAGTTAAGTATGTTTATGAAACATTTCAGTCAGGACCAGTTTTACACCAGTGATTCGCAGCCACATTCAACTCTTTTCATAGCACTTGCATGCTGCTTTCTTCTGTCTCCCATTCTGACAGCAAACCCCCGAAAAATGTTGCTTCCTCTGCCTTCCTCCACTGCTGTCAGTTTGAGAAAGTGCCAGTGGAAAGACTTAGATAACTGGCCAAGCAAAGCATATTAGTTTGGTCTCTCATCTCTAATGTTGGAGTTCAAGCCAGAGAGGTTATTTTAATTGGGACCCACTATTAGAGATAAAATTATTTTTTCCTGGAAAGTGATTGTGTTAAATTTGAGATTAACTCTAAGACTGATTAAATTTAGTCTGGACCCAAATTTAACTTTCTATCACTCAACAGTGGCTTCCACAACACAGAAGAAAAAAATTAAAGCAGTCAGAACATGGGATATATCAATCTCAGCTATTCACTTTTAGGATATTACGGGAGGCCAGTGTGTTTGGACAGTAAAAGGAGAGGAACAGACTGGTTTTAGAAGTGCTAGGTTTCCTAGGCAATTCCAAATACACTTAAATTTTGGACACTAAAGCTTCCTGAACATCAGACCCATAGAGTACAGAGTATGTCTACATTGCTTGAAGTATCAAAAGAAAAAAATCTAGAGTTCCTGTTCTGTTGCAGGGGTTTGGGTTTTTTTGTTGTTTTTTTGGGGTTTTTTTTCCTATTACTTCATTGTAGATGATTAAAACCTACTGACAGTATCTCCTCTCCCCCCCCCGCTTTTTTATTAATTCATGATGAATTCTGTTTTCTGGCTGACACCAGTACCCTGTCATGCTTCAAAACTCTTCCAGTGCTTGGTTGGCTTGTTGCTTGCTTGCTGAAAAAAGTGTTTATATCAGGATTTTTGGAAAGCTACAAAATGTGATGTTACGGAGCAGGGGGAGTTGTTTTGCTTTGTTTTGTTTCTACAGAACTTGAACTCTGAGGTATTTATGTTCTCTAATATGTGACTCATTAGGAAAAAATAATACAATTTTTTGGGGTCTGTTTTCTCTGTTCTTTTGTTATACCTTGGACAGTGTAGTAATCTCAGTAGTAGACTTACCAGAGGGTAAAGTATCTTTGAGAAAACTCTCAGATTTTCCCGTGTTCCATTTTTGTTTTCCCATTTGAGTTTCATGCACATCTCACAGTCACCTGCTGCTTTATGCAAGTCCTCTCTGATTATTAGGTTTGACCTTAAGGATGCCTCTTGTTAAAGTCTGTGTTTCTGCAAAAGCATCAGTGTTTGATCCCATAAGCATCCCGTATAAGGAGTTAGTTCTCACCCCAGTGTGCAAAGTTTGAGAATTCAAAGCTTTTGTAAAAAAACCTACTGGAACAAGGATGACCTCTCTATATTGCGAACACCTTGAATGCATTAAAAAAAAATGAAAAATTCAGCTACCTACAAAATCACAGACCATTCTAAACCTTACCGTTCCTTACAATGGCATATGTTTGTTTAAAAGATATCCATTGTCAAATGGTAATGGTTTTGCATGCAGAGCAAAGGAATATATTTATTGACAGAGACTGGCATAAAGTTTTAAATCACAAAATGATGAATTTCACTTACACATTGCTCACAGTCCTAAAGAAGAGTTATTCTGTACCCCACAAAAAAGTTAAGAAACTGCTGATTGGCAGTTCCATCTGTTAAAAGATGTTCCCTCTACAGTGGTGTTTGTTTATAGTAAAAAAGTGACTATTATTATCTTACACTAGTCATGTGCGGTCTAAGAAAATTTCCAGAAAGCCATCAAAAACTGGTTATGACTATCTATGACTTACTGAATTGATTTACATTTTGGTCTGTTGCACATAGCACTTAACAAGGGATCGTTTGGAGAAATTATGTTCTGAATAACACCGGTAATAAATCAGTGTCTTTTGCTTCACATGTCATACAAGAGTTTGGTTCCTAAAATGAAAATATAGGGTAACATGGAGTCATGACTATGGTTTATAATGCCATTCTCCTTTCTGAGTATGTTTACAAAAAGCTCGAACATCCTAACTTCTTATGGATTTCATGTTGATTGTCAGCTAACAGCAAATTCCTCAGTGGATAGCTCACTTAATTTAGAATGCATTACCTACTGTCAAATTATCTGGCACATGTTGAGATTGGAAGTTGGCTGGGTGGGGAACCAGAAAATTTTACTTTCATGTCTTTGGAGATTGTCTTTCTGCAATGTTCCTGTAAACAGCAACTTTCATTTTTGGGTTTTCAAACTGAGGTTTGAATGTACTTCATTAAATATCTATCTTTTTTTTTTTTTTTTTTCCTTGCTTAACAGAATACTATTCCTGCTTTACTGTGTCCAGCTGGCACATCCTCAGCATGCTGATTTCATTTAAAAAATCACTACCCATTGTAGAAGCCAGGTGTAGCTAAATAGCAGTGTTTTGCTCATCATATCACTCTGCTGGCTGGACTGTTCAGAAGGCTGTTCCTGCAAACACTGCAATGAGCGCTTCTAGAGTGAAGGTATGAAGTGCTGCATCTGTGGTATGCCTGAGAGTGGGATCGTGCTTTGACAAGGCATCTGTCATCTCATGGCTCTAGGATTTGCGATGATTCTTCAAACATACTGTTACTGGGGTTCGCTTCAGCTGTGGCGAATTCTAAGCCAGTAGCAAATTGAACAGGCTTGCAAGCAGCCTCCCTGCCTGCCCTCAATCTTGCGGGTACAATTTTGTACCTAGAGACCACTTTCTTCCTCAAGGCTATGGACAGCTTCCTTTCAAACAGTACAAAGCAACTATCAATATTGTGAAGATCCCCATAAAGTTATTTTATAAGTGTTTCAAACTGCAATACTGGCAACTGAGGATAGCAAAAATACAGTGAAAGAAAACCTAAAGAACCACTTGCATTAAGTACACCACTGTGATTTACAAGCATTTTTCATCTTGTCCTAGGAAATGAAAGCTGGAAGGGAAGAACGATTGTCATCAGATCACAGGAAACTTGACTCCTAGATTATTCCATTTATCCCTTGCCTACCCCAGCTTTCACAGGTAGGCTTTCTGGCTGCTCTTCATATTGTTGTTTTATTGGGAAAGAAATCAGATTATATAGAAAGCTGGGTGCACGTAATCTCAATGAGAATAAAAATGATTGTGAAGAAAACAACTGACAAATATAAGGTAAGACTTCCACAAGAGAAACTTTGCTTTGTATATAAAATGACATTCATTATTTTCCATTCAGAAAGAGCCTGTTGTCTAAACAATATAGAGGAAATAATGGGTACAGGTGAAACCATGGGATCAATCATGAAAAGGCTTGAATTTTGTTCTTGGCTTTTCTGAGCTGCTTTGGACAAATCACTTCATCACTGTTTCAATCCCTTCTCTTCATTTTAATCATATGTAAGCATCTGAAATTGCTACCTGTCTTGGTTAAACTTATCTGTTACATTTTGAAGATGGTAATTTCTTTCTTCCCTGTCTGAACAGTCTCATACCTTTGATCTTTCCTCATAGGTCTTATTCTCTAGCAGTTTTTTCATTCTCATTGGCCTTCTCTGGACTCCTACAACCAATCCATAAAGATCTGTAACTGCAGTGGCTATAACCGCTCATGTTACTCCAGGTCAGGCCTTCTCCCCCTGAAGAGCACTTTCTAAGAATGCTGAAGTGCGCTAACTAGGGAAAAAGGAGAGACTGTGTTAAGGTATACTAAGACCTGACTATTTTCAATAACTTCTATGAAAATTTTGGTGACCAGATGCTAATGTTAAACTGTCAATTGTAAGTATTTCTGTCACCTCATTCAAACCTTATTTTATGGCTACAAGCACCCTTCATAGGCTTCCTTTTGCCTTGCTGTCATCTTAATGTGGTGTTCTATATGTGACTTTTTTTGGAAGCATGCAAAAACTAAATTTATAAAACTCTTGAGGCAGTATTAGAATCTAATCAGATTGTTTTACTTTATCTTGTACAGAAATAGTCTTGAGATGGACTACTTCATCGTATTCAACAGGAGGCTGCTGGAACTGTAATGGAACAGATACCAGTGGAAATGTTAATAAACTGCAGTGCCCATAGCAGTGCTTTACTGCTTAAAATGCTCCATACATACTGTTTCCCTCAACACTGTGAGTTTCATAATTCATTCTAAAATTTATTGGTGACTCTCTTTTACCGGATTGTCCTCTCTCCTGTGCCCCCTGTACTGTATTAAGCAGGTCAGGTATTGCAGTCATTGGTGTTTGCTTGAGTTTCATCTTTGAGATGCTACATATAGTTTTGACTCCACCAAAAAAAAAAGCTGATCTGAAATTTTCTGTCTTGGTGCTTAGTACTGCATTGTTTCAGGACTAGCTAAAATTTTAATCATACCTAAAACCAGAACTTAGAATAAGATAGAATAGTAGAATAGAAGAATGAACAAGTTATGAAGATAAGCATTATGGTACATTAAAATTATGGTGAGGTTGGTTTTGTGGTGGGTTTTCTGTTGTTTGTTTGGGGTTTTTTTGTTGGGTTTTGTTTTATTTTGTTTTTGAGATGCCATCTACCATCTCTGGAAATGTATGTCCTAGGCTTCAGCCTTGGAGAAAATTGTTTGCTTGCCCCTGGTGGAAGCAGGGTTGTTCTGTGCTGCCTTTTTGGACTGGGTGAATTTGGGAAGCTGGGTAGTGAATGGCAACCTTCTTCTCTGGTCTTAGTGAGTATCCAAGCAGCACTGCCTCAAATGCTGCCAGCAAGGAGAGATGAAAATTAGAAAGAAGATCCTGGTGCTGGAGAAGTGAGCGGTCTGGCTCAGCAAGCAGATGGAGAGCCAGCTCTGTGGAGGGGGTCATTAGAAACATGGGATACAGCTGGTCTGTACGAGAAGTGCAGGATCTGGTGAAAAAAAAAAAGAGAAGGGGCTAGAGGGCAGTGAGCTCTGAAGAGAGAGAAGGAACTGAAGAAGGTTTTGTGGCTGCAGTACTGATACAGCATTAGAAAACATTGTCAACATGCTCTTTCCTGCTCTCTTTCCCTTTTCCATTCTCTTGAATACATCACCTGAAAACTGAATTCAGCATCAGCTATGTAAGGTCTGGGTAAGTGGCATCCTTGCCTTTCTCTAAACTGTTTGGGTGGGTGTCTATAACTAAGTTTGTGTCCTTGTGCACTGAGGGACAAATCAAGGTTAGATATGAAGGTTGCACTCAGTGTGAGCTTCTTTGTAAACAACAGCAAAACTTTTGGTTGTTTGACTTTAGCAGGTTTAGCATTTATAAGGTATTTGTGCAGAGTATACTAGGTCTGGTAGAATAGTGCTATTTTCATGCTGTGAGTACTTATTTTTTTTGCTTGGGATACTTTTTATATCTATCACTTGAGTAAGATACTCTAGTCTTCTGTCCTTACCGAGAGATTCCAGAATTTCACAGTGTAAATAGGCGTCACTAACTTAAGGTTTGCATTTCAAGGTTTAGCTTTACCACAAAGTACTGTATATTCTTCTTTGGGGAATCCACATTCTTGTTCTAATATACAATATGTAGCCTCTGTTCCTTAAAAATAGATATTAACCAGTTGTGATCATGAGGTAAACCCTAACGATTGAACAACTGCCTTTGAAAGTGACTGGTAGCATATTTTATATTTGAGTATTTAGCTACGAAACTGGCCCATTTTGAATAATGAAGAAGGTAAATGATAGCCCAAATGAAAAATTGTTATTTGTTATTTTGACAGATTATCTATGTTGGGGAAATGATTAGTGAACGGAGTGAAAGGAAGATGGCAAAGATACAAACAAGTAATTTATCCTAGCGTTCTTAGTTTTCCTACCTTTTATGTAAGGGTGCTGTACATATTCACATATCAATGAGATGTAGCAACTTTCCTCACCGGTGACAAATGTAAATAGGGACAATAGTAGAGATGCCAGTTATGCTGCCTCAGGGGAGTGGGAACGTAATTTCAGAGAGAGCAGGGCAGAAAGACATCAGCATGTAACTGCCCTAGCAGAAAATGGATATGTTTCTGAGCATAAAGTCACCTGTAACTTTTAATATTAAGGCTGCCAAATACAGTGGGAAGTTAGCTGCTTTTGATGCAGCAGTCAAAGGGTCAAATTCTTTCCCCTGCTGCTTGAGTGTAGCTCTGTGGCAGTCTGCTGGGCTCAGCCAGTGAAACTGAAGAGGAGGATTTGGCTTGCAGCCTGGTTTTAATCTGCACGTATGGTATCAATTTTGGAAGCATTTTCTGGTTGTCCTCACAGTTATAAAAGGGTAGAAAAATATATTTATTCTCTTCCCCAGTTAAAGACTTTTGTTAACTCGTTTGTGTTAATTCTGTACCTGAAAAGTGCAATACTCAGCTTCATCTTCAGTTTTGCCATAGGATTAGCCTTTCTATTAGTAAGTATCTCTGCTGTCTGCCCCAAGGGAAAGGCTGTTCTGATTTCTCCAAGGTTTGCCCCAGTGCATCCCAGTTCTCTCCTGCACTCGTAGCTGGTGCTGAGTTGATTGCGACACTGACCTACAGGTCTCCATTCTGACCACAGGCACTGGATTCTCCTGCCCATCAGCCGCCTTCCTCCTTTTTCTTAGCATGTTCATCCAGCTGTTGTTTGCTTGGAGATGAGAAGTATCACAGGGCATGGGATGTTGACATGAATTGTGTATACTTCCAACTGGCTGCTGAAGAGGACGCATCTCATCATGCTCACTGAAATCTTCAACTTTTGTGATGAATGCAGTAGCCATCAGCCATTGATAAGTGTCTGGTCCTGTTAACAAGCTCTGACCTGCTCAGAGTTCCATTTAGGCGCTGTCATACCTTTCCTAATTACTGTTTTACTCTAAAGTTTTCCTGAAGTGGTCTCAGAACACATTCCTTACTTGTGGTCCCTTCAGTAATGTTTTACATCAACCCTTTCTTTGGTGTAGACACCGGTCTTCCTGGTTCTGAGAAAGACCAGCAGGTCCTGGCTCTCCCCGGGGTACAGGACTGTAGAGAAGCTGCCTGTAGCAAGGATCTCAGCTTCTCTGTGTAATTGAAGATAGGGTTCATGTTTTCTTGATTATCTGAGCAAATTTATGTATGAGTGGCAATTAAGCCCTTCCAGTAATTTTTTAATCCCTTTTTGCTGCTTTCTCATTTCTAATTTTTCTTCCCTCCCAATTGCTTCTTCATCTGACTTTCCACACTCTTGCACTCTTCTGTTTTTTGTTGTTTTCTTTTTTAACTCCTTTCATCTACCTTGACTCTCAGCACTGAAGATGAAAGTTCCCATGTGGCCGTACAGACCTATTATTTCTTGACTCTTTTAATAGGCCTAAAAATCTTCTTTAGCATAAAATACTGCAATAAATAGCATAAGATAACCATTATTATTCCAAATTATTGGAATCATTCTTCATTTCCAGCAAATTGGCACTGCAATTACTTCCGGCAAATTCTTTAGAGTCATTGACCAAAATATCAGTAGTCCATAAAGATTTAAATAGGAAGCAAAGTGAGAAGTTCTTGACGCTTTCTAGACCACAGTGCTGCTCTGGTACTTTACATGGAATACATATCACATGTGCTGTGCTGGTTTAGATTTTCTCTCACTAACTGCTGAACTAACTGAAATTACCTTCTAAAGTACTTACCATGAAAACAAGATTTAACACCTCTATACTAGTGTAGCTGTATCTGTATTTCAAGAATTGAGAATGCCTGAAACAGGTGCTCTTTTAAGAAGAGGAAAACCTTTACTGTTCAAAATCATCAGGTGATTATGATCATGAGAGATGCCCTATTTTGGAAGTATATTCCAAGTATTCACAGCAATTATGAAACTAACCCTTTACCTTTTGTCTGCAACATCAGGTTTTTTTAGTTGACAGGTCAGTCAGGCAACTGATAGAATGCAGCTTTCTTTATCCATCAAATTTATCTGGCTATCTACTACCAGTTGCTGTGACAGTTCCAGTTCACTTAAGTCTTTGGCTTTGTGCAGTAGCTTGGTCATGACTGTAAACATGGAGCTATTTCCATAGTTTTCATGTTTAAATTCAGATAGTGGTAGAAACAGTGGGAAGTGTTAGCTAATCAGGCCATTGAACACAAGCACACCAGATGTGTTGTGTGTCTGGGTTTTGTCATTGCATTGTCAGACATGCTCTGGCCATTGTGTGCATCACAAAGTTAGATCTACATGACCCAGTTGACAATAATTTCTCCGTAACGCTGGAAGGATAGGTTTATGATATGTCAAGAGCGTGTTGGGCTGTGTTATACTGCACAAGACACTGACAATTTTTAAACACTGATTTGCAAAGTTTCTGTATAACTCTTCTATTGGTAGTGTGCTAGGCAAGGCTATTGAAAAGTTTTTATAGAATCATAGATTCATAGATTCATAGAATGGTTACAGTTGAAAAAGACCTTAAAGATCATCAAGTTCCAACCTGCCTGCCATGGGCAGGGACACCTCCTACTAGAGCAGGTTGCTCAAAGCCCCATCCAGCCTGGCCTTGAACACTTCCAGATGTGGGGCATCCACAACTTCTCTTGGCAACCTGTTCCAGTGCCTCACTACCCTCACAGTAAAGAATTTATTTCTAGTTCTAATCTAAATCTCTCCTCTTTCAACTTAAAACTATTAGCTCTCGTTCTATTGCTACACTTCCTGACAAAGAGCACCTCTCCAGCTCTCCTGTAGGCTTTAATCCTGAGGTTTAAGGAATTTTATGCAAGGGAAACTGTGATAGTATATTTAAAATTTTATCCTGCAAAAGACTGAGTTAGAGGGCCAATCAAAATGCTAAGAAACCCATATAAAATATATCTATGTAATACCTTGACACATTCAAGACTAGATTAATCAGGTAAAAATTATTTGAATTGATTTGTCCAATGAAAATGACATTTCTGTACACAGTGTGATTTGACTTCTTTTTTCTCCTCACCATCGAATAGATTACAAAAAGGCCCACGACTGTGCTAAACAAACATGGTTGTTTGATTGTACCAAGCTTTTGTTGCAGCAATGGAATTAATTAAAACAGCATGTTTTTTACATTGCCAGCAGGTCATCAGTGCTTGCTTGAGCTGGGTTCCTGACCTTTATTTTCTCTTGCCAAGTCTGCTGGATTGTTTCATTTTGGGGACTGCTTAAGATCTAGCAGTACTAATATATTTAACATTGCATAAATATCTAGTTTTATTTTTTTCATAGCTGGGAATATCATACCTTCAAAGAAATGTTCCGTGGTTGTCTTTAGTAATTGTCAATTAGTCTATTTTATAAACGATTAGTTACTTAATTGTAAGTAGCTGCTGAACAGGATGAAAGAAAAAGATTTTTTCCTCACTTAAAGAAAAAACTAAATAAATTTCAAAACCTTTTTTAGGATTCAAGGTAACTTATTTCTTTGGTGGGATGGCTGGGGAGCATCATCTCAAGCAGCTACTCAACTGTATATGTCCCCAGTGAATTATGTGGACTTGTAATTCTCTAGTTTGGTGTTCTCATTGCTTTATGGGTATAACTGAGGTGAAATTCTTCTACAGTGTTATTCCACCAACATCTCAAATAATATATGCCTATATACTCCACTGAAGTTGGAAAATGGAAATCAAACCACAGAGGTCCAGCTCAGCGCAACTCCCTGACTTAAGCACTGTATTTCACCCCCTGGTTTGGTTTTGGTACGAACCTTAAGTCTGTACAAGCATAAGCGTCAGGCCAATTCCTACATTAAGGTTGCTATCTGGGATCAAGAAATTATATCTTCTTCTACCTCATGGTTTTGTAGATGTTCTCAGAACGGATGTAAGCCAGAAGAGTCTACAATCGTAACCATGGTTGCCATTCTCTCTGTGCTGAGCCAGAGGGGAGAGCAAGATAAAGACTACAGCGTTTCCTCTCTCAGGAAGTTGAAAACTTGGATTCAACTCTTCTTGGTCTGAGGAGGATCAAGACCTACATTTCCCAAGTAATCTGCCAATTGTTTTGGCAGTCAGGTGTGCTCCAGAGTGACAGTCTGAAGGCTTAATGTCAACATCGAAGAACACAAGGTAATCTGAGCTGCAGTGTAGGAGGTAGGCATGGCTATCTGTAGGTAAGGACATTCACCTGGGTGAGGGGACTTGTGTGTTCGACTCCCTACTCTTGGAACCACTCAATCTTTTCTTTATTGTGCCACCTCTGTCATTCTTCTCCTGCTAGGCACCTCCCTCAGTAGAGACCTGTAGTCAGTTCACTGCAGGAGGAAGCCATCTGCTTCTAATGCCAAGCTGATTGAGCAACAGAGAACAGCCAATTTGACTTCCTCTTCCCACTTCCCCTCTTCATTTGTTCCTTTCTTGAGTACTCCTTTTCTCAGGTAGTTTTAAGTAAATTTAAATTAATGTCTGATTTCAGACAGCTTCTCACTTAAGGGATGACGAGTTTAGATTCCTTTGTCAGATCTTTAACTTCTGCATTGTGCTGTAAAAAGAGCCTCAATATCTGAGTTAGATTTTGGATCACTCCTTGGAAACCAGGCACCCACAAGTTAGGGTCATGGTCAACTCTGGCCTTTACATTGATTTGGATTTCACCTTTTATGCTTATTCATAACTTGTGGATAGTCTTGAATGCTGGGCTGTCCCAGAGCAGCAAGAACCTGTGCTAAAAGCAAATGCACTCATCTCAGGACATAAATTCACTCCAGGACATAAATTGAACAACCTGACCTTCTCACCACCAGTAGTCTTTGAAAGATTTGAGGCCCTGGAAGCATAAAAGGATGTGTCCTATTATGAGTGTGCCCTAACTCCATGGAAGTCAGTCAACTTACAGCAAAAAGAGTTGCTTCTAGAGCTTACTGTTGATAATAGTTAATCATATTCTTAATTGATTGCCAGAAAATGCAGCGAGATGAGACAAATGTGACCAAAGCCTTTGCATGTTTGTTCTTTGCAAGCCAAAGGAAAATCTTGTACGTAAATCAATCCCCCAAATATGCATTGTGTAATATGAATTTTTTAATGAGTCCTTTCTTGAGTTGCTCAGATTTTTGCATTCCCACAGTAGACAACTACACAAATGTTCTCTAGATCCTGAATGCACCAAAACAGCATTGCTACAGTAAATAGTTTTACTTGAATGTTCAACAGGGTGCAAAGAAAAAAATATAGATAATTTTATATTAATATGTGAAGAAGAGGATGTTTTCATCTTTCAGTTTTCACCAATGCCATTCTCATAATTTCAGTAGACTTACAGGAGGTTTATTTCTTTCAGTGATTAAAAAAGAATAATAAAGTATGTGTACAAATTTTGTCATGTTTTTTGAAATATGTGAGATCATATGCATCTGTAACAAGATCTGATAGGTAATTTGCATTGTGCTTGGTATTTGGCATGTGTGTTTAGAATTCACCTAAGAAGAAAGAGCTGCTGAAATGTAAAGGTAGTTCATGAGGGAAGATAGTAACTTGTTTTTGAAATATATATTTGACTTTACTGATCTCACTGTGCTTGGATGATAATTCTTGCAAGATGGAAAAGAGTGGTGCAGCAGTTGACTTACTTCAGACCTATCATGACAAAGAAGGGTTTTTTCTGTTTGCAAGTTGCAGATGTTTTGCAATTGATTTCAGTCAGTGAGGAGGCTACAAGAATCTCACCAACAGATAGGCCTTTTAGCTGTTTTTCCTGTTCATAGGGAAGGGTGATCCTGTCAACATGGTAATTAAGGGAGAAAAAAACTTGATGCAAAGGAATTTTGCACAAGAACAGCGAATTTATGTGCAGGCTCGATGGTGAAATGCCAAGATCTATATCAGTGTGCTAACTCCACTGTTATTACGGTAAGCGGGCTTCCACAGCATCTAGATCCATAGCATTGTAAATGCACACCAGACTCCCCTGAACGAAAGTGTGGTATTGATTTTGGTGTACTCTGCTGCACTGTTAGGGTCCTTAACAACATGCCATTATTTCAAACAGCATGACAAAAACTTACTAAAAGAATCTATTTTTCCTCAGCAATTACAGGCCAAGCAAAAGTTAGATGATCCCGAACATTCTCTGATGAGACTATCTCTTAACACTACTTTTGATTTCTAATACTCAACAGCTCCTGCTCTACAGTAAAGCATCTAGCTAAAAATAAAACCCTGTTTTGTTTTTTTTTCATAGCATTTCTCTTAGATAAATTTTAAACATTTTTCCTTGTAATTTAAAAGGATGTTGTCACTGACTGTACTGAGTTAGGATTTCATAGTAACACCTAGTGGCGCCTTTGGAACTCTGGGTCAAGAAAACCTCAGATTTGAAAAAGGAAGACAAGTTACCACAGCAGCAATGTGGCTCCATTTTCTCTATTTTTTTTCATCTCCCCCATTTGAGCTGGCAACAAAAGGAATATAAAGTCTGCCTGCACGGGGTGATTCAAAGATAGAGTTGAAAACTTTGGACCTGTTTTGTGTTTGGTCTAACATATTAAATGTTCACTGTCCCTTTCTTCAGGGAGACCTTTCTGTCCGGCTCCTATATGTATCAAAGTACAGAGCTATGTGTTGCTGCTTGAGATCAACTGCTTTACAATGCCAATAGTATTGCATGAGGTTATTTTTCAATGGAGATTGTTAGTAGTGAAATCAGTTGGGATGTTTAGTGTTAGGTAAAGGAATACAGACTGTTAAATAGGAACATGTGCCTAAAATTGAAGCTACACAATTTAGAGCATCTAGTTTTTTCAAGCATTTGTTACAGCACAGTGAATACAACTCATTTCAATGTGATTTTAAAAGCAGATAAGCAGATATGTGCATTACTCAAGATGGTTTGAGATTTGAGACCATTCACCTCAGCAGTGCTTTAGAAGCGCAAAATACCACTTGCTAATTTAAACCTTGCCTTAATAAGGATCTATGAAATTGTCATTTCTTAGAGATAATTTTTTTGCTTGTCATGGGAGAAAAACACTTACAATGCAACTAGAAGTCTCAGATGTACCCATTATGGAGATCATGCTGTGTCCTTGAGACCTGTGATAGTATCATAGTATCATACATTAGATTGTTTTGGGTTGGAAAGGACCTTTAAAGCTTATCTAGTCTAACCCCCTGGAAGTGAGCAGGGACATCCTCAGCTAGATCAGGTTGCTCAGTCCCATGCAACCTGACCTTGAATATTTCCAGGGTGATACAAGTCATGATGCAGTTCTGCAGTACTTCGCTGTCCTCTGCTCTCTGCTATGTGGTGGACATTTGTAAGCCCATGAGAGGATTCAGGCATAGTCTACAGGTTTTCAACTTAAATTTCACAATGGCTATAATAGCTTTACTTTGAAGGAAGGTTATGACTGGTGCCTTCCCTTTTCCAATGTACTTTTGTTATTTTCCCCTTGTCCAGTAACACTTCCCAAATAAATCTTTGTCATTCTTTCCATCAGTCTTTATGTAAAACATTGTTCTTCCACCTTTGAGTGTATGTGTGAGTATATCTATACAATTAACCAATTTTACTTGTATACAAACTATTTCACACTGCCATATTGTAAAGTGACAAAGTAGTATGCATGTCAGGATGTGAAAGACAGTAGAAGCAGTTGCTTACTTTTTTATAGAAGGTTAATGAATTTACTTAGATGTGATTAATGGTACTAGTTACCTCCTTAAAAGTAATTGAAGGAGAATCTGGTGTTTCGGTGTTAAAGGTCTATAGATATACCGTTTTAATTAAAGCAGTTTTGACTACAAGTAAATCTGAAATTAAAAAAAAAAAAAAAGAAAAATTATGAAAGGTTACTGTATGCAGAATTATTTGGGTAAGTTTCTTTACTGGCTAAGTAATCTATCCTGCAGACCTTTGAAATGAAATTAAGAGAACAACTTCACAAAAGTTTTAGGAGTGTGGTAACTGCATTTGAGTTCTGGGCTCAAGATGTTTAGGGACCTCTAGAAGAAACCTCCCATATTGACCCCTGAGAATGGCAAATGTGGGATCCATGTCCAGCTGAGCCAAGGAGAGTTGCATGCTCTGCCCTGTTGGCATTGGTACAAATCTCTCCTATAGCACGTCTGTGCACAGGCTCTTGCTGTGCAGAGTGAAATCCGCCATGCCAAAGACTCTATCAGTCTCCTAAGACGTGTGTTCCTCATATGTTCTCACTGATGAGCCGTAAATATCCTCTGAGCTAGTTGTACAGTATAAGTACTGTAGTTATGGTGGTCAGGTTTCTGTTAAAAGTACCGTGTAAAAGAGCCGAGAAATGTGAAACAGATGAAAAAGTTGTAAAACAAAGATGAGATATAATGGCTGATCTCATGATAACTTCAGAAATTATCAGTGCCGTAAAGTGATGTGTTAGTCTATGGCTTTAGGAGAAAACATAAATGCAAAACAGGTTTTCTGTTTTTCTCTATTCAGCTAATGAGAATTTGACCAGGGTATAGGCATTTTGTCTTACACTGACCTGCTATTTTCACTCCTTTTGGAAAGTAATTGAGACTTGGTTATTTTGTGTAATGGCTTTTGTAACCCAGCACATACATCTAATTTAGCAACTTGCTGAATCGCTGCATCCCTCATGGCAATGTAGTCCCTTCTCTCTCTTGACTTGATCAGAGTTTCCTGCTTTGGCCAGATCTTATTCCCTCTGCCCTCAGGTCAGCATTTTCTGGGCAGCATTCCCTCCAGTGGGCTGGATGACAGTGTAATTTTGTTCTGCAGCTCATCTGAGATCAGCCAGTCTCTCCTTCCTCCTAAGTGTAGGGCCAATGGCTGCTTTTTCTAGGAGAGTGAGAGGAACGGAGGGTGGCTTCAGCCTCCTTTTCTTTGCATAGCCACAGGGCAGAAAGAGGACTTTAAATCTTGCAGTTTTATGGGGGAACTGTAGGTCTCAACTGTTTCCCTGTGCATACAAGAAGAAAAGATGCAGCTAAAATGTGTGATAACCCCCTTAATGCACCGTGTTAATACTATTTATTCCTAGTGTTGTAATGGGTGCTATTTCACAAAATAATGTGCAATGGGGACTTTTGATTTGCTTAAAAGTGTCACAGGAGTATCCAAACCAACAAGAGGGGTTGCCATGAGGGGCATTTTAAAATGGGTGGACCACTAATCAAAAGATAATGAAAACAATTAGCAAAATATGGTTTTGAAAGTGTATCACTTTTGGTAGTACCTTTTCCCAGCTCTCTGTTTTCTTGTGCTGTAAGGCATCACAAGAAACAAATATCCTAAAACACAGGCCCATCTGCAGCCTCAAAATAAGCAACTAATGTGAAAGAACAGTAACCCCAGCTCTGGGGTTTTTTTTTGTGTTGTTTAAAGCCCTACATAAATCAAGAGGAGGCCCACAAAGGGAAGACTGTTTGGTTTCAGGGACTGGTCTTGATTTTCTGCTTAGGATAATCAAGATCAGGAATCCATCTCTAATTAAAGGCAAACAGAAAATATGCAGGATTTTCACATACATTCTTTTCATACTCATAGTTTAACATGTTATGTATACAGTATTCTTTTTCTTTAATTCAGCTTTCTCAAATTATGTGCAGACAGCTTCAGCTGCAGGGAAAGGTGGGAGTATTTAGGATATCTAGCATTTAACTGTTTCACTCCTACTACAGAAAGACCTGTTCCTTTATCGGAGGTATTCAGCAGAAATGTGGTTTCTATTTTCAACAGAAAACCTCAGTGACCCTGCATGATTCTGTTGTATAGGGGTTTGGGGAGGTGGGTAGGGTTTGGTTTTTGAATGAGTAGATTCCAGTGAAGATGTTTGTCTGGCTTCTTTGAAGATAGACATGCTTTTAGTTTTAATAAGCATAGTGCTTTTTCCTTGTCTGCTTCTGTTGTAGTTTTGGTTCTTTTTGCAGTGATTTTCCATGGAAATGTCATTCAAGTGAATGAAATTTAAGCAGGATGTGGGTTTTGTCACTTTGATGGTGATGTAGTTTCCCAGATGTAAGTTTTTCATTAAGAAATTAATATTGGCAGATTGGGTATTACAGTAAACTAAACAAGCTTGAGTATGCGGTAGGACCACAGCATTTTGCATGGTGATGTTCAAGTTCCCCTCTCTTCCCGCACAGTGAAGTCTGGGGTTGATTTACATAAATTCTTAGATTTCTAACAGCAGCACCCTGTAAGTTGAACTATTCCTCATGCTTTTGGCTCCCTTTCTGAGACATATTGCTGACACTTCCATCACTGAGTCACCGTAGCTCAATGAATCAATGTCTGATGTCTAGTTTTTAATAGAGGGAAAGATTTCTGATGATATATGTGGTTGCATTTAATTCTGTGACAGTAAGATGAAGGTTAAAGTTTGGCTTAGATAGTTCTACCCTGAGATGCTCTTCACCTAACACTTGGAGAACACTTACTCATACAACTTGACTTTGTCCACTAAATGTGTTTTATGTAATTAAAGTAGCTCTGTGTGTGAGAGAGCCAGCACAGTCTTCAACTAGGCCAGTTGTCCTCAGTAGTCTAAATTGTAAACTCTTAGGAGAGGCAATATTGAGGTAATTTCCAATCAAGAATGAGATTTAGTGTCTCCAGCAAAACACTTATGTCAGAAAAAAAAAAAAAAAAAAAAAGCTAACAAGGCATTAAGAGCCAATTTTCTTGAATAAAAGAGTGAATGCCCTTCTTCCTTGGTTTAAGAATAGTAATAGCTGTGCAAAAAATACTGGAACATTTTTTTGGTAATGGCTATTTATTTCTGTGGGCTGTTGGTACAGTAGTTCGAGGCTTCCTGTAAATAATTTATGTTAACATGGGTATGTATTTTTAACATTTATTTAAAATAATAAAAGCAAATGTACTGCTCACTTGGTTAGACACCAGTGCATCCTTGGTTCTGCCTTTTTCCTTCTGTCCATATGGACTACCCCATTTACTCCTCTGAAAAAAAGTGTATTATAAGAGAAGGTGAAAACAGAACTGGCAGCTAGGTATAAAATTTATTCATAAGGATATAACAGCAGAGGGAAGTTTAACTTCACCAAAATGCAAATAAACTGCCTGTTCTTCCTGCATCCTATTGAATTACACCTCCTCTGCAAGATCGAGTACCTTTTACTTTCTGACTATTCTCCATCCCCCAGGGCTTGCAGCACGCACCTATTCTGACTGCAATTTGCTGAGTTACCATGACTCGGCATGCTCTGCTTTCTCTGCTGCACAAACAGCCTTTAATTCTTCCCTGTGGCCAGGACCTCACTGAAACTCCTCCTCTCATTTTCCTAAACCAGTCTGCTTTCTTCTGGGTACAATGGACTCCTTGCAGGCTGGGGTTAGAGGCACCAACTCCTGAACCAGGATGACATCAGCTGCAGTTTGACACTTCCTGCTCTGTTGTCTGCCTAACCCTGCTGTATGGGTAAAAGAGTTCCTGCATTGTCACAGATCATAGCAGAATAATATTTTAGTGGTATAAGAATGATCTCATGGATAACTCAGGGTGATGGGTATCAGCAATTTCACTTGCCGGGCTACCCTAAGCTGTGGCTGGCACAGCAAAACCTCATGGCTGTTCCAGATAATGGTGGTAACTAAATGTGACACTAGCTTTAGTTAGAATAAATTCTGATCTTGTTTGGTTTTTTTAATGGTGCATTTTGTAGCTAGTTTTTTTGACTACAATGCTCATCAATAAGAAATTAAATTGGCAAGCGGGTAGAATTGAAAGTTGAATTGAAAATCCTTTTAAGGACTTTATACCTCTTAAAATCAGCTCTAAGCAAGTTTCTGGTTTACCTATTTGGGGGGGAAAAAAAAGCATTCTAGCAATGAATGTGTAACTTTTTTTCTTATAAGAGAAAGTCCTATTAATATCTCACTCCTTTTACAAATTTGACATAGTGGAAAAGTTTAATCCAAAAATTTGTAAGAATCCTTTTTTACTATAACTTTAAAACTGGCAGTGAACTACCACTGTAATTTTAAAGTAGCTATTTTGTATTTTGGTAAAGATTGTCACAGCTTTTCTCTTCCAGCTGAAGAATATTTTGACTTTTTCCTTTTCCTGTTTTCTGAGAGAGTAGGATATTGTGAACAGTTAATTTTTTTTCTGTCTAGGTCTTACAAGAAAAATTATCTGAATTATTCAAAGAATAATTTAAATAACATAATTCATGTTGTTTATAATATAACTCTTCAGATATCCCTATTTGAATTTTTTCTTTTTTTTTTTCTTTTTTTTTTTTTTCTTTTTTTTTCCTTCAAGA
>VZRU01018561.1:529399-545111 GCA_013398155.1 Pedionomus torquatus
TTTTTTTTTCTTCTTTTTTTTTTTTTTCCTTTTTTTTTACTCCAAGAGTGTTTTCTGAGTTTCTTAAAAATGTCTCTTCCATGCTTGTTCCTACCTTTCAGACAGTCATCAAATTTTCTGGAAACATTGTCATCCCAGTGCCTTTGTTGTGATGATTTTTGTTGTGCTAATTGCTGGATTTAGGAATTTAAGCTTCAAGCACCCTAATCTAAAATAAGTAAATATGAAATAGACCAACTTTTCTTTCCAGTCTCGAGTCTCCTTCTACTTCAATGATGCTCAATTTGTCTGATCTGCTTCCATAACTGGGATCCCCATTTGATCTTGAGTAGCTAAATTCCTCATGAAATCCAAGACTTAATGCTGAGTATTTCCAAAGAAGAAAGAGATACTTGTGTATGAACTGTACACTCTCCAGTGCATGCAAACTGTTTTTTTTTTGACTATGAGTACATGTAGGGCTAAACATTATCCTGTACAAAGAACCCCCACTGCCAGACCTACACTTTTGCTGAAGTCCAAGGAAAGAAAAGTTTGTGGAATTTACAAACCCTGTGGAGTTTCAGTCTGTTGATAAAGCAAAGAAGAAATAAAAGTGAACTGCATGCAATTTTGAGTCATCTGCTAACTGACCATAAATCTACAACAGTCCATTTATCACTTCCACCAAGACTACAGCAATTCAAACAGGCAAGAGAACACAGCTGCCCGTGCCTGTACGCATTGCCTATAGACAGGTCAAAAGCTGAGCATAAATCAAACATATTGAGCTGCTGCACAAAAGGCAAAGCCCACAGTCTGAGGAAACAATGGAGCGTTGGCTGCTTGTGACGTAGCCCCCAGCACTGCACAGGACAGTCGGGTTCTGGTATGGTTTAAACTTGGTTATTGTGCCTAGTATTGGGTGCTGTGCTTAGAGACACTTACAAACTAAAGACTGAAAATCCAAGACTATTTGTGAGGATGATCAGGGCTCTTAACATTTATCTTAAGGAAGAATATAACAAAGTGGTTTTTTTTTCATCTCAGAGACAAGAAGGCTGAGGAGGAGGTATGATAACTGTGCTTACATATGAGCTCATATGTAAGCACTTCATGTCCATGGTGGGTGGAGCAGAATCTGACAAGGTGCAGCAAGGAAGAGTTGAGTTTGATATTATGAAAAAGTTTCTCACAGCAAGTATATGGAAGTAGTGGAGAAGTTGTCTTCATCACTGATAATCTTTGCAACTGGTTTAGATAAGCATGAGCTGGGAACAGCGTACGTGATCCCTGCCTTTCATGATACATGATCTGAGACTCTTCCCAGCCCTGAGTTTTAAGTTTCTCTTTAACAGTGCTGGGTTGGTTTGGTTTTTTGTTTTTGTTTTTGGGTTTTTTTTTTTTTTTTTTATGAGAGCTTCTAAATTTTAGAAGAATTTTATGAATGTCTTACCTAAAGATATACAATTGCCAAGGTTTTAGCAACATCTTCAGAAACACTGGCAGAAAGGACAGCCATCCTGAATAAGAAGAAATGTGTCTTTAGATGTAGCTGTAGCTTTTCAGGGCATGACAGTCTTGAGATAGCTTGTGAAGAGTCACTTCGCCACCACCAACCCATCTGAAATAATGAAGTGCTTACCAAGAGCTCTTGACTGTTAAGCCTGACTTTTTTTTTTTAATGTTCCCTTGTACTTTTCTAACTGTTTGAATTTTGACTTTTCCTTTTATTTTTCAAGGCAAAAGAGCACATGTACTTCAAATTAATAATGATGCAATAATAAAGCTGAGTTACACTGCTCGAATAATCATGGGGTGCAAGCGTGCAGGGTTAGGAGTCCTGGGGTATCTGGAGAGCACTGTTTTACTAAACTGCAGGGGCCTCACTGTAGGCTGATAACTTACAGTGCCAGGTCAGTGGTGAGATATCTTCTTTAAGTGTTAGCCAGAATTTGTTGGCAGGCAGCAGGGGTGTGGATAGAGGACTTGAAGGTCAGATGTTGTTCCAAGTTTGTCACAAGTGTGCTCTAGGGAACATCAGTGTGGGGGTGGGCAGGGTTGAGATGCTAGATTTAAGCAGAAGACTGGTGCCCAACACTACCATTGTTGCAGACAGGAGTGTGGATAAAAGGACATAAAACCGCAATACTGCTTTTCTTCAGGCTTCTGAAATAACAAAATAACTATAGAACTGTCCACAATATATCAGTGCTAACCCAGCTCTATCCAGTACAAAAACCATGATCACATACTTCAATAGTTTTAAGGCGTGTCTGCTGAATGTCATGTAGATTTCTGACCATGCAATTGCAAGCAGGACAGATTTTAAATGCCTAAGCAAAAGGACATAAATACTCTAAATGCTCTACAAGATCTGATCAGTGGGCTATCTCACCCAGTGCACTTTCTATTCAGCAGCATGAGTAACTAAAGTTGCTACTCAGCAAGACCACGCAAGCTTAGTCATTTCTTCTGGTCCATTCCCCCTGCATTACCCCAGATCCACTACTGTTGGATTAGGCATTCCCTCCTGTTTCCCTTTTGTTTATGGACCTACTGTCCATAAATTTGTGTGAACCTTTCTGAATCCACAAATGCTTTCTGTATCCACAATCTCCTGTGGCAGCAAGTTTCACAAAACTGACATGAGGTATAGTCTGATTTTTCATGAAAGGGACCCCCGAGACTGCCTTACTGATATCCGTTCTAGAAAGTTTTGGTTCCCATACCTTGATCACTTCAAAATAATATCTTTGAAGTATGTGGAGCTGGGGTGGAGTTTTCTTTCTGCCCCTCCAATTGCATACATTTATAGCTGCTTACTGGTGGGACTGCACGGAGCCAAAAACTTCCTTATCCACTTTCTTCCAAGTAATGTATCTTTCAGATGGTGTCTGTATTTCACCAAGTAATAATAAAACTAGTCAAAATATTGACTAAGATTGATGTGCTCGCAACAAAAGGTATTGCCTGTGTAGGTATAGATATTTTTAGGTCAGGGTCACATCCTTCTGTAGGAAGACGTGTTGTTGGGGCATCTATACGACTCTAATTGTACTGTAAACTATGGACAGAGGTTCATTTCCAAAGCTTAGATCTGGAATTTCTAAACAATTACTTTATTGAATTTCAGAGTGGTGATGGTAGCTCACTGGTGATTTTTGCAGCCAGAAAACAGATTATATCTATAAGGAAATTGGGAAAAAAGCCTCAACATTTATATAGTTTCTGTAACAGCTTCTGTTTGGCTAATCTGAACAAGTTCATGCCTGGGACTGGGGCAAGCTTCCCCCCTCTCCAATCTTTGACAGCTATTTACCTGGTTTCAAGAAACAGTCAAAAAAAGAAAAGTATTAGTATTTTTTTCCCTGTTTCATATGAATTTATCCTTTCTTCTCACAGATAAAAAGCTCTCAGAAACCTGGAGGGTAACAGAAGCCGAGACAGAACAATCTATCTTGATTCCTTCAGGTATGGTATTATGTATTTGGGGAAAATTTTTAAAGTATTTTTTACAGTTTTACAAGTTGGGTTGTTTTCTTTTTTAAGTATTCAGAAGAATAAGCATACCTTTAAACAGATACATAAAAAATCATAAAAGGAGTGGTTTTGTGGGTGTTTGTCACATGCATACAGGTACATATATACAAAAAACATATTTCCTTTAACCTTCTTGTCAATAATTGCTGAAAAGTAAAATCTTTATTTGCTTCACCTCCTAAAGCAATCTCCTTCTTTCATATGGTTTTGGCAGGAGAGAGCACAATTAGTGAAACACAGCACTTCTGGGTTCAAAATACTGCCAATAGAGATGACAACAGCACTTTGTCTCAGTGGAAATGCTTTGTAGCTTGAGTCATGCCTTGCCCCTTCAGACATGCTCAGTACAGCTGCCCCTGTCCTCCACCTCCTTCTCACAGCCTTCCTAAAATGCCTTTCCCTCAACAGGGAGGGGATCCTATGTTAAGTGTAAACATATAGCACCACCTATTTCCCTTTTTGTTTTACTCCATTTCAGATTTTCAGTATTGTTTAAACATAAGATAAAACATATTGCAGAAATGGCAATTCATCCAACATGTCTTTAAAAGTTCAGGTATTCAGAAGCAAATGTAATACTTGCATTTGCCCATATTCCCACTGGATGAGCCCACATAGGATGCAGTAAGTTACAGCTGTTGGCATATTGAATTATTTTAATAAGATCATTCCAGAGGATTCCTTCTCCACACTTCTCAAATTCTTCAGTCTTATCAAGAGTGTCAGAAAAGAAGGAAGTGTGTGGTACCAGTTGCATTGCTTATTTATGGGCTCACAGTGTTTTTAAAAATTTATTTATATTTTTACTTGCTCTCTTCCAGTTCCTTGCTGAAATAGCAGAAACATCTGTCTCTCTTCATTGAGGAGAATCATTTATGAGTCCCAGATTTACCAACAGTATCAGTTACATCCAGCAAACCTCACTCCTGGTCTTATTAATTACTTTCCATCTGCTTTTCCCTCAGGCATCTTGGTTAGCAGAAAAATGCTGACAATCAACAGTAATGGCTTCTTGAGTTAGTTATTTATTAAGTCAAGCCCTTTGCATATACGGTTTCAATAAATACATGTTTTTGGTTTTTTTGAGAAAGACTCATCTTTGAATTGGACCTAGTTGAAAAACAAAAATGCAACAATTCCAGAAGCTGGGGTCAGTATGGGTATGTGGAGTGGTTTTCTGCTTTTTTATTTTTTATTTTCTTTTAAACGGACTGATGGTCTTAGCTCCTGCTTTGAACTTTTAAGCTGAAAGAAGCCCCATTTGGATTCTGTAATTGTATGCTTAGCTCATGGAAAAAGCAGAGCTCCAGAAGCTGCTGTTGGAAGCAGTAACTGTGGGCAGAAGGGGATGGTCCTACTAGAGTTTGGGGGTTTTGCTCTTGTCTTTTTTTTTTTTTGTTTCAGTGAACATTTATATTCTTCTTTTCCCATGACTTTTCCCTCTTTTGGCTAGGTTGCTCCCTTGGTCTCCTACTGGGAAAGCAGCATTGAACTTGCAGTGCTGAAAAGATGATTAATGATAGGCAAAACTGTATACAACATGCAGTTTATTTCGAGGGGAGGATCGCGCAGTGAAATGCTGCTTTGGAGAATTCTAGGCAAATGGTGTGTGAAATTGTTGACAAATTGCCCTCATTAAGCTCACTAAATGAATGCTTTCATGAGAACATCGGCTTGATATCACCATGTATAACGTAACTTCTACTTCAAGTTGCATGTACTGCTATTCTTATCTTTTAAACCCTTGTAGCAGCTTTAAGGTCCTGATAAAACCAACTATTGTAGCTGTCTTCACTGTTTAGTACATGGGATGTGAAGGAAAATTGCTGAGAGTGACTTCCATGAGTCGTTCTGAATTATTCATTAATTTATTCATTATCATGAACCATTCTGAGGCCGGTCACCAGAGTTCATAAATGCCAAGAAATGGATTAAAAATGCCTTAAGTTCCTCAGAGTCTTTAACTTGATCCCTGTCAATGAAAAGGGCAGTATAAAGACAACAGTCACAGAAGCCTCTGTTTTAGAAAATGCAACTTTGGATACTTAAACTAACTTGGATGTTTAGCCTTGCAGATGCTAGAAAACTTTCTGAAAATATGTCTTAAAGGTGATAGTGGCTGATGATCCAGCAAATTCACTGGCATTTGAGTAAGTCAGTGTGTGTTACACACTTGCCCTACCAAGTTGAATTCTGGCCATCAGCCTAAATATGTCCCACTGGGAAAATAATGAAGTGTGAAGCCATCACAGGCACAGACTACTGAGACCTTCAAAGATGTAGGTTGGGCCATGGCCTGGCATTCAGGTTTGTGCCACACACAGTGTTATTTGTTACCAGGTTTTACTACAGTCAGAGGGAAAGTATCCATTGAAAAAGCTGCCGGTGTGAACTGTTTATATTTGGTTAAGCAGTTGCTTTAGCTGCTACAAAGGAGATGACAGTGAACCCATAAGGAAAGCTGATCCATACAACAAAATGTTAAAAAAATCCCTGTCCTAACCCAAATGTATACCATGCAGAAAATTATATGAGTATAAATACAAAGCTACCTTTGTGCTGAAGGCCGCTGGTAATTTTGAACAGGAATCATAGTATAGAAAGAAAAATGTTGCAAGAGTACGTTGTCAACCATTGGGGTCTATATGGGGTAAAATCAGATGTGGCTGGTTCTTCTTAGACCTTTTACTGCAAGGAGACCCCGGCTGGAACAAGCTGTCATACAGGAAGAAGAGGAAAAGTGTACCACGTAAACAAGAGAAGAGGAGACTGTTTTTCCCTCATCTTTCTTCTCCATCACACAGTGTGATTTCTCAGCTCATACTCTTGCACGGCTCTGGTAACCCCCTTTCCTTTCATTAGCGCTAGGTAAGCATAGGTACAGGTACCTCTGGGACCTTTGAGATAGACTTTCCATTTATAACTTGGCTTTCCAGTGTGGGAAAGAGTTGGAATGATTGAATTATCAATCTCCACTGTTATGAGCTGCACTAGAAAATTGCATAAACAGCTACAGTCAGGGAAGGGTTTGTGTGAGTATTCTGTAGTTAGCCTGGGTTGCACCTTAGGGTACCTTTGTGGGTACCCCTTGCTAACTCTAATTTAAAGTACCTTGAGGAAAGTACCTATGATCCCTGTCAGCAGTAACGCTGGGGGTGTAAATTCACTGATGGTAGATAACTGGCACAAGCACTTGGTAACATAAACATCTGTCTACATTTTAGTTCAGATAAATGAGATAAAACCATTTAGATCTGTCAGGTTGTTGTAAGGCAGGTTATTTGGTTTATTTTCTTACTTGGAGAAGACACTGAATACATCTTCCTTACTACTGCAAACTATGCACTCCGGTTTCCCACATTTAGGGAAATCTCAGTTGAGCTTCATCACCTTGCTACACTGTTGCATGAATACGTGGCTGAGGTGAGTCAAGGCTAAAGCTTCGGTAGGAGGTACCTCTGGGATTTGAACTTAACCTCTTTTCTTTTCTAGGCAAGAACTTGAACCAACTAAACTGTTCTTGCAAGCAGTTGTGTAAAGTATGTCCTCATTGATGTCCTGCTGTGCAAAATAGTCTGGAGTGACCCCTCTACTGGTCAGTAGTGCCATTGACTGTAGAGTACATTGGCCCTGGAAGTGAGTTTTTGAGTCCTTTAGAGAAGCAGCATATGGATTGTTATCAACTCTGAGCATCCTGGCACATCATAAATGGAGTACATCAACTGTGTATCTCATTTTATGTGGTACAGGATCTAAAGCTGGTCATATATTTCTAAGACTGGTAAGTCCAAGCTTCCTGTCTTTTAGCAATTATATTAGAAAAAAAATTACTTAAAAGAACTGTTGGTATGTCCTCTATAGCAAATCTGCTATTGACTGCAGCCTAATGCAACATCTGAGAAATTTTAGAATTAGCAGGTTACATAATCAAGCAGTTATAATAGCAGCTGCATGAACCCACTACGTTTAATCAGGGAGTTAAGACTTGTTGGAAAAGAGAGCATGTAGAAAGAAACAGGAATTGTGAAGAACATGGAGAAGTAAATGATGTTCTTCTTGGCAGGGCCCGTGTGTCTATTGAATGACAGATACTCCACAATCAGTACAAGCAGCCTATTTTCCTGCGCAGCCTCCCTGAAAACTGTCTGGGTGTTCATGAATATGGCTAACAAACAGACTAGTAGGAGTGGGGTTTTGTGGGCACCCCCAAATCTTTGTTGACAGTTCAAGACTGGAAGGAATGTAAGGAAAATCCATGACTTCCACAAGGAGGTGCTCCCAAAGATGTGGTAGCCCTGCAGCAGATCTTGTAGCAGCTTCTTGCAGCTCCATGGAGTAACAGACTGAGATGGCAAGGCTGTTGAGGTCTGGAATATCTCTGAACTTTGACTGATCAATGGCTCACTCTCGTGTGCTCCCTGTTGGAGTAGACTATATTTAGCTGATACTGAT
The DNA here is from genome assembly GCA_013398155.1 of Pedionomus torquatus. Taxonomy (NCBI): domain Eukaryota; kingdom Metazoa; phylum Chordata; class Aves; order Charadriiformes; family Pedionomidae; genus Pedionomus; species Pedionomus torquatus. The sequence goes on from VZRU01018561.1 coordinate 537,374, forward strand.
GGTTCTGTCCACTGGTTCCAGTGAGAATTACTACTTGAAGGGCATCATAAGCTTACATTTTGGGACTTGCTCTTGTGGTGTATATCTTAAGTATCTTGCAATATTATGACCCGAAGGAGAAAGCTGAAGTCTACTGTTTCTCCTAGAAACCGCTTTATGTTAACTCCAGCTCATGTTCCTCCAACAAAGGCTGTTGGAGTTTAATATCTCACTGTCCTTCACCTATTTGTCATGTCCATCCATTGGCCATGAACCTAGTGTGAAGCAGAAGGAGTTTTATGTCCAGCTGTTCATCATTCCAGTGTGCTAAGCCAAACCTGCATTTATTGATGGTTTAAGTGAATACCTGGCCTCTTCACATCTTGACCAGATGTGGCTTAGGAGTCGCACTCAGGTCTTAAGCTATTTTGGCTACAAAGTGGTGACTTCTGACAGAGGAGGACACACAACTTGGGATGGTTAATGAGTATTGACAGTAAAATCTGCCAGAAGAAAACCAGTAAAGGTGTTTAACGGCAGTTTCTGTGGTGGCTGGAAGATGACAGCTTTGAAAGTGGACAGTCTTAATTTAAGATATTAATTTTTTTATTCATTTAAGTGGTAAAATATTAGATTTTGACATGCAAAGAGAAGGCAGTGAGCTGGAAAAAATACATAAAGAGATAATACTCAGAGCCTTAGTAACAGACAATATTTCAATATGGGATCTAAAGTTTGATGTCACCCACTCCTCTACTGATTGCTATCACAATCTGCTTGATCTATGTGATCTTCCAGGCAAGGGAAAGGGGTGAGTTTAGGTACCTGATCCCACCTTCTGTAATTGCCAGATGATATGAAGGCTGCCTCTTAATTTCTTTCCATCGGATCCTGAAGAAAACATCTGCCCTTGTCTGTTGCACCCTTTGCACTGCCATCAGGTATCTCTTTAAGCCAAGTTTTGTGGTAATGAAATGGGCAGACTCCTCCTGGAGCCATCTCTGAGGGGCACATTGTGTGGTGAAGGGCAGACTCTCACAAAACAGAAGTATGAATGAAAATCAAATTGAAAAGTAATACTTCAGCTGTTGGCTTACTTTGTAATAAGATCCCTATAATATTTCTCTTAACTATGAAGGACATGTGCAAGTGATTTAATATGTATGAGCAAAAATATTTGGAATAATAGATCTGAATGTTAGAAATGAAGCAATGACACTTTGTTTCCCAGAAGCAATTGACTGATTTAATTAAGATAGAAATTAGCCTGTTAGATGGTGTCTCATAAAATTTCTGGAAATATCAAATGCACACTAGTTGTTCTGGCTTTACATGTGGACGCTGTCCTCATGGCAAATTTCCAAATTAGTCATGGACATGTGGGACAAGGCAAGCTGGCTGTGGGGGAATGAAAACTGGAGGAGGCAGGGGGCCTTTTTGCTGAACCTGGTCCACTGTGTGCTAGACTCACTTTGCTGGAACATTTGCCATAGGCGGAAAAAACTTGCTCTGTTATTTACATGAAAAGTCTCCTAGCAGAGCAGGCAAACAAGGCTGTTCTGTTGTGCAAAGGGAAGTATGCGTGCTCTTCATGAGCTGATGCTTGAACTGTTCCTTTGCACCGGGACAGCTGCCATCGCTGTCCTCTGTGGGTTCATGCTTGGTGTTCACCCCTGAGATGTAAATACTGATGTTTACATGGACATGTGCTTTTCCTGCACTGTAAGCACAGTAGTCCAGATACTATTATCGAAAGAACTTTCTGGTGCAGGCTTCTTCAAGTACATGCTTTTCTCAGAGTGCCACCCTGTTGTTTACAGTGCGAGTTCTGGTTCTTGGTTAAGAGTGCAGGATGTGGTGATAGAGTGGCATGAGCATTGCTGACAACAGAGACACTGTTGGCTCTGCCTTTGGGAGAAGCTTGATCTCAGTGGGCACAAAGCGCCTCAGAGGAAACCTAGTTCAGCTCCATCTGTGAGCTGGGTGACCCAGTGACTGGGCAAGATATGATTCTGCCAAGCCTGTGAGGATATCTAGAGGCATCAAAGAGATGTTTGTTTTTTTTTCCCCAGTAAGCTTCATGCTTGTTCACAGAAAACCAGGGGAAGTCAATCCAGGATCTGAAAAAAGTCCAGGCTAAATGTGCAGCGAGTGACACTGTGTTACGGTTTGATAAAAACTAGAACAATTTGTTCTCATTTAGACAAGTATTGTATTACCTGATGACCCTTCCCCACCCAAAGAGGAATTGGGAAAAAGTAAGGAAAACTGATGGTTGAAATATAAACAGATTTAATAGACTAAGACTAGATAGTTAACATTAAAGAACTGATATTGGTCCCAGTTCCAATATAAAATATACAAGATTTATACTCAGCCAATTGTAGCAGCAGGAAGCTGTGCATTCCCAGCAGTGGACAGCAAATGTCAGACACTGTGAGCACAAAGGCTTGGGGAATAAGGGAAGAGCTCAGGTGTCTGGCACCCAGACAAGAAGTTCTGTGGACCACCACCATCAAAGGAGAGAGAAATTATGCAGCAAACTTTCTAATTTGTATTGAATGTGATGTGCATGGTATGAAATAGTCATATTGGCCAGCCTGGGTCAAGTACCCAGGCCTTGGTCCTCCTGCACCTGGCAAGGCTCAGAAGCACTGCAACCTTGAATCTCATATAACCTAGCTGGCTATAAAGTAAATATTTTCACAAATGCAGACACTGGAGTCTTGTAAGTTTTCCAAAGCATTAAAAGAGAAGTTAGTCTGGTGTCACTCAAACCAGGATACACCATCAAGGGAAAATGAAGCATTGTGGCTGCATGCTGATCAACTTAGGTGTGATGTTTCAGAAAGCTCTGAAATACGACAAAACTTTCAAATAGAAACGTGGTGAAACTCCCCTTCATGTGGCTAAATTGTGCTATCTCTCCTTATGAAAGAAATAAAGAACTGAGAGGGAGCCTGTGAAGGCTGAGAAGTTCAAGAGCCACTGTCTGTGAATTTACTTAGGATGTTTTGAATTAACATCAGTCTGAGGCAGAAGAATGGAACTGATGGTGGCAGAGGCAAGAGACCAGAAGAAAGCAGTTGGTTGAATAAACACCAATGAAGACTGAATATACAGGGAAATTAGTGGAGATTAGTGCTGAGGAGAAAAATTCTGTGGAAATGCAAGAGGTTACTGGTTACCACCTTGAGAGAGAAGATAGTAGATGAAGGAAGCAGGAAATTAAGACCAGAAGAGCGGAAGGGAGGTTTGTTAAGTGGTGTGTTTGGGATGAATCAGGCCCAAGAAGCTGAGGCTACAGCTAGCCAGATATGAAAAGAAAATGTGAAATGTAGTGGAGTGCATACGGTGTACCACTTTGTATGGGTAGTGAACCAAGGTGAAGGGCAAAGAAATGGTGCTTACAGAGGTGCAATGGTCAAAAGAAGCCAATCTAATGCAGCTTCCTTTGTCTAGCACCCTGTGGTCCTGCAACACCTGCTGCTTCTTGGGAGAAGATATACATCACTGAAAAAAATATTTTTCCCCAGTGTCGATTCCTGCAGGCTGTTTCTAGATGGGGGTTTCCAGAGTTGGTCCACATCCCTGCTTCAGGGAGTGTTTACAGTGTGAGTGTCCTCTATGCACAACCCAGGCACAAACCTCACCCTGCTCTGTTTTTCACAGGAAGGAAACCTGGCCACACCAGCTGTGTAGTGTGCAGGGGTCCTGAGAAAGATAGCATAGACATGGTGCTTGGGAAATCTGTTGCCATCAGTACTTCTCTTAGACCAACTAACAGCAGTCTTTTTAGCAGAGTTTAGGCTTCCAATCCTGCAAATGATCACTATAGATGTCAATGAGATGAGGCAATGTATCTCTTTAAGTTCATTCTTTGCTTAGTTCTTGGAGAATGCACCGGCCAACCCTGTGTTTTAAGCCCAACCTAAACCCCCTACATTAAATTTGCAAGGGTAGACATCAGCTATGAACTGCCAGAATTAATTTTGCTTCTACAGTCCTACTATGTCTCCATTGTACTTCTGTATTATAATGGCATAATTTACATAATCACAAACTGCTTCTGGGAATGAAATGGTTTTGCAGCGCTGGCTGTGGGACCCCGCCTTATTCATTGTGGAAGGTGTATTGTGGACAAGGCAGGGGAATTCAGGATGATGGTTCTGGACTTGCACACAGCCTTCATTCCTGTGTTTTCTAATGCCTGAGACTTAAGAGCTTGACTTTGCACACTCTGTTGTTTTCAACAGATTTTTACGTGTAATGTAAAACATGTTTCAACACAGTCTGAGCTTTATTATTGCTTTTGTTGTTGGAAGAAGAGAAAAATCAGGTCTGAGTGGGATTTTCTCATGTAAAACTAAGAAAAAAAAAATCAGCAAAAATGTCTTAAAGCCTCAGGTTGGTTAAAATATTTTTTAGTATTTGAATTAGTTGAACTTCAGAAAGAAGTTTAGAATAAAACTGCTTGTACTTCATCTGTTCTGCGATCCCATCAGCACCTATCATAAGACAAACTCATTAAAGTCCAAAGTGTCCTAGAACTTGAGCACCACCTTGATTTAATGCATTGTAACCAGATCTATTGAAGTCATTGTGGGAGCAGAGTCTTTACTTGGCTGGAGCAGCCTGACCTTATGCAAGGAGACACTAAGAGGTCTCAGCCAGCAGAACAGACTCTACTAAAAGCTGCTTCTTAAAATACAATCAGAGCTGTCCTTAGATCCTGCAGCTTTTTAGCCATGTAGATCAAGTCACTCATAATTATACGAAGGCTACTAATAATAAAATGGCACATACTCTCAGGTCATATGGTGATAAGTATATAACTTTAATCTGTAATGATGAATATAATCTAGGTGAGTTATTTTTTTTTCCTTTAGGAGGTAGGTAGTATTAATAGGTCATTTTGTAGTTAATAAAACAATATGCTTTTTATAATTGCTTTTAAGTTGCCAGCAACATGTTAGTCAAATTTCTTTTGGATTCTTTGTCACTTTAGAATGCCCAAAAACAGTCAACACAGATATTATCATGGAGCATTCACAAAATATATGCAGCCATATGAACATGGTGATGTAAAAGTAGAATTAATTAGAAAAATATTACTTGGCTCCTGCTGTCTTTAAAAGGATACTCTTTTTGGTTTTTTTTTTTTCCCCATAATTTTGTTTAAATACGAAGTGTGAAAACAAATGCTAAAAATGCTTCAAGGATGAAAAATCAAAGCTTCTTACACCAAAGAGAAAAGTAGTCTCCATTTTGTTGTTGGAATTTGAAGGCCTTGGATACAAATGTTTTTTAAACTGAAGCTTGACATAAAGCTAGTTGGAAGTAACTGGAAGTTTTCTATTTTTGTTTATTATTATTTCAAAGAGGAAAGCTTAGACTAAAACTGAAGAAAAAACCCCACCAAAACCAACTATGGCAAAAATTCCAGAGCCAAAATATTTGGTCTTGGAGCTGCTGTGAAGATGCCTTATGGAAATAGTTCAGTTGCTTTCAATTTTTTTTTTTCTTTATCCAGAACCCTTTGTTTGGCTGCTTCTTCCAAAATTGCTGTGGTTTTATTCATGGAAGAGAAAAATTATGCATCATGAGACATCTCATGCACCACAGAGGGAGGCCCATAATGAATGGAGATGTAATACAAACACTCCTAGGAATGATTGTAACAACACATCCAAATAGAAACATTTTGGCCAACAACTTTCTTGTATTTCCTCAGCCCTAATAATTTTTAAGTTACTCTTGCTGTGACAGGATAGAAGCCTAAGAAAAATGCATTGATGTCTCCTCACGAAGAAGGAAAATGGGAATATAGGTATATAGGAAGGCACACCTCATGTAACAATGACTCTTTCTTTCCCAGTCTTGCAAACCAGTACTCCATCTTCTTCCCTTTTAGGTGAGCTCATACTGCTTATATTAAGAGGTAATAAACACAAAAGTTATTTTCATCCTTACAGAAAACACTTCATCTCCTTTGGATCATTGAAACAATGGCAGAATTTATGTGCTTTCAGATTTTTTTTGCACCGTTTTGCTAAGATATCTTAAAGGGTTTTTGTAAACAATTTCACAAAGGAATAATATGATGTGGTTTGGGCAGCTTAACTCAGCTACAGCCAAGAGACTCCTACGAGCCCTTTGTATATACTGCATTTCTCATTCAAGCTGAATAGTCTCAGCATTAAAGTACCAACCAACTAGAAGACAAGGACTACTACAAAACTTTTCCAAGAATGAGCAAAACATCTCCAAAACTGTTAAAAGAAAATGTCTGCTTAGGTCTCATCTACAGGCACCATAGTGGCACTAAGTCCCAAACCATATGGCTGGGCATAATTGGCCTCCCAGACTCCCACAGTGAATCCCACAATGAACCAAGCATTTGCTTAATACTGAAGGGCTATAAGATGACTCAATCCTAGTTGAGACTTGTAGGTGCTCTTTGAACTGGCATTTCTCAACTTCTCTGTTTGTGTTGATGCTTTTGGGCTTATGAAGCTCTAAGATTGACTGTCCTAAATGCCTTGCACAAAATGGTTCCTCATTGTCAGTAGTATCATCTGTGACAAATACATTTCTTCTGAGTGTTTTATGTCTTTGTATGAAAATGAGCTTGGTATTTTATTGCTTCTCCATATGCCTTCCATCTCATTCTCCACTAGAAAGAGTGTAACAGGATGTGCAGCAGAAATATTCAGTCCTTCATCTGAAAGTTGAATTCAGATCTCCTAACTAAGATGTTCTTTCCTCTCTAGGCTTTCTGGTTGTGTGATTTGGTTCTGGTTGTTTGTTTTTTGTTGTTGCTGTTGATTGGTGGCAGGTTAGGGGGGTTTGGGGCTGCTTTGGTTTTTTTTTCCTTTTTCTTTTGCTTTTGGTCATGTCAGAATATTCCTGGCATTTATAAATTTGATGAAGTGGTAACTTGTTTGTGTAATGTTTTTATTCTTCACAGGGCTCTCTTGACAGCTGAACTTCCAGTGTCACAAAGCACCAGTCTATGCCATTACTAATGAGCAAAAATACTCCTTGGCAAAGAGATTAATTTCAGTTGTGGTGCATCAAATTTTGAGTTTAGAAGGAAACTTCTAAATTCCTTCTCAGGGAGGTTCTGTTCCTTCTGAATCCCATACAATTATTTACATACAGCTAAGTACTTGGGTCTATGTGAGATTATGTTTCCAATCAGTCTAAGAAATTTCTCTCTTTTATGCAAGAAAGGTTGCTACAACCTGAAGGGACATAAGTCCATGCGACCTGACAAAATCCATCCACAGTTCCTGAGGGAGCTAGCAGACGAAGTTGCTAAGACGCTTTCCATCATATTTGAGAAATCATGGCAATCTGGTGAAGTTCCCGCTGACTGGAAAAAAAGAAACACAAACCCAAACTTCAAAAAAGAAAAAATCTAAGACCCAGGGAAATATAGGCCAGTCACTCTCACCTCTGTGCCTGGCAAGATCATGGAGCAGATCCTCCTGGAATGTCTGCTAAGGCATATGGAGAATAAGGAAGTGATTGGAGACAGCCACTGTGGCCTCACCAAGGGCAAATCGCGCCTGACAATTTTGGTGGCCTTTTAAAATACTGCTACAGACTTGGTGGACAAGGGCAGAGCAACAGACATCATCTACCTGGACTTATGCAAAGCATTTAACACTGTCCCACCTGACATCCTGGTCTCAGAATTGGAAAGACATGAATTTGATGGATGGACCACTCAGTGGATGGCTGTGCTCACAGG
>VZRU01018562.1:0-18368 GCA_013398155.1 Pedionomus torquatus
TCCCTCCTGTAGTGAGGGGCCCAAAACTGAAGACGGTGTTCAACGTGTGGCCTCACCAGGGCTGAGCACAGCAGGACAATCACTACCCTAGCCCTGCTCGCTGCTACAAGCCAGGATGCTGTTTGCCTTCTTGGCCACCTGGGCACACTTAATCATTGACAAAGATATTTAACAGAGCTGGCTGCCATCCTGAGCCCTGGGGAATATCACTTGTGATCAGCTGCCAACTGGATTCAGCTCCATTCACTATAACTCTTTGGACCCAGCTCTCCAGACAGTTTTTTACCCAACAAAAAGTACTTTCATCCAAGTTGTAAGCAGCTAGTTTCTCTAGGAGAACGCTGTGGGAAGCAGTGTCAAAGGCTTATCTGAAGTCGAGGTAAACAACATCTACAGCCTTTCCTTCATCCACCAAGCTGTACATCTCATCATAGAAGCAGGACAGGTTAGTAAAGCAGGACTGCCCTTTCATAGGCCCATACTGACTGGGCCTGATCACCTGGTTGTCTGTATGTGCTGTGTGATGACACGCAAGATGATTTGCTCCATAACCTTCCCCAGAGCTGAGGTCAGACTGACAGGCCTGTGTTTTCCCAGATTTTCCTTGCAGCCCTTCTTGTCGAGGCCCTTTTAGCATCACATTTGCTATCCTCCTGCCAACTAGAACTTCTCCTGTTAGCTACGACTGCTGGTAGATGATGTAAAGTGGGTTGGTGAGCACTTTCATGGGTCACTTAGCAACCTTCGTGTGGATCTCATCTGGCCTTATAGAATTGTGTGTGTCAAAGTGATGTGGCAGGTCCCTCACCATTTCCTCTTGGATTATGGGGGTTCATCCTTTTCCTATCCCCGTTGTCCAGTTAAGGGCTAGTGATTGTGAGACTTCCCCTAGCTGCTTATAGAATATCTTGTCTGCCTTTTGTCTGTCTGTTTGTTGGGTGGTCTGTAACAGATTCTTACCATGATATCTGCCGTGTTGGCTTTCCCACTGCTTCTTCTCTACCATCACCATCATTAAGCTCTGGACAACCAAAAGAATTCCTAACATACAAGTCTACCCTACCACCTCTCCTTCCTTGCCTACCCCCCTCTGATGATTATATAGCTATCCATTACAACAATCCAGCTGTGCAAGTCATCCCACCATGTTTCTGTGATGGAAACTACATCATAATTGACTTCCAGCTCCTCCTGCTTGTTGCCCATGCAGTGTGCATTAGTGTGGATGCACTTAGTTTGGAAGTCTATAATACAAAATCTAAATGCCATTTTTAGTTCTTATGACATTCTAATCAGGCAGCTGATCTGTGAAAGTAGAAGGTTAGTCAAGTCTGATCATATAGTTACCACAAGTACCTTCAGCTTAAGCATAGGAAGAAACTGTGCATAGGAAGAAATTTTCAGCACTCTCTGGCAGCTATTAAGTAGAACAGATGACTGAAGCTGGAAGAAACTAAAACTCCAAAGATTACCAGACAGTGATGATAGTACCATGTTACTGATATTAAAAAAATTTTATTTATGGAATTTTTAAGTAATCCAGAGGAATACCATTATTTGAGTTAGGGACAAATCAGTATTTCACATATATCAACAACAGAAATGGCACTGCATTTTCTATAAGCAAGACAGTGATACTATGTTGCTGATGTAACATGCACACATTTCCTATTTTCACTTTCTGCCAAAAAATACAAGTCTTTACAAGAGTCTTGCTAGCTTCCAGTTGTTTAAAAGGTTTAATTCGCTGAATGACAGGATGGTTGAGGTGGGAAGGCACCTCTGGAGATCACCTAGTCCAATAACCCTGCTAACAGCAGGTTGCTCAGGGCTGTGTTTGGCTATGTGTTGACTGTCACCAAAGATGGAAGCTCTACAAATTCTCTGGGCAATGTGCTCTGGTGCTTAAAAACCTGTAGAATATGAAAAGGTTTTATTATATTTAAATGGGATTTCCTGTATTTAAATGTATCCATTCCCACTGTGTCTCCATTTTCTTATGTCCATTTCATCCCGTACTTCAGTTTGTGTCCAAAACTTTTTTCTCACAGCAGTGCTTGAAAATAGTATATGTTAGTTATTGTAATATGGTAATGATGGACTTTGCTGACTAAACAAGGAAAAGGTATATAAGTTAATAGTTAATGAAAGCTCAAAGGTTTTGAGTTATGGTATTTACTGCCTTAAATACGGAGTTGGTCTGAAATTCTCTTCATGCATTAGCTGACTGGATACAACATGGGTTGGTTTTCTGTGTTTGCATTCCTAATTTGTCTTCATCTTCAGGTGATCTGGAGTCAGGTAAGAAAACAAAGAATGTATATTCTTTATATGATCAAGTAAATAATGCATCTTAGGATGACTTTGAGAGGAAAAGATTTACATATATCACTTCTGCAAAATAAGAATTCTGTTGCCATCTGCATGGAAGAGAGAGAAAGATTTCTGTTTCCTCAGAGTTGTAGTGCTGCTTTTTTAATATGCCTGCCTATACATGGGGAGAGCTTATCTTGCATTCCCCATCTAAGCAAAATGTCTACTAGTATTCAAACTAATGTTACCAGAACAGCATGTCTGAGATTAGAATCGAGAAAAGTATAAAAATTTATTTTGCTACTTCATATTTGAATGGAAATAGTATTATTTTTTTGTTGTAACAAAATGTATTTGATATTGAAATCGATGACTTTGTAGCCACTGGATATGCTCACAAGCCATGTTTTGACCAACCTTTAACATAACTAAATTCACATAAACCATATTGTTTTCCAAAGTTAGAGACTAATATTATAACCATTCAGATTTTTTTTTGTGTGTAAATTTAAAAGTAGAATTCGTTAAACTAAATTTTAGAGTCCTCTTTGGTACACTGTGGGTGATATAACCTTTCTCTGTATGTGAATGTGAACTGTGAATGTTATTTATTTACAATCTTTCAGGCTAGAAATGCATCACATAGGTCTCATTTGCCAGGCTGAGTACTGAAACCAAAGACATTGCACTCAAACAAGCAATACGTGTACTCCTTTGAAACTGAGTATTTTGCTGTTGCAATCCACAGAAATAAAGACGTAGTTTTGTTGAGAAGGGAGTGGGAAGAAGTGTTGAAAGGGATTCCTTCAGCATAAAACATTCAGTGACGATTTTCAGATACTTAGGACCAGCCTGGATTTCAGTTAATTGCTGAATTTATTATTCTTCAGCCACAGACTCACATTTTGGTTTATGCAGCAAAAATACTGCTGGACTTAGGTACATTGATTTCGGTTTGTGAGCTTTTCCTGACAGTAGAGGAGCTTTTCCATGAGCTAGCCAGTTTTTACCTTTAGCAGAATTATGTTTCCAATTAGTAGATACAGGAACATTGTAGTTTACAATTATTGTAACTGTAGAAATATTCTGTTCTCTGTTAATGGTTATATGATGGTTCAGGATATATGGATGTGATTCTTCTTCCATCAATAATCTTTGATAGAAAAGATGATCATATGATTTTAATTTTTGAATAATGCAATCTTTACTTGTTATATTTTTGTTCCACGTTCACTTAGAAATCTGTGTGAGAGTGAGATTTTAAAAGCAAATTCATTCTTCAAAATGTATGTTACACACTTTGCCCATCTACTTTCAGCTTGTTTTACAAGTTACACTTTCATTTCAAAACTTGAACACATGGACTGAAAACTGTCTTATGCACATCCAGCAATAATGTAATGAGAGGATATATCTGCAATAGAATTTCAGAATATAAGTGGGGTCTATTGACATTTCAGATTTATGGATGATTTGTCTGGAAACAATATTTTGGGTTATTAAACTGTATCTGTATACAGTTATATGCTTATTCTTTTTTTTCTGAAGTCTTCATCCTTGCTTATAATGTATCAATGTAAACCTGAGTAATACCAGTTAACTCAGTGAAACGTGAGATCAAGAACCAACCTTTCGGCATTTGCATCTGCCTAGCTCTGGAAACAGTTTTTCTGTGGACTCAGTCACTTTTCCACAGTGATACTGGGTTTTTAAGAGTTGGGTATCTTAAAATCTGTTACATTTTGAAACAATCTAAACCTGTGACATATTGAAACAGGGCTCTTTCAGGAGGAATTGGGTCAGGAAAGAAATTCTACTTAATGATTTTTGTAACCAGCACTTGAAGGTAAAAATCCTGCCTTTAGTCTGGGCAAGGACATATGGGGGTGGTAGTTTTCATTAAGAAAATTAAGACACAGAATAAGTTGTTGATTAAAACTTTGCCTGCTCATATAACATTTAGATATTAAGCATTTGATTATACCAGCTTATACCAATTAGGCCTTATCTCTCTTAAACCTGTAAGTTATAACCTCTACTTGTTTAGGCAAAAAAAAAAAAAAAAGGTTTCCCCTCTCAAGCAATCAGAATAAATGATCAAATCTGACAAAATCTGTGAAACAACAGTTTGAATTAATTTTAGTTCAGTTGAATCAAAATGATAAAATATGGATTCAGGCTTTTGCATGTACAATATTTTTTTCTCCCATTTGCTGAAATGACTAAAGACAGTAATTTCAGATTGAAAATGAATCTATCATTAAAAAGCTAAAGTAGGACATTCTGGCAATTTCAAAGCTTTCTTTGTGATGTTTTTCAAATGAAGAAATTTCATTTATTTCTTTTTCTTCATTTAGTTAAAGTTTTTATATGAACGCCATCGGTTTTAGGGTCCACCGTTGTGATTGCACACAGAATTGTTACCATCATTATGTGTCAAAAGACAAGTCTAGAAGAACATGTGCATTTAAACCTCTCTTGATTATTCTGATTATGCTATTTTCTTATCCATCATACAGATGGTAAAAATTACCAAAATTAATATTCTTGTGGGCTACATGGACTAGATTTTTGCCATTTTTCAATGATCTGATCTTGTACTTATCATTGCGTTCAATGGAGGTTGTAGGTGCTTATCACATTGAAAAATAACTCCTACATGCAAAACTGCATGTACAAAAGTTAACAAATTGTTCACATGGAGAAAGAAAAATGGGGAGGAATGGAGGGGAGAAACTATAGCAAAAATAAAAATCCCACCCTGCTTTGCAGAATTACTGTTATATCTTTTCATTTGCTATATCTGTAATAACTCTGTCTGATAACTCTAATACAATATCTGTATAACTCTGTCAGAGTTTAGAATTTAGCATTGTTTTTAACCTTCAGGTTGTAAACATCTTTTCAAACATACAAATACAAGACTTTTGGTAAGAAACAGGAAAACTTACCCAGTAACAATTGCTTAGAAAGGCTGTTCGGGATTTTACTCTCTGCATGAGAAAAAGTTGCATAGCATTACATCACGTGCATCCAAACCAGTCCAAAATGAAGTGGCTGGTCCAATAGAAGGATATAGACTATATTCTATGGCCATGTTATGGCAAGCAAAAGTGTGCCACGTATATCTCATTATGGTTTTGCTCCAATATGGAACTTTGATTTTATACATTGCAGCCTTTGAGTTGGTATTGCTGAGGTAAATGGAGCCCAACCAAGTCACTGAGCTGAGGCTGAGGTGACCTGGACTCTGCATCCAGTCCATCAAAGAATTACTGTGCAACGCTGGACAACATTCTATTCCCTGATCTTCAGCTTTATGATGGAAAGTTGAGCATAGCTTCCATAGGTTCTGTAGAGCACCTGACTAGTAGCAATACTTCATTTAACAGAAATAATAAGCTCTTTTTTCCCATTTGTGAAAGACCAATAGGCACTGTCTGAGTTGTGAGAGAAAAATGGCTGTGAAAACTTCACAGAAGTAGTACCGGGCAACTTACTTGTTGGGTAACCTGAAGTCGGGAGGACACAATATCAGCACATAAGCAGATTAATTCTCATTTGGATAAGGCGGTGCGCCCAGTCAATGCAATACAAAGCCATGCGCTAAGTGCTGTCAGTTGAGCTTAAATCTCATCTCTAATACTGTTGAGAGAGTAACGAGAGCTGCATTTCATTATGTGCCTTTCTAATAATATCTTTTTTTTCCTTCCCCCTCCCCAGCCTGCTCCAGAGACAACTGGTGAGTTCTGTTTAAAGATCTATTTGTATGCACGGGAGGCAGTCAACAAAAACAGCTGCTCATAAACATCGCTAGGACAGACACAGATTTATAATTACTGTTATTGTTATTGCATTAATTTTCACACTTCATAAAGATAACAGCAAGGGCTAATGTCCTACCTCTCTTGTCTCTTTGTTTTTCAGAAATAGATGTAGATGGAGGAATTGATCGAGACATCTTTGACATCAATGAAGGTTTTAAAATTCAGTTTATCTTTTAATTTTTTTTTTTTTTGTGATTTTCATTATGGTAGCCACAGATTAATACAATAACTGAATGTTAATCTCCTCTTCCCTTTAGCTTTGGGACTAGACCTTTTTGAGGGAGACATCAAACTTGACAGGGTGAGTTCAAATATAAAATATAAAACCAGAGATGTGTCATTGACTTACGCAATGTAAATTATCGCTGGCATGGAAATGATTGATGCATCTTGCTCCTACTAACAGTAAATGCTGTTTATGTAACAATAAACTGAAAATGTTTGGGAATAGATTTCTACCAAATGTCATAGAAAACAAAAGAGTTGGGCACATTTGTAGAAACATTATCCAGAATAAGGTTGGGTTAGCCATTAAATCAATATTATTAGCTTCTTGTTTCCTTTACTGTGGTTTTTATATTTGTACTTTTAAGAGATTCAGCAGCACTGATTACACCCAGACAGGTTTATATAAAAGATTCGTAATTTACCAGCACCATATTTATTATGAGTCAATTAAATTTACAGACCACTGCTGCAAAACCTTCATCATTTAAGTAGATTCACTAAAAGCAATGGAAAAATTTAATCTGTTGTACCACATTTTAAAATATCTGTCCAGTATCCCTATCTGATCAATTGAAATAAAAATAATAAAAATCACGTAGCAAGTTACATCGCCTAATAGAAACCCCCAAAGTGTCTTGTGCCCCTGAAAGTCAGTATTGTTTAATTCTCCCTTTTGGTGAACTGCTTTGGCTTGAGATGTCAGTGGAAGCAAGGAAAGCACTTGCTAAAGGCACGGGAACAAACCTCTGCATTATGAAAAATTACAGAATTACTAATCTCTGTGCCATTTTCAGGACTGTAGATCTTAATGCTTCCCACAGAACCTGAAGCTCTCATTACACATGCATCAAGATCTCAGGTTATTTGTATGGAGAAAAAGCTGCAGCAGTTGGAGACACTGGTAGAAGGGAGTGAAGGGATTTCAAACCCAAGCCTTAGCCTTCTGAATGATCTTCCAAAGCTATTCAGGTCTTTGTTTTCTTTGACTTGCAGGAGATACTTTGCTTTTGCACTATTGTAGTCCTTGATTTGAAACCTCTTTTTAGTAGGGATTTCATATTTATTTTCTTTCTTGGAGCAGGACAGAAATTCCATCATTGGTGACAACTATCGGTGGCCCCATGTTATTCCCTATGTCCTCGAAGACAGCTTGGGTATGGTATTTGCCCTTCACAATGTCTGTATGTTGATGGAAATGTTAGAAACACGTTGATAAAGATACTGTGGCATCCTTTCCTCTCGTAACTCTCAAGCAGGCCATTTCCTACAGCAGGATTGGGCCATGGTATGCAGAAGCAAGGTATATCATCTTGGTTTTAGTGCTGGCTCCACCTCCTTTCTTGGCTGGTTCTTATTGTGCCATTACAATGGCCCAGCAGATTGATTTCATCTTGAAGTACGTCTGAGATCTGAAACTGTACTAAGCAGAAAGAAAAACATTAAAGATCTTTTTGGAGCAAGAAAGCTTACCTGGCCATTTATGTTATCTGCAGCACTACCAGCAAACTGGCATTCTGGCAGGGAATGTGGTTTGCAATGGCACGTTGCTGAGTGCTCTGTGGTAGGTTCAGGGACAGGTTATAGCTCATCTCCATCCCTTCAAATCCACCAAGGTGTGGCTCTGTACAGCAGAGGCAAGCAGTGAGACGGGGAGCTTGAGTTCCCACTGTGTACTGCATGGTGAGATTGTGCTCATGCTACACAATATAGAGGAAAAAATATCACCCACCCCCAGTTCAGATTCAGATCTAAGCCTCTGAGGGGTTTGAGACTATGAAAGTTGCTTAGAGAAGATACCCCAGACATAATGTTAGCAGTTCAAGTCCTGGAGAGGCTCTGTGAGAGGTCTGTAGCTTGTAGTCTGTACTAAGTGAAATCTGACATCTTTGTTCCCTGTTTATTTAGTACTTGCTCCCATAAATCTCAGCAAAGGAAATGAAAGAATTTGCAAAGTTAAGAACTGTGCACTTTCGTGTATTATATACTCATTACTCCCTATTTTATACATATGTACCAAAGAAAAATTACACAGAAACAAAAGAGGAGGAATACCTAATGTCACAACAACCTGATTTAATGGAGTTTAGGCCCTTACCAAGTCTTAATTCAGCAAAAAGTCCTTCTTATTTTAATCAAAGATTGCTGGAGCAAGACCCACCCTAGGGACTTGCTCCGTACAACTAATAGTACAAATCTATTGGCTCAGTATTGACAAGAACACTGTTTGCTTTGCAGAAATGAATGCTAAGGGGCTCATCCTCAAGGCATTTGAACAGTATCGACTGAAAACCTGTATTGACTTCAAACCTTGGGCAGGAGAGAAGAATTTCATATCTGTCTTCAAAGGAAGTGGGTAAGAGAAGTAATGTAAAATAACTCTTGTCCTGTTTCACTACAGGCTATTTTCAAGGCCAGTACTCACTCTAAAATTCATAGATTTGATTATAATTTTGTATTTTTATTGTGCCTGGTTTTCTGATCTTTTATTTAAACCAGAGATTGTAAAAGTTTTCCCAACAGGTATTAGCTAGGTAGTAATGAACAATTTCTTGCTGATACTTATTTTTAAATATAAGAGGCAATCAAGTCCTTTAAGAGATAATTTTCTGGGTATGGTAAAAGACATCAGAAAGAAGCCATTTATTTTTTAGACTGATCTTTGGATATATAGTGTCACTCTCAAATGGTCATTCTTAGTATATCTTAGTCTTCAGGGGGGAAAAAAAAAGTCCCATCAGAAATATGGTGATTCTAACTGTGGAATAATGAATTTGTTTGACTGTAACAAATGGAATAGCATTTGAACAATGTCAAACCAGCATTCAGATATAACAGCAATATTTTTAAATGCTGCACAGCACTGAGGTATTTTACAGAGGTTTCTGTTTATTTACCTCTTTCGATGAATAATTATGCCATTCAACCTTAAATTTTGCAAAATAAGACTCCAGTAAAGAAGTCAAAATTGACACAGCTTCTTCCCTTTCTAAGACAGTCTCTGTCAAAACAATACAGCAAGAACAAATATATTCTCCACTCTGTACTTAACCATTTCTCTATTAGAAAAGATCATGGAGAGCTTGATAGCCTGGTGAGGAAATTTACTTTCAGAAAATCATTTCCTGATATGAGAATGCATTCATAAATAGGAAAAGATTTTCTGATAATAGAAATGTTTCCCTTTCCCTTTGGCTTCTTCTGAGATACTTGTAGCAGATAATTGTTTCAAATTTTCTTCGGTCTCTGGCTATTTATATTTTCTACTCTTCATGCTGTGCACATGACATTGAAATTCAACCCTAAAAGATGTGTAAGAGGAGGCTCAGAGAGCAATGCATTTTCCTGTGCTAATGACTCTTCGGCTTTTTGAGCCAAATGGAAAATTCATGTAGCTAAATTTTTTAGTCCTTCATCACATAAAGTGTGCATTGAATTTACTAATAATTGTACCTGAAAAGTAACTGCAATGTTTAGCCTATGGCAAATAAGAGGCCTCTGTACAATGTTTCATTTGTATGTCTATTAAAAATAGATGAGTCATGATGACGAAGAAGACAAGCCACTCCAGTGGGATAACATATCTTGCCCTCACTGCCTAGTGTGTTGCTTGCCCTGAAATATTTCTATCACCTCAGCTGATGCATCCATAAAACAATTAATCTTCATCAGCGCTTTTTAAAAGATAAGGGATAAACAGAGCAATCTCCTGAAAATTGCTGCCTGGTTTCAGTGAGCTTGTTTGGGGCTGTACAAAGAAATTATCAGGACTGATATCATTAACTGCCTTTCATTGCATTCCGTTCCTCTCTTCCCGTATAAAGGAACAAGGTGAATGAAACGTGAGTAAACCAACCCCTTTCCACTCTGCCATTCCTAACTACTTTATCAATCAGCTAAGACTGCTCTTACTACAGAGCAAAGACCTCTGTCCAGAGGGTACAGTGCAGACAGGAGCACACAGCCCCTGGCAACACCAGCTGGATTCACCAAGAAAAGTCGATAAATCAACTTTGCTTTTCCAATCTTGGCTTGCATCTGTAAAACAGACAGAGGAATATGAGGGAATTTTGTGTGAAAAGGATTTGTAGCAGGACTTAAAGTCCCTGTCCTTTTGTATTCAAAAGGAGTCAGCCACAAAAGAAGCCATCTGCCACTTTGTTGGGTGGACAGCCTTGTGTAGACATATATTTGTAGTCTCTGATGTACATAAACGGTGTCATCAACCTCATGCAAAGAGCACTCTCTGTGTCCACATTATTTATCTACCATTTGCCAAGGCTTGGCTACTGCCTGCATTGTATTCACAGATATAGATCTATAGATATATAGGCATAGATAAAGATGTATTATGCTAAGTAAGTAGAGGTACATGTAAGGTTTTCTAGCACACAGGCTTTTGCCTCACCCTCTATTCAGGTCTATGCATCTGCAGCAAAGTTTAGACTAATGATCTATTTAAAGACCTTTTCTTGACTCCATCCTGTGTCCAAAATAAAATACATGGGGGATGCTTGTGAATTATGAAAATGCAGGAATATCAGATGTGGCAGGTGCCTGCTAAGCTCACAGAACAGTCTGGGATGGCATCCTGCAATGGATGTGCCATTTTTCCTAAATCTTCTCATGAAGAGCAGAACTCATTCAGCAGGAAAACTTGCATGGTGTGCTAGAATCAAAGACCAGAGTGCTTCAACCCCATGTCTAGTATTTCCACATAGGACATCAGATTTTCATGGACATCTAGGAGTTCACCTCACTGTGACACAGGGCAAAGGGAACCCATGCAGAAGTGGATTGATACAGATCCCTGGCTAACCAGCTTGGTGCTTGTAAGCCAAAGTGTCTGTGTGCTGACAGTGGTGAGCTGTGATACTATGGGAAGTTATTTACTAGCATGACAATAGCATAAAAATGTGCCTGAAATACGTGTTGGCTCTCAGAGAACAAGGTTTCTAGATGGCATCATTGCTACTGATGGCATGTATCGACTCACAGCCTACTTTCCAAAAAGAAGGCTGGTGGGATTAGTCAGAGCAGGTACTTCTCTGTTCCTCTAACCTCTGCCAGAGCAGCTAGCAATGCAGAAAGCATCGAATCAGGGGAGATACAGCTCTCACACACTTGGAGAAGCTAGGATATCCTCCTCCCCACATTTTCTCTAACATTGGGTTCCAGGTGTCCATTGCTCTCAACTGCCCTGTCCCACTCACCAGTTCTGTTTTCAGTACTGGGCAACGCAGACCAAGCATTGACTCCCTCTGTGGGGCAGAACGATGATGTCCTAGGCATTTGGCAGACTGACGGCAAGGGGAAAATGCATTCCTTGGTGCTTGGATTTTGCCAAGTGTCTTGAATGTGCCTGTAGCCAGAAGCAGCTGCCTTGGTATGAGGTGAACCCAGAACTGTGGTGGATTTCTTAGAGTTCTGCACAGCCAGAAAAAGCTGCATAATCAATACAAGGCCTTGTTCAAAGAAAGCTCGTGAACTGATGGATGCCACATGTGCTCCTTCCTAGGTCTCATGCTGTGATTTTAATGAGTAATCAATAGCCAGGGCCTGCACTGCTTTGTGGAAAGAGAAATACTGGGTAATATGTTGCACAAATAAGTTACAGGGTTTGAAAACACATGATGTGCTTGTGTTTTCAAATTTCTGGGCTGATAGGACTACAAATCCTATGGCATATTTTGCGCCTGACCAAGTTTATGGACTTCATTGGGTAAGTGCTGCATAAAATATCAATCTAAATGTAACTTTCTGTGCTTGCTAGTTTGTGGACACAGGGTGCCATTTTACTGGCTTGTGCAGATAGCTCACTGAATTTTTTTATTCTTTAGTAAAAAACTTCCAGCACCACTGTGGTTTTGCTCTTCCTTGTGAGTGTGTCAGCAGCAAGTGCTCACAAATAACTAGAATGAAAAGAGCTTGTGAAAAGCACTGTCAAATCCACCAGCCTTTCAGAAGGTAAACCTGGTTTACCATATGATAAGGATAGGCTCAAAGTGCAGTCACAGCCTTTTAATGTGGTCTAGCTAAAAATTATTAATTCACAGTAATTGTTCTAAATCATGTGTCCACAGTCTTTGATGTTCACAAAAGAGCCAATGAAATCCTCATCAGCCTTATTCTGTAACAAACAGCTAAATGTTTTTCTCCTAAAGGAAAGCCATTAAAAACAATAGAGCCAGAGCTGAGGAACCACTTGTTCATCAAAACAGAGATAAATATGAGAGGAAAGGATCTGGTAAGGAGCAGATCAATGAAAAAGTGCTCGCTATAGCAAAATGTAACTTCAACACTCAAGTTAAAAATGTAGCTGTTGAACAGACTGATTCTGGAGTTCATGTGGCGTGAGGATGGTATGTGTCTCACAGAGCCCTCTCTCATTTTATTTTAATGCTAGCTGCTGGTCCTCAGTGGGGAACCTCCAACAGGGTTTACAGCAGCTCTCCATCGGAGCCAACTGTGACAGGATTGGGACGATCCAGCATGAGTTCCTGCACGCCCTGGGATTCTGGCATGAGCAGTCACGGTCTGACAGGGATGACTATGTGTCCATCATCTGGGACAGGATTCAGGCTGGTCAGTTACTTTCTGGCTTTTCCTTTCAGACTCTGGTGTTAAGTAAGGGGTTTAGCAGTGGAACAACCCATCCAGCCATCCTTTGGTAGCCACAGTATTCTGTCACCTGGACTTAGCTTTTAATAAATTAAATATCAAGTGACATCTATTTGGGACAGAAAACCTTGTTGTTGCTGTGGTTACTCCTTGTGCCACAACAGTTCCCAGAGACCTCACTAGAGATCTGAGTTCTGTTATGCTACATGTTGTACAGAAGAGAAAAATTTATTTCATTTAAATGAACACTCTGAAAACACTGTTACTCTTGGAGCCCTTAACAAAACAAAAGTAACTGAAAAAAGAAATCCCACTCTGGAAAACCCAGTGCAACCAAAGCCAGTAGAAAATCTCCAGTGTTCCTCTTTCTCTCTGGCTGCTACACCTGATGTGAGCAGCATAGTTGAGACGACAGAGAGCGCACAGAGGGTATACAGACAGGAGAGACCCTCTTCAGCATCCGTGTCCCACAATTGGTTATTTAGTGATGCAGCTTGTGAATGCAAGTGCTGGTGTGTTTGGCGCAAACCTGAGAGGTGGCCCAGAGACCTTTGGGACTCTGCCCCGTCTCTGCCTTTTCAGCTTGCTGTCATCCAGTCTGACTTTCAGGCAGTTCAAAAACAAACTTATGTACAGACTCGATGCTTTCCTAGCACAGGTACACACAGACGACTGAAAAAAAAACCCAGATAATGATTAAATTTAATGCATTCTTATTTAGTCATGATCAATAGTCAGGTGCATATGCAAGTATGTACTACAGAAAATCACTTAGACTCTGTTATTTGATTTCCATTATATTTTGCTGACTCTTTAATGACAAGTTGCGCTGTTCTTTGCCCATTTGAAACTGCTGCATCTATTTTACAGTGACCAGAATATAGTTACTGTATTTTTACTCATTTAAAACTTTTAAAACCTTATTGTCTATAAAGTAATTAGTAATGGTTCTTTGCTCATACTTGGAAAAATACCTCTAAAGTTAAATTCTGGAAGCTTATCTGATGAAAACTGTAAGGTGTCTATTGCAAGCTCAAATGACTATTAATTAAACATCAGAGAATACAGATTAGAAACATGGAGGCACGACAGTTGCAAATTGCAATAATTAGAGTACTGAAAGAGTATCTTCACTTTTTGGGTATCACAAGCCCATCAAAGATTATGGGTAGTTTCACAGGGAACAGATTTCTGGTAGCAAAAACCTTTCCTTCATCCACCAGAAGTCATCATGTTATGTCCCAGTGACTGAAAGAGGAAAGTAAATAACTCTAACTAGAAATAAAATAGTTTTAAGAATTAAGTACAAGTAAACTACTACAAAAAATATAAAAATATGTGGGAATCTGATGGATTCTTTGTCTCTTTAAGACTGTACACCAAAACTCAGTCCTGTTGGGCAATGAAAAAACTTTCTTTTTATCTTTCCCACTTAGGTAAAGAGCATAATTTCAACAAATACAATGACACAACATCAGACTCCCTGAATGTTCCCTATGACTACACTTCCGTGATGCACTATAGCCAAACTGCATTCAGGAGTGGAACTGAACCCACCATCGTCACTAACATACCAGACTTCATGGATGTTATAGGACAGCGAATGGATTTCAGTGATTACGATCTCCAGAAACTAAACCGGCTGTACAATTGCTGTGAGTTTCTCCATTTATTTTTTGTTTTTTTGCTTCTGGCACTTGAAAGAAATGAGTAAATGAGTGTAATATATACATGCTGGACTCATACGTGCACAAGTGAAAGAGATGCTAACATATTTTGAGAATTGAATTGTGCTAAAAACACCAGAAATAATGGTACAGCTAGAAAAAAACGTGGCCCTCCTGCAGAAATACTGCTGTGTAGCAGAGTTTGCTGTGTAATTTTATCTGACCTTTAGTTAAAAAACAGCTTCACTCAGCAGCTGATTTTTGTTCATCTCTTGGGTGGCTGTTTAAAATGTGTGTTTCTGCACAAAGCTTTTTGTTTTTTCCCCCCATTATTCTGCAGCTGTTGCTCAGACACTGTACTCAGACACTCAGAAATAAGTATCTTTGCTGTGGCTATGGTACCTACTCTGCTTTCACACAATCTGTGAGACAGAGTGCATGCTCATGCAGAGGGTACAGATACTGCTAGGAAGAAAATCTGAGCATTTTAGCTTTTTAGTTTCAAACCCAGCCTCATACAAAAGAGCTCAAAAGAATTATTTTGCTCATGTGGGATTTATTTTAGAAAGTTGAGTGAAAGTAAGAGACAGAGAAATATTATTCTATTATTTCAATATTCTATTACTAAACTGTAACACAATTCTGTAATTGTGACTGCATCAAATGGCCCCTGGTACTCTGATGAAAACATTTACTTTGCTGCCTCAGTGTCCCAAGTAGTGAGTACTGGTTTACAATTACATTTTAAGCTGTAT
Organism: Pedionomus torquatus; assembly: GCA_013398155.1. Taxonomy (NCBI): domain Eukaryota; kingdom Metazoa; phylum Chordata; class Aves; order Charadriiformes; family Pedionomidae; genus Pedionomus; species Pedionomus torquatus. The sequence continues at coordinate 15,409 of VZRU01018562.1, forward strand.
TCTATACATAACTCAAATAATTATCAAACAGTTTTATTAAAACAGTGTGGTTTTTACTCCAGTAGTGAGTATTGGTTTACAATTCTATCTTAAGCTTCATTCTACAGATACCTCAAACAATTACCGAACTGTTTTATTAAAACAGTGCATTTTTTGAGCATACAATTCTGTTGAAAATATTTTTGTTCATGTAGGTCTAAACTGAACGCACGCTTACATGCAGCCTTACCTACCAGCACTTGGCACACTCATTTAGTTCTTACAGAAATGCCTGCAGCTGAGGGTGTCTTTAACAATGGATGGGGTCCTTCTTCCTCTCCGTTAATTTTGCATACATTTCATCATTCTCGTGCTCTATATAAATACTTCATACACTTTATTCTTAACCCACAAGCACGTTCCCCAAGTGAAACACACCCCAGTTGTGTTGAAATTAGTGACAAATCTGCCACCACCGCCAGTGCAATAAGGATCTGCCCTGCTCCCCAGGCTGTCCTTTGCCTTCATGTGTAGTAGTGTGCACAGTATTGGAGGAGCCAAAGGTGGTCTTTGGATCACCCACCATTTGCTTAAGTAGCCCTGGTGCCAGGGAGGATGGGTGCTTCACAGGTCCCAGCCCTTGCCTACCCAACCTCTAACCTTTCAGGTTAGAGGGAATACAGAGAACACCAAACATAGTTTGGGTAGTGGATATCCTCCCAGAGGGATCAACAGATTACTTCTGTTGCTGACATAATTTAAGGAAAATTTCAGTTGAATTTCTGCTGAAGGCCCCTGCGGTTAGGAAATTGCATGAAAAATAGGAAACCTAGAATGGTTAGACTTGAAAGGAACTTTAAAGATCATGGAGTTCCAACCACCCTGCCATGGTCAAGGACACCTCCCACTAGAGCAGGTTGCTCAAAGCCCCATCCAGCCTGGTCTTGAACACTTCCAGGGATGGGGCATCCACACCTCCTCTGGGCAACCTGTTCCAGTGCCTCACCACCCTCACAGGAAAGAATTTCATTCTTATCTATTTCGTATCTAATCTGATTTCCCCATCTTTCAGTTTAAAACCGTTAACTCTTGTCCTATCACTACACTTCCTGACAAAGTCCCTCTCCAGCTCTCCTGTAGGCTCCCTTCAGATACTGGAAGGCTGCTCTAAGGTCTCCTGGGAGCTTTCTCTTCTCCAAGCTGAAAACCCCAGCTCTCTCAGCCTGTCCTCATAGGAGAGGTGCTCCATCCCTCTGATCATTTTCGTGGCCCTCCGCTGGACCTGTTCCAACAGGTCCAGCAGGTTCTTAACTTGAAAAAAACCCAACCCACAGCATAAGAAATCCTGACTGATACTTAAGTTCTGTTCTGATCTCTTACTCGGGACTGTCTTTCAGGCCATATGATAACAGTAGATTTTAGCCTGCTTTCCCCTTTTAGTATTAGAACACTTAATGGAACTGACCATGAGGTCTGCCTCAGCCACTGGAAGATAGGAGGTAACTGCCTTCCTCCATGCATTTTTTTCCAAGTCCAGCCTTTCTTTACGTACCAACAAAGTCTCTGGCTTTTGATGCAGAGGGAGTTCAAAACCTCCCTCATACAGTGCCCCCTTCCAGTCTCATTAATTAATCTCAGAAATACATTATAAGCTATTGAGTCTTGCTTTCCTCTCTTCCTGTTGTGCAGGTTGCCACTCTAGTCAGAACTTTCTAATTAAGGTAGCTAGGCTGCTGCTTTCTTGTTTGGGCAAATTGATTTCATATTTTGTTTTGCATTTTGATTTCAAAGATTTCTTTCATCTAATAATTGTCCATTTTTGCTTGCCTTCTTGCTGATACCCTGGATTTCCTTCTTTCTCAAGCAGTCAGTATAACATTAACTAAGAAAATCTTTTATTGGTTTTTAATTCATATGGATATTGTTTCTTAAAAGGTGTCATACAGCACTTCTCATATCCTTGCAGCCTCTAGAGGGTTGTTAGCTTTCTATGAGGACAGTACAAAACATCTCAGCAGTACCACTGATTTGGCAGCAGTTCGTACTCAAGGGCTTCCCTGAGCTACAGCCTAAGTGAAGCATTTGGTGCACCACTGAGGTTGATTTTTCTGATACTCAAGATCCTTTTTGTGGTGCAATGAAACTTTTAAACATGCCGCAATATGTGATACATCATTTGAAAAGCAATAATCATGAAGCATTTTAGATAGTTAGGTAGTTGTTTTCAAATCATGGACGGTGCTACACAGAGCTCAGGCAGGGTAAAATGAGATACAAATCTAAGAATAGGGATAAATCTGGACAGTGTTTTCTGTCACCTATCCGAGGTTTGCTTTAGACAGAGAAAACATTTCATACACTGTTTTCCCTTTCCTGTTCAACTGCACAGTTTTCCTTCACTTAATTTTTCACTTGTTATTTGCCAGGCATCTTAAAAATTTGTATGAGATCCATTGGTCCCAAAAGTGCCTTTGCCAAGTGTTTTTTTTTTTCCAAGCCAACATTTTGCAAATCAACTTTCACTTATTGCATTGAAACAGCTTCTGTCTACTACATTTAAAAATAAGCACTCCAGCTGATTCATTAGTGAACTTTTATCAAAATCTGTGGCCATGTATGGACTAGCCCAAAAAAAGCAGTAAAATGAGTGGGAGGCCTCAGGACATTTTGGTCTGTGTGAAGGTTGGTGGGTTGGGGCTAGAAGAAGTGTTTATTTTATAAATAAAAGATGTGATATGATAATTAGCTGGCATCATCCTGTGCTTGCTAAGTGCCCAGAGTGGTCCTGATGACATCTCATTAATGTCAGTGTTAATCGCCAAGTGCTTTGAGTTCCTGAATATTGTGCCTGTGAACATGGCTGCTATCTGAAGCTGCTTGTTATTTTGTGTTCGCATTTAATTTTCCCCTGCTTTTGGTTTTGAACATTCAGAATTAAAACATATGTCATGTAATAGAGATTCAAAACTTTTTTTTTTTTT
>VZRU01018562.1:38588-51989 GCA_013398155.1 Pedionomus torquatus
ACCACCCCCCTCCCCAAAAAAAACCAAAACCCAACAACTCAAAAGCTCTCCTTCTTCACTGTTCTTAGAGCTGAGGGGTTTTCGCTGAGACACACATGCCACATGTCAGTTAAAGTACCTTTGATTTTCAAAAATGGGATCTTAATTCTCCCGTTGACCTGGATGGCATTTTCAAGCTATCTTCATGTGCCAATAGTAAAGAGATTCATGTCCCAAAAGGAGATGATAACCAAATAAACGGCATTTTCTGAACAGTCATGCAGTCAGTTGCTGTTTCTTAAATCCAGAGTTGTTGCTTAGAGACTTTTGTAGTATTTGAACCAGTAGTGGGAAAATATCTGTATTTTTCTCAGATTGTGCTATGAAATTATGAAGAAGTTAAATATACAGCGACCGCATTTTCCCACTTCTTTCATATATTCTATTTAATTACAAAAGACAGCTTTAAAGTCAAGTTTTAATAATTTATTTTGTGCAAGAAGATTAAGAACTTTTTTCAGAGAATAGATTCCACTTGCCTTCTTTCCATGTCCTCTCCCCTTTCTGAACATCAGCATAATGAACCAGGGGGAAAAAAAAGACCACAGCGATTCAGACTGATCACCCCTCCTACTCCCAAAGCAATAATTTTCTGGATTGTATATGAATTAGTCTCCTTTGTATGAAACTTCTTCAGAATCATCACCGTTGTTACCTTTTTCTTTTTCTCATAGAATGCTTTTTTGGTCCATGCTTACCCTCCCCCAAAGTTCATTAAAACATGTACACTGTAACTGGTGTTATAAAGCTTCCAGACAGGTTTCCATTCCAGTTTTCATCTTCATTTGCTCACCAATTCCTAAGCTCCTTCCGCTGGAGATGAAATGGTCCATGCTTGATCTCTGCCTTTGACTTCACCTACTGCGAAAGCAAAATAGCGTCAAAGAAGTTTAACCTGAATGTCTGGAACTTAAAAGAGCAAAATCAAATGTCATTTTTTCCCGAGGTAGCAATGCTTAATCATACAATAAACTTGATTGCTCTTCTAGTGCAATAATCATGGGGGAAAAAAAAAAAAGAATGTGTGCTTTTTATCAGATTTAAAACTTCTCTGTATGCAATTTGATGGAACATTTTGATTACCTTCTTTATGACGGCATTTCTGCTCAGCCGTTACTAATATGTAACTAGAACCAGCCAGTTTGTGTACACATTTCTGTGTACGTGCATTTGCCCTTGGGTTGCTTTTTTTTTAACACCATCTGGGTCCATGCAGTCTTTGCTACAGAGAGCCAGGTCACGTCTTGTCAGCAGCATGTTTCACTCTTCATCTGTGATTGCTTTTTTTTTTTTTTTTCATACTTCTCATCATGTTGTGAACACTTGGGTTTGGAGGCAGCTTTCATTCATGTAACTGATGTTTGCTCATTCAGAACAGAGGGTTATGAATTACATAAAATAACATTGCAACTTCAGTTGAGTTTGATAAGTAAGCTATTAGTTTATTAAGCTCAGTAGTTATTAAGTTGTTTAATAAACTTTAGTTTATTAACTGTGGTAGAAGTCTCTATTGTCACTTAGAAGAGCCACGTATCTTTCTGGCTGGTGCTGTCATTCCTTCATCACCAGAAAAGATTTGTCAGCTGAAAGCAAGGAGAGAAGCAGAAAATGAAAGTGTCTGTCATCTTGTTCCTCAGGGATCGGTACTGGGACCAGTGTTATTTAATGTCTTTTTTGGAGATGGACAGTGGGATAGAACACACTCTCAGCAAGTTTGCCAATGACACCAAGCTTGGTGGCTCTGTCAACACGCTGGAGGGAAGGGATGCCATCTAGAGGGACCTCGACAGGCTTGAGAGGTGGGTCCATGCAAACCTCACGAAGTTCAACCAAGCCAATTGCAGGGTCCTGCACCTGGGACGTGACAATCCCAGGTGCAAATACAGGTTGGGCACAGAATGGCTGGAGAGCGTGACCAGCATCTTGTGGGAGCTAATTCTCCCCCTCTACTCTGCGCTCGTGAGACCCTACCTGGAGTACACTATCCAACTCTAGAGTCCTCAACATAGAAAGGACATGGAACCCTTGGAACCAGTCCAGCAAAGGGCCACAAAGATGATTAGAGGATAGACTGAGAGAGCTGGGGTTGTTCAGCCTGGAGAAGAGAAAGCTCCAGGGAGACCTAATAGCAGCCTTCCAATATCTGAAAGGAGCCTACAGGAGAGCTGGAGCAGGACTCTGTCAGGAAGTGTAGTGATAGGACAAGGAGTAATGGTTTTAAATTGGAAGAGATTTAGATTAGATATGAGGAAGAAATTACTTTGTGTGAGGGTGGTGAGGCACTGAAACAGGTTGCCCAGAGAAGGTGTGGATGCTCCATCCCTGGAAGAGTTCAAGGCCAGGCTGGATGGGGCTTTCAGCAAGCTGGAACTCAGTGATCTTTAATGTCCCCTCCAACTTCAACCATTCTATGATTCTGTGATCTCATCTGGTTAAGGAACAGACTGCAGGCACTCAGAACTACTGCAGGTTTGCTTTGGCCAAAAGAATAATGATCATGCTTAAACATTAGTGTATGTGATTGAGAGGAATGGAAAAAAAAAAACTGGCGGGATAAGAAAATACGAATTTCCTTAAGGGTGAAAAAAAGAAAATTACATTGAGATAGTGAATACCTGCTAAGGGCCACTTCATGATAGTCTGCAGGCCATGTCTCCCAAGGTAGATTGATGTTCATAGGTTCCCACCTCACTACAGGATCAATCACCACTACTTGTGTCCTTTTTAAATCTATTTTCATTAACTTATAGCAATGCACACCTCTCTCACTTGCAAGCACCATTAGACGTTCAGCTACCCCCATCTGCAGTGCTGCAGGGTGTCTTTGAGCAGCTCTCTCCTTGGGGAGGTCTGGGAAAGTGGCAGCCAGGGCGATGGAAAGGCTATACCAGCACAGGGATCACACAAAACATACTTTCTCACCAGAGGCTGGAAGATTGAAGAGAAACTTGAACGTATAACCTCTTCTGTGGCTTCTGCCAGGAACAAAGCCAGTGGTGATACCACATGGTGCTGGCTCTGCTGCCTCTGCAGAGAGCTCATCCCTGCATAGGCTGCTGCCAGGGGGCAATAAATAAGAGTCATTCTTGCCTCAGAGCATTTGCTGGAGGAACTGCTGGAGACCAACACCCTATTTCACAGAGCCACTGGGGATCAGATACAAATATTTGCTCTCTTCTATTAGGAGGGAAGTCCCCGCTCCACACCCAGTCCCCCCTGTCAGGAAAAGCCGGGGCTGCCCCATCCCAGCCTGTCCCCCACACTGGCTTTCCTGGCCAGGTCCCCATGCAATCACATGTTGGGAGTGACTGTGCAGCCATCAAACCTTCCCACTGGCTACACCCCTGTCCACAGAAGACCTGCAGAGCACTGGCTGGCAACCGCCTTCCCCCAAAGAGTGAATAGAGCATTGGAACAAATCTGAATTTCTGAGAAATACAAATAGCCACAGACACATTAATTTTGAATGCAGTCCCAGCAACCTCAAAGATATTTCTGAAATGAAATGTGGTGAAACAAGGAATAGAGGTTTATTTACCTGTTTTCCCCTGGGGTTCAAATGAGCAAGCTGCTCTGCCCTTTGTGCTAGTGAAGATGTTTTCATTTACACCATAATCATGCCCAAGTGCCTCAATTAGGTGGTGCTGCTTGCTTTCCTAAGAGCAAGTTATCTTGGCTTCCACTTGTGTTCATTTATACCCGTACTGCACAAACTACTTTGCAGAAATTTCAGATCACTCTCAGATTGGCTGGGGTTGGGTGTATTTTCTTTCTGTTTTGTTTCCCGCAGCATCTCAATGTTCTGGTGGGCTAAAGATGATTTTTTTTTCCATTCCACTAATAATCTTCAGCTTTAAAACACTTTTCCCATTTCTTATTAGGTGGCATCAAGATGATTTCAAAGCTCTGTTACCAAAACACCCATGGGCTGAGGTGCAGGAGCTCAGGTACGTGGGCTGATGCGCACACAGCGAGCAGCAGGGCACATGGGGCCCCTTGCACGACAGGAGGGTTTTAGAGCTCAAAAGAGGGAAAGTTCAGTGTTTTTGGAAATGCACGGCTGAGCATCAGTTTCTTAATCAGCAGTTACAGCTGCTGTCAACTGCCTTCCTGGCAACCCCCTGCTGATGGTGGAAGCGGTTTAGGGAATGTTTTGCAATACAAAGATCACCTCTTAAAGGGGAAAGCAGAACACTTTTTGACTGCAGAGCCAGATCCTTTTGCATGCTGTTTTTCGAGCATTGGAAAAAATTAAATAGCCAAATTCACTGTAGAGAAATCCTCACCTTTATTTACTACTGTTTTATTCAGTATCTGAAGGCAGCCTACAAGAAAGATGGGGAGGGACTTTCTACAAGGGCATGTAGTGATAGGGCAAGGGGTAATGGCTTCAAACTGGAACCGGGGAGATTTAGATCAGATATTAGAAAGAAACTTTTCACTATGGGGGTGGTGAGGCACTGAAACAGGTTGCCCAGGGAAGCCGTGGATGCCCCATCCCTGGAAGTGTTCAAGGCAAGGCTGGATGGGGCTTTGAGGAACCTGGTCTAGAGGGAGGTGTCCCTGCCCATGGCAGGGGGGTTGGAACTAGGTGGTCTTTAAGGTCCCTTCCAACCCAAACCATCTTATGATTCTCTGATCCTGTATGTCAGTGAATAATTTGCACAGTACCTGTGCACGGCTTCCCCTAGTTTACCAAACGGTAGTGCTGTAAACATCTCCTCCTTCCCCACCACTTCAGGTTTTTGTTACAAAGAGTGATGAAAGTATTTGAAATTTAAGTAGTTACTGGTGAAGTCAGAATATTTTTTGCACATTAGTTATAGTCATTATGTATTTGCTGATGATGTCAGGGCCTAATTGCTCCAGTAAACTTGAATCTCAGTACTTTTAAGCTCTGGCAGGAATGAACTTGAATGAGATAAATGTTCTTGCACTTATAATGTATTTTTACAATTAATTGACCAAGTACTCCTGGGAAATGGGAAATCAGTTTCCTCAATTTATTGGAAAGGTAGTTAAATCAGGATTATTGGGAGGCTTAAGTAAGAGCACAGAGTAAATTGCTGTCAAATCAGATTGACAAAAGGCAACCCACCAGTACCTGTTTGTTGGTCTGATGCTTTGCTCCCCCAATGGTGTCATTTGGTCCAGCGGCCACAAGCAGGAACAGAACACTTGGTGGGAGAAAGCCCAGGCCCTCTGGTAGTGTTGGTCTGCCACCACTGCAGTTGTCACCAAGATGCTTCTTCCTCCTTGACACGCAAAACCTGACAGCCATCAGCTTCATCACTGTTGGCAGACAGACCTCAACAGCTGGATGAAAGTGGTGGGAGCAGGAGAACCAGGAGTCCCCATTGAGGGGTCAGGGGACACAAACCCTGCTATTGCTTACTCCAGGGGAGCCTGGGGCTGTGACCTCAAAACACACAGTTTGTCAGACAGCTGAAGGGCTGTTACTGCCAGCTTTTATAAGCTACCACTTCATCTTCGTAACAGGTATTTTTTCTTCAGTGTTTCTAAGCACCTTCCCAGTAAAAGGCAGAAGATGCCTCTGACAGTGTTGCAAGTATGTTGTGAGTAAACTTCCAAAGTTTAAAACAGTCAATCAAATCTTGTAAGCAGCCTGAAACCTCATCAGTATGTATTTTTTGTAACCTTGCAGCCTTTGCTTTAGCCTGTTATTCAGAAGCACAGCTTTCATATAAATATCATGAGGCATAATGTTCAACTTCAGTTTAAAGGGAGAAAACTGAACAAATCAAACCAACACCTTTCATTAGTCTGGGTACACGAGCCTGCCACGCTCCCTCAGCATCTCCAAAAGCCCAGGTTCAGGTAGCTGAAAGAAGACAAAGCATTAGAGAGACATGTGCTTGAGCCTGGAAGTTCCCTAAATTGAAGGACCCTGGTAAGATATCCTCCGTGTTTTGGAATTTTAGTTTGTGTTTTCGCAGCATTTCCCCTCCAGAATGTTCCTGAGTTTTAGAAAACTTGGAAATCTTGCACCACTGATTAGCTTCTAAATTGTTTTAGGTAGTTGTAAGGTTATACCAACTGTGTTGGTGTATAAGAAGAATTGCAGTTTCTCTTTTCAGCCTCAAACTGAAAAGAAAAGAAAGAGAAGCTGGAATTTCTAAGATCAGGAGTGTAATTCTTTTAAAATATACATTTATATCTCTCTATATAAATACGTATAAGGGAACAAAATACCTAGCACCCCTCCAGACATTACTGCAACATAGGTAGACACCAAAAACATCCTCAGAAATCCTGCTGTTTCAATAAATCAGATAGAAAAGGTCAAATTATACTTTGCTTATTAGAGTTCTTGCTTCAGAATCCTCCCAGAATAAACTATTTTTCTTTTTTTTTTTTTTTTTTTTTTTATTTAAAGTCAAGATCTTATTCCAAATTTCAAAGAAGTTTGCCCATGTCCAACTTAGCTTTGGATTTCATTAAGGAAACAGCTTTTGGCTTTATTAAAACTTAAATAGGCAGTCCTTTGGATTGCAAAACCCAGTAGATCCATTATTGAGTGTCATTACATAACTGCTTTGAAAATCCCTGTCTCCGTTTGGATACACAGCAAGGTAATTCAGGTGCTGGCCAAACACTTGTGACAAGGGGTTGTCGGATAACAGATTCCATCTGTACTGACATGGTTAAAATGCCAGCAGTGTGGTGTGGACGAAGTGTTCCAATACAGCTGAGACATCAGTGTGCAAGTCAGCCTCTTCAGGAGAGAAAAGACATACTCAAACAGAAAGATTTGAATAGGATTGTTGTTCTAGGTTAATCCATTTCTAAAGCAAGTTATCAAATATTTGATTGAAACTCTGTAGGGAAACAAAGAGCTTGATTTATGCAAGGAAGCTGATACCTCTGCCAGGAGCTGTTATGTAGCAGGTTAGCATTGTCAGGCTAATGTAACTTAATTATGGGTACTGAAAACAAAGCTTTTGGAAAGGAAGTCACAACTGAACAGCTACCATGCCTACATGTGACAGAAGTAGAATAGTTCCATCAACTTGAGCGATAAACTGAAGCTCATTCGTGAAATCAGTGGGTGTCTCGCCTGAATGAGCAGCACAGGATTAGACTCGATTGCACATCATGCCAGCACTAGTCGGAAACATAGAACAGATGTCAAGTAAATAGGGAAGTGTGGGACAAAACAGAAATAATTGTAAAAATGTGCCCAAGGATAAAATAAATTGATCCTAAGACACTAACAAACATTCCTGTATAAGACAAAATGAGTCTTTGTACTGGGTTGGCTTTTATTTTCTTGCTAATATTGTATAAAAGAACTACACTGGCATGATAGGAGGGGGGATAATAAAATAACTTATCAATGCACTATTAACTCTACATGCTCTTACCTAATAATAAGATATTGATGTCTCCTTTAATGCGTGTCCCATTGTTGAGAACTTTCTCATTACCCCGCAGTAGCATACACAAAATGGCTTTTTTAATATACTCATGGCCATGAACGTTTGGTGCTAAAGACTTGCTTAAATGGTCAAAGATATCCTATTTAAGAAACAGCAAACACTTACATTGCACATTACCAACATTAGAATGGAATCTCATTATCCATTAACCAGTATTAGTGCAATTTATAACTTACTTTAGTTTGAGCTTTGCAGAATTTCTTGATCTTTGCCACATCATCAGCTGAGAACGTGGGTGCTATTCCTTTGCTCATCAGTTTGATATTATTAGCCAGCATTATTGTCCCAGGCATTTTCCTCCAGATGCAGAGAAATGTCATGAGATTAACTATTAAATAGATGAACTATTAAATACAAACCGGACCATTGTTTTCATGACACAAAAATCTGCTTAGGAAAGAGAAAGTGTAAGTGGAATAAAATCCAAAGAAATTATTGGATTTGTCCCTTTTATTACGGCTTAGCGAGTGAAATCCACACCAAAAGAGGATTTAATGAAGTTCCAACAGGAGAATTCAAAAGAACTAGAACGACTTTGTATAGCTTTATAGCGCTGGGTATTTCACTTCTTCCTTGCTCCACAATCCAAGTGGGTGGGATATCTGTATTATCTGTAGGGTGTGGAACAGGAGAGATCTTCTCCAAAAACATACTCTGACGTTAGGGCTTCCTTTGAAGGAAGGAGAGAGGACAACTCCATTTTTGGCTTTGCTTTCAAAAGGCTTGTCAGACACTTGGGCTTCTTCTAAACACTTGTCAGACAAGCCTTGCAAATCCCACAGGGTGAGAAAAAGCAATCATCTCAGAAACCTAAATTTTAAAGCAGAAAGCAGGGAAACATCACCTTAACCTCTACTTTATGAGCCTATCGATCTGTTTTGTAAGTTTACAGGCATTATAGGGACATGCTGGTGAGGCAGCTGGTTCTTCAGAAGGGCCATGAGAAAGTGCCTTGGGGAGGGGAGAGTGCTATTGATGAAAAACATCTACAGAAAGAAGTGAAGGCAGATCAAGACCTGCCTGTGAGCAACATGAACCCCTTCCACCCCCACAGGGCATAGCTGAATCTTCCAGGTAAGAGGATTTGAGCTGAAACTGCATCAAAATCTAACCCAATTCCATCTCGGGCTGCCTTTGGAGGCACCTACAAGCCTCTGTGTTTGCTGAGCCTGCCTCAGCCATCATGGTCAGGCAGAGCTCTCCCGGCTGCCCGCATTGACCCTGTCTGGGCAGGCGCCGAGTGTGGGTCCACCACAGCCGCCCACCCAGAAGGCTCATGGAGGAGTGAGGAGGCAGCTCGGGGGCATTCAGCTGTCACTGGGGAGAGTCCAGAGCCAGGCCATGAGGGAGAGGAGAGGGAGATGGGCAGAAACGGTTGTCCTCAGCTCCACACCACCAGCAAGCCTTGATTCTGGCTCTAAAAAAAAATGGGATCTTAACTGTAATCAGTACAGAAGAAAACTATGATAGAATTAATAGCACGTGCAACCATACTGACATGAATTTTTAGACCATTCACAGTGAAAATCTCTCCAATTTGATACCACGTTCATCTCAAGCTGGCCCTGACAGCCAGCCTCCATTGCTGCCAGACCCAACCTCATGGCCGGCTGGCAGCCACCTGGGGAGGGGGCGTCAGACAAAGGGACCTTGATGCAAGGAGATTTTTATGACTGCTAATCCCAAGAAGAAATTAATTTTTCTGTAAATAGCTTCCAAGTGATCTTTGTTATGTAAGCAGAACCATTTGCTCTTGGGATATACAGTATTTGGGTATTTGCCCACTGAGGAGGAGGGAGGATGGCAACCCCAGCAGCTACAGTCCCACCATGGTACAGCGAGGAAGGGAGCATGCAATGGCACAGAAGTTGCTTGTGTGCAAAACCAACCTTACTGCAAAGGTTTCAGCTTTTATTTCTCAGACAAAATTCTGAAATGAAATAGGATTTTTAGAAGCCAGAGGGGATTTCAGCCAAGAAATTAAGACAATATTCATCAGCAAAATTTGACCCAAGGTATTATTAATTCTCTTATGCCTGTGTTATATATCACAAAAATTCTTCCCAGAGAGCCATTCTCCATAAGAGCTACTGCTTATTGCTCTGCATTTTACAATAAACCAAGTTCATAAATGCATTTTTAATTGGTGTAATGGAAGACTTGGAATTTTTTTGGGAAAAAAAAGGACTATAATTGTTTCAATTATACTGAAATATTTCAGCTAAGGCCTTGAGGTAAATAAGGATACCCAAGCCTGAAGAGATGTCTCCTTGGAGATGCCCGCTCTGCACTGACTGAGGTGTGCCAGCTGCCCACCCCAGATCCGCACCCAGGACCAGCCCAGGCAGTGGGCACCCAACGAGACCAGTGCCACTAGCAGAGCAGGGGGAACCTGCAGCATTAGTACTTGCCGTTAATACTTAGTGATTAAGAAAACCCAACAACCAGTGCATATTGCCTTTTATACAGCTGAGAGACAAAACACAGACTAAGTTACAACAAAGCCTAAACCCAAAATAATTACATTCTGTCACAATTCCTTCCACACAGCCCAAGCTACCAAGGAAGCAAGCTGCCAGCACCTGGGGAGAGACACGATTTGCTCCACAGCTCCCTTCAATCCCAGCGCGAAAAGTTCCAAATGTTTGAAACAGGGAGCAACTAAATCTTTTAATGCTCTCTGAAAAGCAATCAGCTCACTGAACGCATCATTCAGCAGCCTCCAATATAAAATAATTAAACCATGAAAAGCTGCTGCAGTAATCTTACTTTAAAATCCTAAATTCCTTTACATTTTGAGGATCTGATGGCATTGACTCCAGTCACACACAAACAGACAGGGCAGAGACCGCAGGAGCTTCTCACGGCTCAGCTGAACACACCTCTTCCACTCCTTGAGCAAAAGCAGCTTAACTTTATGAAGATTTGGTGTTGCAGCAAAACTATCCAGGAGATACAGCTAAATCCAAATTCATTTCATTTCCAGCCAAATTATATTTTGATGCAGGTCACTAGAAACTAATCTTTCATCTCTGTTTTTCATACTTGAAAATGAAAAAGAAAAAAAAAAGAATTTTGGATTAAGCAGCATTTATCATACTAAATAGAATTAAATCAAATGGAAAATTGCATAAAGAAACCAGCTAAAACAATCAAATTTTAAAAAGCCCTTTACCTATGTGAGTATAATCTTTGGTTTTCTCAGAAGAGAAGAAAACCTTATTATTAAGCAAACTTAAAAGGGAACCTGGATTACCCTTTTCCCATTTCCCTGCACTTGAAGTGTCAGTCTGTCTTCCCCAACAGATTGTGATTCCTGTCTGTCAGGCAAATTCACCTGCTTGTTCTCACATGTGGGAAAAACTCATGTTTTCAGTATTGCAGAAGCACTTAAGAGGAACAGTAAGCAGCAGACAAGTAGCAGATGATTTTTTATTCATGCATTTTTTGTAAGCTACATACATACATACACAGACACACAGGTGCATAAACACACCTGCATTCAGCAACATAACCACAGCTTTATCAAAAAAACCTGAGCTAATCACAGACTAGCTGGCTTTTAACAACATTTCATTGATGCTCTTACTTTTAAAGAGCTCCCATCTGAAATAGCTTATGGTAACTACTAGAAATGAAGAAACAGCAAAGCCTTTCAGAGGACACCCATTTAAAATGATCTGAAATATTTCAGTATAATTGAAGGAATCATAGTCCTTTTTTTCCCCCAAAAAAAAATTCCAAGTCTTCCATTACATCAATTAAAATACATTTATGAACTTGGCAAAATGCAAAGCAATAAGCAGTGGCTCTTACGGAGAAAGGCTCTCTGGGAATAATTTTTCTGATATATAACAGAGGCATAAAAGGCTCAATAACACCTTGGGTCAAATTTTGCTGATGAATATTGTCTTAGTTTCTTGGCTGAAATCCCCTTTGGCTTCTAAAAATCCTATTTCATTTCAGGGTGAATTTTGTTTGAGAAACAGAGGCTGAAACCCATGCAGTAAGGTTGGTTTCACACAGAACTTGAGAAATGCTGAAGTTTAGTTTCAAGACAACATTTACTTTGTGCCTTGATACTTGGGCATGTTTCCTTTAGACCCCCATGAGTGAATAAGGTACAAATTGCATCCTTTGAGAGCTGGGAGGTAGGGTTTTGTTTTTGTTTTTGTTTTCATCTGCTCAGAAACAAACATCCCCTAATTCAAGGTGCTCCGCAGATTATTGCATGAATTTCAAGCTCTGTTAAGTACCACAAAAAGTCATAACAACTCAGAAAAGCAGGCAAGAACAAAAATACCAGAGGTATAATCATGAATAGTCTACAAACGCAATGCGCTGATACTGTTTTAGTGGCGGCACTGGGGTCTTTAAATGCATCTGTTCCTAAATTCTCAATTCTTGCTAAGTGCTTCTGAATAAGACCTGACATAGGTTGCAGGTAGAAATTTGCATTTTTACATGAAACTTTGAAATTCATCAGTGAAGACAGTGACTTTTAAATATAAAATACCATTTCTGTCTCTGAAAGTCCCTTAGATGTAAATCATTGGAGATGGGGAAAGCAGCCCAGTGGGTCCTGTTCCCATTCCCTTGCCACGCTCTTTCTTTGGGGCTGCTGTGAGGGAGGCAATGCTGGGCTGCAACCTCAGAGCCTCTGTTGCTCGTCTCACACTTGATCTTCTTATGTTGGTCCTTTATGTTTGGAGATGAAGGGCACAGTAGGACAGACAGGCCTCTCCTCTCTCCTTTAGAAACTGCCTTCTCATCTCTGGTTTCTCCACAGTTCAAAAGTAAGACTTTGAAAAAGATTTCAAAGCTGCAACTTGTATATGGAAATTCACGGCTCCAGGCAGGTTCGTGATCAGCCCTGAGATTTCAAACTTAAGAGTACAAACCTGCAGCCTAAATATAACTCCTTTAACTTGTGCTTTGCCCTTCTCTGTTTTTTTTCTGTTTAAAGCCATCACAAGATGACACCATTTTTCATGGATAATCTACATAGCTTTGCTTTAGGCAGATATTTCAATTTTCTTGTAAAACCACTGGGTTAAGGAAATATGAATGCAAATAATTTGAATAAGCTACACAAATAAAATTCCAGCTGCCAGTTATCAAATGTAGCTGATATTATATATGCTTAGGAAACTGAACTCTGTACAATTAGAGAGTAGCTGAAGACCTCTCAGAAATACCCAGAGTGAGGAAATAGACAAATCGCTTTCAGGGTACTCGGAGCAGAAACATCATGCCATACACTGGGCTTGGAGATGGGTTTCATTTTGTGTGTGAAGACTTGGAGAAGAAGAATGAAAGAAACTCCATCACCTGAAAACTTTGTAGTCCTCAAAACAGTTCTTGCTGCTCAACAGCAGTGGGTTATTTTATAAAATTAGTTACATGCTTTTATAAGCAGATATCACCATAGCAGATTCCTTCAGGATTTGCAGGCATGGTGGAAGCCAAAACCTAGTTTATCTGCAATGGAAGCTCAGAGGTTAAAGCTCTCAGAGGAGAAGGGAGGCAGACAGCAAGAGCAGGGCAGGAAAAGAATGGGCTGCTTTGCCTGGACATATCGGTAGGGCTCTGTGTGGGACCAGAGGCAGCCACCCACTCCCTGCAACCACCCCATCATCCATGGCAAGAGGCAGCCAGTCAGTCTCTGGAGGCCAAAAAGTAACAGAGGAGGGTGACAGAATGAAAGCATATGCTGGGCTGGGTTTGTAGGTCAAGCTGGGAAACCTGGATTTTTACTGTTTGTAGCTTTTTTAATTGGTGGGCTTCTTTTCCTTGGCCTGCTGTGTTCCTGCTGAAGGCTCAGTTTCAAAGTCCTATTTTTTAGCATTGCACAAGGAAAAAAAAAAAAAAAAAAAAACACTGGAGACCCTGTGAAATGACA
>VZRU01018562.1:58820-86381 GCA_013398155.1 Pedionomus torquatus
AGAGAGATGTACATGTACTTTTTTTTACCTGGAATTACCAAGCCAAACAAAATAAACAGATGTACCTGGCATTTAAAATTTGGCCCTTTTAAATCTGAACCCTCCTTCGACATAGTGAGGGTTAATATGCAACTTGCACATGCCTACCAACAAGGACACACATCTGAAGAGTACCTGGATTTGATTTAGTCTTATTTGCGGCTAAAATATTTTAGGATGCTAATTAAAATGTATCCGGAGAAAGCTATTGATTGGTTGCTAAAAGTCAATACGTTAAGAAAAAGAGTAGGATTATGAACTCTTGGGGGTTTTTCTATCGGGATATTTTTTGGCTCACTGCTTTCCAGTACCCACATCAATTGGGCTCTGCTCTCTGGCTGGGAGCTGGTGGTTTGCATTACTGCAAGACAAGCGATGCATCTTGGCTATGGCTCAGAGACATGACATGAAATTTGCCCAGGCAATAGAAAATTCCATTTGCAAATAAATTATTTTTAATGAGTCAGTATGTCTGAGAGAACAGGCAAAAGCAGCCTCTCGTTTTCGTCCCTCCTCTGTATTTTCTCTTGATGCTCCCCCTACACTCTCTCAGTGGAAAAAGAAAGATTTTTGTACTTCAAAAATGTAAGAAAGGCAGGTGACGGTGTCACCCTGGCCAGGGCTCTACTTAGCAGCAGGTGAAGGTGAAGCTGCTCCAACATCCCTGGCTCTGACCACCTGAGGATCCCAGGCACATGCAGTTGCTGAGGATGGACACCACAGAGTGTTTCCTGAATCCCTGCATTCAGTATTACAAAAGCAGGGGGTCCTGGGGTTATTTAGACACATTTTGGAGAGTTTTGCCAAGCACGAGAAATCAGCAACGGGCTAAGCAAAAGGTAATTCTGTTTCTAGCCTTCTGAGCTGTTAAATGTGAAAGGTCTCTTTTCCATCTTTTTGACTGCTGCTGCCATGTGAAATCTATTGCAGTGAGTTTTTGCAGCTGGGCAACTAAATTAGCACATCTTACAATGCTACAGGCCTCCCACTTTGACCCCAAATCCTCCTGCAACCATTGCAGACGGGACAGGTGAACTTAAACATCCCAAGCACTTCCCAAGGCATGGCCCAAACCCCCACTTGGCCCCTTTCTTACCAGCATATTATGTGCTGCTTCTGTTCCCACCTCGCTAATGCTTTATTTCAAAGGCATCCTACAGGAGCACTATCACTTTCCCACGCAGATCCGACTGCAGGAACAGGATAGCACATCAAGAGCATTTTCAGCTGATGGTAACAGCAGCAGAGGAAATACAAGGGGTTGCCTTTTGCCAGAGCAAGGCTATTGCAAGGGCTGCGCGAGAAGGATCTGCCGAGAGAAGGGTCTGTGCACTGCACTGCCTTTCCCATGAGAAAGCTGCATGACCAGAAGTCATGCTACTTATTCCAGCCATCCGACTACAAAAGCAACTTTTGAAATCTACAGGTCATAAACTTTTAATTGGCCAGGGCAGAGTGGCTCAGTAGGAAAATCCCCCTTCTCCCTCCCCTCTGGGCAATGAGCTGAGCAAGACTCTTGTTTTGAAAACATTTAACTCTTTTTGCCCAAAGTTATATGGAAAGTGTATCCACACTACAGGTAGTCAGGAAGATACTGTTAATAAAAATATGCTGCAAGAATAGTGTATTAGTGGCACTTCACAGCAATTCTTAACATTTTCAGATGTAGTGTCAAAATGATGTTTTTGTATATCTGAACACGCCTCTTGTTAGCAGAAACAGAAGAAAGTCACAGCATGTTGCCATATATTACTTGAACAGAAATAATCCCGTAAGAAATAAAATACATTTTTGTTTTTTTGCAGTTAACACAGAACTGTAAACTGGATTGGTGTGTGTCTTTCAGCATCAAATTGTTCAGTAATAAATACGACTAAGTCTTAGCAGACTATAGAGTAAAAGTTCCCTTAGTGTCCAGTTTTTAGCAGCTGTTGAACGTTCAGGGATGCCCAAGGCACACCTCTGCAGGTTCTCTACCTTTTGTATTGACATACCAAAAGAAAAAAAAAAAAGATCCATCCACCACTCAAAAATGTTTATCTGCATAGTCAGAATTTTTCTACTACTATTTACAGGAAGGTCTTTTAGTGCAAAAAACAGGAAGTGATGTATTAGCTGAAGTGCATCGAGCACATCTCGTACAGTTTCACTAATAACTGGTGGGTATCACATCTTGGGCCGCCAGCCATTAATGAACTGTAGTATTTTCTTAACCTGCAATTTGCTTAGCTTAAAGTCTTCTGACAGGATTTCTTCTGTAAGCTGAACCAGTAAATTGCCATCAATCTTCTCTGTAACAAAAAATGATATGACGTCTTCTGACAGACCAATAAACCTCAGCGATTTCGACACTTCCTCTATCGAGAGTCCAGAAAGGTCCGTAGGTGGCTGCCAGGGAGAGCCATCCCCACAAGATCTTGGTGCTAACTGGAGGTGGAGAGGAGACGAGAAAGGGTAAGACACAGAGAACGTATCCTGCATGCCCTTTTTAGTGAGATACTGATCTTCCAAAAGGTCTGGAGAACCCGTTTTCGACTCCTCCTCGGCACCATCTATTTTCAGCGGCAAGGGACACAGGTCTGTAACTGTTTTCTCTTCACTTGACTTCGGTGCCCGGGGAGGTAAGGCAGGACACGAATGGCTCTGCTTTGTGTTGCTGACTCCCAGAGTTTTCTCATCAGTGCAGTCTAGAGAGTAACTTGCTGACTTTGGACAGCTAGAGATGGTGTTCGTGAACTCTGCTGGAGTGAGCGGGGAGTACCCCGCTGGGAGCTCACACCCATCAAAGTCAAAAGTCAAAGGTGCTGGACAGTTTCTCTTTGGCGTACCTGGAGTCTTCTGTCTGGGGTAACTGTAGCTCCTGCTTGGATCAAGCAGGAAATCACTTCTATTCTGGCCTTCAGCAGTTCCTGAAAAATGATTCGGCCAAGATAACCTTGAAGGCAGAGCTTCAGTTGAAGGGCTTCCCAAAGGCATCGTGCTCTCAGGCTCTTTGGATTCATTTTTCACCATGTTACAAGGGTAGCAGGAAACAGGTGTGCTCTCAGATGGGTTAGTGGTGTCGTTCTCTGTGACATTGCTTAAGGAACAAAGCAGAAATGATGTTGTTAGTACGAAAAAATGTGGCATTTGAATAAATTAATAAATCATCTGACAGAGTCGGAGGGTGGCTGTCACAAGGAAAGAATCTTTCCTCTGGCAGAACTTTTCAGATTTGAATTAACAATATGTCTGAATAATGCATCAACAGTTCTTTTATTCCTTCTAAAAGCCTGACAAGATGCTGATATACCTAAAAACCATGTCTTGGTTTTTCAAGCTTGTAAAAAAGTAGATGTCTCAATTCATCTCCTGAATACTCATTTTTTCCACTGTCAAATTCCTGAGGGACACTACCATGGAAAAGAAACAGCCAGTACACTTCAGTACACTAGAAGATGCTGTAATCCTGCATTTTATACTGCTATGCCACAGGTATGGCATGGCATGCAAAAGCTTGTGACAGGGGCAGGTCACCATTGCACTAGACACAAGCTTGACTGACACCAGATGATGAAAAGCCCTTTTTGAGCCAACATTTTCATTTGCTACCGTACATGCCCATGCACAGGGTACTGGATCCTTTCCCACTGGTCACTGGTGCAAAAACTGCACCAGTGCACAGTATAATAACACAGAATAAGTTAATGCTTACTACCAAAAGAAGAGTTTTACCTAGGAGGATAAGCAATCCAAGCTCCATGTGTTGAAGTACCAGGCTTTACACTTACTCCACAGTAACTAGTTTCTGCCTCCTTCTTAAAGAGCTACGATGAGAAACACTTGCTTTTCAAAGACACCAGAGAAAGTTACCCTGACCTACTTCCAGGTGGGAAACTACGCTCAGGCTGCCTGAGGGAACTGATGGCTTATATCCAGGTGTTCCTGAGAGACAGAGATGCCAACAAAAGCATGTGATCTGCTATCAAAAGGAAATGTTTACTACTTTTATGCCACTTTAACTTAGAAAGTCTGAAGGACTGGGAATTACAGAATCTGGAATTCTGGCCAATTAAGTCAGAACACTGAAAAAACAATTAGCCAGTTTATAAATTCCTCACCTAACAAAACAGAGGGAAACCAACAGTTGAAATAATTGTTCTAATTACTCACCTCTCTCTTCTGGAAACGAACTACTCAAGAAAGAAGCTAGGTAGTCTTTCTATGACAACTCTGTGAAAACCACTTGATGAGGGCAGCAGCTTTCAAAAAATCAGCATAAATATGAATGAATTGACAAAAAATATAGTTCCCCATGTGCTTACATGGAGTCTGAGAGGAAGCCAACCTGGACTTGCCCAGCTTTAACATGAAGAGAAGATGCACAGTGATAGGACGCGGGGTAAAGGCTTCAAACTGAAAGAGGGGAGATTTAGCTATTAGGAAAAAAATTTTCACTGTGAGGGTGGTGAGGCACTGGAACAGGTTGCCCAGAGAAGGTGTGGATGCCCCATCCCTAGAAGTGTTCAAGGCCAGGCTGGATGGGGCTTGGAGCAAGCTGCTCTAGTGGGAGGTGTCCCTGCCCATGGCAGGGGGGTTGGAACTCAGTGATCTTTAAGGTTCCTTCCAACCATTCTGATTCTTTTTTCCCCCTCCTCAACAAGAATACACTGTCAATACAGGTCATATCTGGCTGTTTAAAGGCCAGCTCCTGCAACGTACGCAATGCAAAGTATTTTTCACAAATACAGCCATTGGGCTGTTCAGTTCAGAGACGAGTCAGTGAGGTGTTGTAAACAATACAAAGGAATTAGACACATTCATACTCTTCTTTTCTCTAATTCAGTATTAGAAATGGGAACATTTAATGATTCAAAAGATTAATGGAATTACTGGAAACTGATAAAGTAACATTTTCAAAGCGCTTCCTTATTTGTCCTCCACCAAAATTAACTCACTGTGACTCAGTGCCAAAAGATGCAAGAGAAACTTTAAATACAGCTGAAGTCAGACACCAGACATTTTTTGGGCAGATAAGGACAAATCATGTTGGTTTGAGTTTAAAATATTGGCCGCAACCCTCCATGATCCAGAAAATAAGATCATTGATAAAAATGGGAAGACCTGAGAAGCAACTCTATCAGCAATCTGGTTACTCCACACATTGACCATTTTTCAACAGCTTCCTGTGCAGCACTAGGTCAGTTCTACTAAGATGGAAATATCTGGTCTGGACCGAAGCTGGAGTTGAATTTCATGCAAATATTGTTAAGTTTGAGGCAAATAACACCACCTGTATTCCTAAGAAACTTCACTTCTCATTTTTTCCCTGTTTTTTGGGGGAGGCAGATGTATTCTTAGCTACAAAGACAGAAAGCAGCATTTGGTGGGCCTCAAATGCTGGGAGGTCTGGTGCCTCCTGTGGAGTAGATCTTGACACAACTACCCAACAGGCTTTCATAAAAACAAATAAGCAGCCTTGATCCAGAGTGATCATTGCCAGATACACAACACTAAGCTGCAAATGTGCAGTATGGCTTAGAAAGGCAATTCCAGCACAAGGTATTAGTCCAACCGCATCTAAGCTGAAATGATTTCAATGGCATTTCAGATCAATTTGTAATATCCAGGCAGGTAATATCTTGTCATTGAATAGATACCAAAAAAATGGCAAGAAAACAATACATTCAAAAAAGGAGGTGAGATTTCAAAAGGTGTATACACTTCTAAAGCCAAAGGAAGAACACTGCATTGCTAGGAAAAGGTTTGCAGCCACATAATTCAAAATATACAGTCAACTTTCAACTACTTGAGTCAATTTCCAGTTTGTAGGCTAGGTTTGTGCTGAAGTGGGTTTGATCTGGAAGCTGTCTGGCCCCTTTCCACTACACCTCACTTTGCACTCAGTGGTGTCTGCTGGCCTCTCTGTTCTCCATCACACCCACCCCACAGGTTCCCATATAGCTGGCACAGAACATTTCTGGATTACCACACCCCTTCTGTGCCCCCACTTATCAGAACTGCCTGCACTGTATGCATGTAGCACTGAAATCCCACTCGAAAACTAGCTTTGAAATGGTCTGAAGATTCAAGCCTTTCAAGAATTACACAGAACTGTACAGGATTTTCCATTTGGACAGCCTGCTCCACTTTACTGTGAGATAACCTATAGCAATATGTGCAGGTACTTAATGTAAATTGCTATGTCCTATCTAGTAAAACATAAGTTTCTGCTGGAGCTTTGCTTCCTCTTGAATCTTTAAAAATAGCTTGACAGTTTAGACCATTTCACAAGAAGTCAGCAACTCTGACACAGTACTGTGCCCTTATAAACAGGCACCTTCAAAAAGAATACAGATAAATTTATCTTTCTTAAGAAGCTCTAGCAAGAGGGTCTGACAGCTCAAACACGTACATGTTGTGTAGTCCCGAGGAGTAGTAGGACAGAGTTGGGCTAGGAGAGCGGGTCTGCTGTCGTGCCGGTTTGACTGTTCGAGGAGGGATGGAAGGACTGGTGGAGGATGGCTTTGAACTCCGTGGTGGGACAGGGGGCGCATTCAGGAGCCTGCATTCCTCTTTTACCTGTACAAAAGAAGAACATGTAAGTCAGCAGCAAGAAAATCTGGGCAACAGCACTTTCAACCAGATGAAACACATCTGGTTCTGCCTTATTTTGTGAAAGGAAAAAATTAAAAAGGGAGGAGAAGAGAAAAATGATCCTAAGTATATACATTTGCTACAGCATGTGGCTGTCATGAGGAAGTCCAAAAGAATGCCTTGCTACCAGTGGAGCTACTAGCAATCTTTTTTAGGGTGCTTTTCAGTAGTTTGATATCCACTCATATAAAAAGTAGCAGCAATGATACAATGTAGAAGAACCTTCCAGAAATCAGACAGGCTGTTCCAGATATTTTACATTTTGTAAGAAGCAATTCATTAGGCTTAAAATTAATCAGTTTTGTTTATTTACACGCAATAAACCAAGCTTACATAATGAAAAGATACCAACAGATTTTGATGTTTCCTGACGTAGTGATACTCAGCCATTCAGCTCCAGGATAATTCCCAATTGTCCTCCTCCAGGGACAGTCCATGTATCTTGTATTTACCAGATGCTGGGATTCAGATCTGGCATTTCAGTCCTTCTGTAGCTGCCAGAGCAGTCCAGGGTAAGGTTAACTACATAACTTACAAGTTGACAGGTGTGGGCAGAAAAACCTGTTCGGGTAACCCACCCAGCCAATTGGTCTACATTTTTTGCAGGCAGCCAACTTTGCAGCCTAAAACACGTGAATGTAACACTGCTCATCTGCTATTTAGTTTGGTCCATCCAGGCAGGAGCAATATATTAGGATCTATCCCCATAGAAAAACTGATGGAATTAAGACCTTAATCTCATCAGTACATATATGGAGGGACCTTATCAGGGAATGCAGCGATAAGACAAGGCGCAACTGTTTTAACTTGAAATAGGGCAGATTTAGATTAGATATTAGGAAGACATTCTTTACTGTGAAGATAGTGAGACACGGGAACAGGTTGCTCAGAAAAGCTGAGGATGCCCCATCCCTGAAGTGTTCAAGGCCAGGCTGGATGGGGCTTTGAGCAACCTGCTCTAGTGGGAGGTGCCCCTGCCCATGGCAGGGGGGTTGGAACTAGATGGTCCCTCCAACCCACACCATTCAATGATTCTATGATATTTGGTAGAGCAACTTTATTTAGCAGGGTAGAGGTGAGCAAGTCTACTGAGAATTAGGCTGCCAGACAGGATTTTTAAGGACGCATCACCTCTCCCTGGGCAGGAGGAGTCCTCTATGTTGTCCTTTTCTGTAACAGATGCAGCAGAAAAGGGAAATTGTCTTTGTGTTTGAAAGTTACAGTTTATTTTTAAATTTAACAACACTGCAGAACTAGAAGTTATCTTAGCAGTTCTGCAACACATAATTAGCAATTGAAGTGATTTATTTAAAAACAAAATAAATGTGGAACCTTTTGCAATCCACTTCAGAGCTTTCAAAATGCAACAACCCATTTAGTACTTTTGCGAAATGGAAAATTGGGGCCTAGGACATTGTAGTACATTTTTTCCCTAATTCAAAACAAGTCAAAATTACAGGAAATGCCCAACAGCATAAAACACTGAAATAAATCTTGCTCTAAGTGTTCTTATTTGCTCTTTCAAGAAAAAAAAAAAAAGAATCAATTTTATTCATGTTTGTTATTGAATTCAGGCGCAAAACTCTTCAACCATTTTAGTGCTGTGCCCCAAGGATGCCTAAGGACTTCATTTTTTCCTTATTTTTCCCAAGTCAGACCAGGCAAAGCTAATACTGCATGCTCTTGGATATATACCCATGGGGTTAAAGAGACCACTCAGGGGAGCTCTTGGAGCACAGCAGACGGTCAAGGGGTTAAAGGGATTCTTTCTTGGGAAGACTGCTGGCGCTTGAAGGTGCTGGCACAACAAACTATGCCAAGCTCCCTTGCTGACTTAGATTGCAGATAAGAACAAGGCCATAAATAATACTGGTTTGCAGTCCCAGTTGCTCCCTTGTCACAAGACCGCGACTACAGCTGCCAGACACAGCCCTCAGGAAACCCAGCAGAGGAATAAAAAGGAGAGATCGTGCAGATTAAACTGAGGAGAGCAAGGGGACACTTCAGAGGAGAGCGACCCTCATCCCTAGGTCCAAGCGAACAGCAATGAAATCCAGGGGGGAGAGGAGGGGAACAGCCATGACGACTGCCATGGCTGCTGCTAGAACATGGAGATACTCTTTTGCCCAGAAGCACTAGATGCCAAGCGGCTGCCAGATGCAAAGTGCATTTGCACTGCACGTCAGAGCCTTCCCATGCTCCGGCTCTCCTTCCCGTGACCTGGGCATGGCGACCCACGGCGTGAGGTAGATTTTAAGACCTCTGCTCCTTTTCCTGACCGCCAGCCCAAGCCCCACCACCACCCCCTGGGTTGTCACTCCAAAATCTGGGCATCGCAGGTGCCCATCACAGTGACTGCTTCCCAAGGCCACCGGGATAAAAACCAGCATGACTGCGGGCGTAACGGAAGGCAGTTCAATGCTCCTTGCCGACGAGAGCCTTGAACTGCCGGCACACTCCATTGGGAATGTGCTTTAAATCAATCAGGAAAACAGCCTCTGATGTTATGCAAATTAGCGCTTAGGGACTGAAGCAATTTCTAATTTACAGGCCTTAATTCAGAGGTCACCTCCCCCTCCCCTCTTCCTTCTGCCATTACGTTACTTTGATTTTCTGAAAGGTTATTTAGAAACTAAGCATTATATATATGAATGTTTCATCCTCCCAGTGAGAAGAAAGCCAGAACAGCTTCCCAAACACCAGAATGTCCTTGTCTCTCTCCTACAACCAGCTCCTGCACACACATTTTAAATTTAGTGCAGGCAAAAATACAATTGCCATCCAACCTTTATACAGAAACGCTATGGAATATCATTCTAGAGGGAGTGATGACTAAACCGCATGTTCATCAGCAGCTCCTGAGATCTACTTATTCTATAAATACCCTACATGGAAACCATGCAAACATTGCCTTGGCCCCAGCCCACTGATGAATTCAGTAGATTGCTGATACTCATTCCAAAGCTGTTCCAGGAAGCTACAAAACTGACCTTAAATTATTATCATCTACAGAAATGCAGGAGTTTTTATTTCGCTTTATTTCTTACGGGGTTACACCTCCTGTCCACCCCTAAATGCAAGCTAATATCTTTAGCAGAAATTAGTTCTCCTGCCCAGCCAGAAACCAATACTGAAAATGCTGACAGCACTCACACATTACCTCAGTAATGTAAGACACACATGACAAAATGGCACACTTTTCAAAGTGACCTTAAAAGGCAACATATGTAGGTACCCCAAAGGCCATGCTACTGCCCGCGGAAGGCAGTCACTATGCCACAAGGGTTCCCCAAGTGTAAGGGTCCACACTGATGCTGTGCAGGTGCTCCACAGCTCTCCCAGCACCCTGAAACCCACGTCACAGGTGTGAGATGAGACACCCATGCCTCTGGCATGACCCTGACCCAGGGGGGCTAGATTAGTCTCAGCTTGCTGAGCAGCCATGCTCTTGAAAGTAGCNCACAAAGGCAGCCCTCTCCCTGCTGCGGGAGCAGCCTTCCTCCCCCACCACCCCGGCACTGGCTCCAGTGCTCCTTTGACCCCGCGCTGAAGCAGTTCAGCTCACAGAAATCAGCAGGAAACTAATCATTTTCCAGATCCAGACCTGGCTGCCTGCCCAGGAGCAGGAGTGCCAGAGCCAGCACAAAAGAGGAGCCAGGACCATGTGGCGGGGAAAGGAGGAGGAGGAGGAGGAGGAGGGAGGGACCAGCTCAACATTGGTTTACATCAGCAGAATCTGCCAGAGAACCTCATCCCAGCACAGTGCTGCTGGGCACACGTCCAGAGAAGCCTGGACAACGTGTCAGTGCGTACCTGACCTCGGAGGCAAGGGAGTGCTCTCGGGTTCCTGCACTTAGACATTACGCATAAACACTCTCTGCTAAGAAGACGTAATGTCTTGACTTTCCTGTCTTTGCTGAAGCCGCTGCGGCTGCTTTTTGGATAAGTTTTGGTGGCACGGACCAAGGTTGCAGTTGTGTATTTCATGCCTGCACCGCCATTCTCCTCCCCTCTCCTCATCCCACCTCCCCAGCAGCCACAGAGACAGGCCAGGGGGATCCCCACAGTGACCCACTGCAGGTGAACCCCGCACAAATAAACACAACTCAGCTTTCAACCAGGCTGGACTGTAAGATTGGAATAGAAAAGGGATGGGATCACCATGCTTTTCTGCAGTTTGGTCTTAGATTAGTCTCAGCTTGCTGAGCAGCCATGCTCTTGAAAGTAGCATAGGACTTGCAAATGGAACAGTATTTTATTTATTTAAATTCCAGCAAAGACTCTGCAAAACCAATTTGTTAAATTATAATATCTGTCAAGATTAATGTGACCTAAGTATGTATCATTTAAGTTTTGCCAAAGGTTCCTAGACACACTTTCCTGAGGGAAGTTTTCTTTTTTCCCTTGTGTTTTTTAAAAAATAACATTTAGGACTCTGTCAAGAGACCACATAATGGTTGGATTTTCCACTCGGTCCACATGTTCCTATTGATAAAACACTGTATTTTTGCCTCCGAAGTCTCCATGACATTTCAGGTTTGGAGAAGTGATTTCTCCCATGAGTTCTCATTAGAAACTCTAAGACAGGAAACATGCTATGTTTAAAATTGAGAGCTCTAGAAGGCTCATTTATCAACTCTGCAGAGTTCCTATTTAAACATGTTTTCTTTCAATAAGTGGCACAGAATGATTAGTTCAGGTCTAGTTTGATAATGTTTCCTTGAGGTCAATGACACTTAATATTCTTCAAAACCTGTCATGGACTTGTAGCCAAGAAGAAAATCTCTTATTAACAAAACCTTGAATTCCATAAAAATTCTAGCTGTCCTCATTATCAGGTCTGCTAATTGAAGACACATGCACTAAGATCATCCGAGGCTGTTCCATACGGGGTCATGCCACAGAACGGGGCCACAAAAAATACAAGAAAACATGGAGGCCACGTGGAGAGATGAAGGGAAGGAAGAGACCCAGCAATTGTTAGACNCAGAGGCCACGTGGAGAGATGACGTGGAAAGCAAGGGAAGGAAGAGACCCAGCAATTGTTAGACCTTGTTTGTGGGAACAAAACACCCCGCAAAATACCCTCAGAAAGTATCAGGATTAAGCTACTAGATCAGTTATATTAAATACACTCTGGTGTTATGACTTATACTTGGTAGGAAACTCTCTGAAGTTGCATGTCACAAAGTCTCACCGTTTCCCTGCCCTTTTTCCCCTTGTCCCCTCTCAAAGTCTTCCCTAAATAAATCACAAATCAAACTCTGTACCAGCTGAAAAAAAAAACCAAAAAAAGAAACAGACAAACCAACATAAATAACCCTGACTTACTGCTTCGGATTTGGGAGGCACTGGAGGTGGAGGTAGGGAAACATCTGAAGACTTTGTGGTTCCTCCGACAGTCGCAGGCACGGGAAGAGATGCGCTACCACACTTTGATCGGAAAGACCCTCTGTAGTTGTCACATTTGTTCTTCTCACTTAGCGAGCGAGTGAGAGGCTGATCACCAGCCTTTCCAGACCCTTGGTCCAACCACAGCTCCTCGTAAGGAAGCTCCGGTTTTGTAGGCAGAAACATCGATTCTTCGCTAACTTCAGGAAAAAGGTAGTCACTGCTGCTGTCACCAGACTCCTGGTACTGAAGAGCATCATGAGAGAAGAGGGCCCACTCGTTACACAAGTCTCTGCAGCCATGAAGGTTCACTTCACTATTACCGTGCAAATTGTTTCCATAGACACACACTGAAAGGCGGTGGAAGGACTGAGTAAGCTCGTCCCGCGCGTAGCTGAGGGAGTTGGGCACGTGGCTGTGCCCCATGCACCGGCTCTTCTTCGGGCTCTTGCAGTCTTCGTTCCAGTCAGCTTTCACATCTCGCACGGCACGGGAATACTCATCTATGTCAAACTGTTCCTGGCATATATTAAACCAGTGCTGGATGAGAGATTCGTGCCACAGCTCCCCCTTCACCAGACTGTCAGGCAGAGTGAATTTTGGAAGGGTCAAGTGCAAGGGAAAATGCATGGGAATGATTTTGTTGCCACGAAGCACGCAACAAACCACCACAGTTTTGGTCTGAATGTTGACAAACTTGTACCTGTGCCCTTCACGGATAAAATGCAGGTCATAAGGGTTTCTTGGTGTAGGACTGGGCACAGTCACGTTAACGGGCAGCCTGGTTTTTTCTACTATATTGCGAATCGTGTGCTCACCTTCTTGCATCTGCACCTCCAGCGGGCTGCGGGTGCTAAACTTGCCCTTACACTGGAAAGGGAGACTGATGCTTTCATTGGTCCTGTGGTTCATGCAGATAAGGCAGGGCATTTTGCCTCTGCCTAGCTTACTAATTGAGTTAAGTTTCCCAATTTTTTTGAAGATGGTGTTCAGTCGTGACTTCTCCTTTGAAGACTTTGCATAAAGGATTTCTGCTTGCCCCATTAAAGTGAGTTCATCCCCGGTACTAAGGGTAATGTTGTAAACCTCAGTGTCTTCATTGCATTCACCTGAAGCCACCTGCAAAATAATAAAAAAATTAGGGTTTCGCCCACTGAAGACAGTATTTCAAATCTTATCAAATCTACTGAGACTGAATTGACAAGGCCATACACTGGGAGAAACTAAACTAACTTTATTTGAACAGCTGACTAGTCAAGTGCAAGGTGTGCGACTTAAGGCTTGGCCAAGTAACCTTTCCTTATTGTTCTGCACATTCCTGCATCTTACTTGAGGGGAAACAGCCACCTGAAACTGCCAAAGGCAGCAAGAGAACAAACATAACTTTAAAGAAAGGACAAATCCACATATCCCAGCAATTCAAATAGCTACTTGTGTCATGCAGCTATGACAGAGCATGTCTGGACTCCCTTGGATATCTTCTTCCTGCCCCTTTGTTTTTGCTGTTTACTAGAACTTATTTGCCAGACTCCTGAAGGAAACAAACTATTTTCACCATTTTCAGCTCCCTGAGGAGCAGAAAAGGTGATCTCATCATTACGGATGAAGCATATCCCTTTCATATAATCTTTTCAGGGCTAGGGGGAATGACAGATGACATCTATTCCCTGAAGAAGTCAAGAATATCAGTTTATCCCATACGCCTAACTGCCCCCCTCTGTCTTGCTCTCCTAGTCATAGACTTCCTTCCTCATTTTTTGATCATAATTGCAATTAAGAGATTAAACAACATATGCACAGCCATGTGTGTGCTTTTCTAGTATGGAAATTGTACTGGAAGGGAAAAAAAAGGTAAAACAGATGTCCAAGGCTCATTTGTTCCTGAAGTTATTTCCTTAGGACTGGAATAACTCCTTATAGACAAGGTTGCTCTGCTCCATAATTGAGTGGTTTAACTTGAAAAGCCCTTTTCAGGGACCTAACAGGAACCCACCCAGCTCTTCATCACCATCATCAGATACTATAAAGGGAGGGTATCAGATAAACCCTACTGACCTATATAGACCATTTTATTCAGAAATATGAAATATACTAAAAAAAACTGTAAATGAAAACATACACTAAAATAGTATATCCCTTCCTCACCTCCCCAGCCCCTAAAGACTTCACAGAGCCATGTGAAGTTCAAATTCTGGGCTTCAAATTCAGGCATCATCGCAGAAGAGTCATTGCATGAAATCAAGGCTGTAACTCCAATCAGCTAATAACCGAGAAGCGCTGTGAGTAATGCTTCCTCTTGTAAGACGTGATCCGCAGTTCACTCTTGTTTGTCAAGTTGTGATTATCTTCCTTGAGCCTTTCAGAGCAAAGGCACAGGCAGCTCAGCCGAGGTGTGCCGCCTTCGCACTTCAGACCTGGGGCTTCCGCAAAGGAAGTCATTCAAGCCCTGAATTATCTAAACAAACGCTAACTGGTCTAATCCAGGAAACTACTAGGTTTTATGGTACGTAATACTCACAGTTCTCACTGCTGGCCAGACAGCATTTTTGAAACACTGCGACATGAAAGGGCTGGTGTTTTTTGCTGGTAACACTGGTGTGATACTCGTTGCTGGTTTCAACTCAAACCCACCACAGAGCCGCGTCTGGTCACATAGCGCTGGGGCTGAGGACGCACAGAGCTCTGTGCATGTACCACTCCATCTTTTTGGAAGGGCATATTCTTTGAGAGTATCAGATTCTGGTCAGAATATCAGCATCGACAAGTCCCCACAAATGCCGCCTTTGGACAACGTGAGCTACGCTGTCAGAAATTTTAGCTCGAGACAGCGCAATTACAGCTTTTACTCTCTTCCTGCGGGGACACCGGCTGGAGCAAGGGAGGTGTCACAGCCTACGGCTGTGGGAGCTGCTGCTTGGCCAGCTCGCAGTTCCCCAGTGATTCACAAACAAACAAGCCTCTGTAGAAGGAAACGATGGGTCAGATGTGAAACCACAGAGGTAACTAACTGGGCGAGCCTCACAATGAAGGTCTTGCAAAGCAGCTGCTTATTAACGGCACCCATTTCCACCAGCCAACTAGCAAATGGAATTTTAGATTTGACAGGCATGTTTAAAGACAAAATTATTCTCAATTATCAAATTTGAAAAACATTCTTAAATATTATTTTTTTTTTCCTAAACATAGTCACAGGAGGTGAAATAAGGCTGAATCTCACTGTGCTAGAACAAAAGAAAAATCACGGCACAGTTCTAGTTTGGCACTCTGAAAAAAATGCTGTTCTGCACTCTTCCTTCTGAACATAAACATAAGGTATCAGCTGCTGTCCAAATTGTAATAAAAAAATGAAAAAGTGAAATGAAAAGTTTGCCCTGTGCAAACAGGGAGTTTGCCCTGTGCACCCTCTGCTTCCTGCAGTCACTGGTGGGGTGTAGCACACCCCTACACTATTTCAGACACTCAGACCTGCTAGTGGCATGTCCCAGCCCACACAGGTGGCATAGCATATCACTGGTGTATGATGGAGAGAAGACAGCAGTGCACTATCTCAAAGTGGCAGAGTAAGACAGGGTGGCAGAACATAGACTGATGCAGAAATAATAATGTATTTTTGTGGCAAACTGTTAGAATGTCTTCATAATTCTGGAAAACAGGTAATGCTACAGAAAGCAGAAAGCACCCAAGAAGCCTTCACTCAGCTGTAGAGCACACCTGGGAGGGCCGACTCCAATCCTAGTCCAGTTCCACTCTGCCCCACACTTTCAGCTCACTTTCCTCCTCCTGCTTTGCCCACGCGTGAGGAGGCTCTTGCCTCCTTTGGGACCTCTGCCGGGTTTGGTTCTGAACCTTCAGGTGTGAAAACCCTGCAACTGGTAGGAAGCTGAGACCAGCTAAAGGAATGGGGGAAAGCAAGATAGGACACCACATTTTCCTCAAACATATCCATCCTCATGGACCACTGCACACTCATGTTTTAATTTTTTTGTCCATGTGCCCCCTCCTCACTTCTTCCATTTTAAACAGGGATTTTTACTGGACAATTCCAGTGCAACAACATGCAGCAGTAACCATCATATCTCCACTTGCTGTCCTTATCTGATACACACAAAGTCTCCTCCAGTTTTTAAACTATTAGCTGTGGGAGCATCCTGAAATAATTCCTTCCCCAAACATGTTTATCATTATGGTTGCTCTCTCTGCTTTATACATTATAACAACAATGCTTTATGCATTTGACAATGACTCCTGCAGTTTTACTTCCCCCTTGCTCCTCTTTCGCCCTTCCCAATCAGTTTTCGCTTTCTGGTGACAGGTGAGAACAGTCAGTGGTCCCAGCTCTGTGGAAGAGGCAGTGCTTGCCACACTACACTCCAAAACCACCTAGAAATCTCTCGTAGATATTGAAACTGAACAACTGCTAATACAGAGGACTCACAGAACCAGAACCTACGCCATGCTGTACTCGCCCTTCATCTCCCTGCTGCCAGATGCAGATGCATGCTAACCGTTCACTACTGATGCCAGAGTAACCACCAGAAAGGTTACTGGCTTACAGGCGCATGCCAAGACAACAGCGGGTTAAGTCACTATAATGTTTTAAATTTTAAGACTCCTGCAAGTCAATAATGTTCAGAAGCCAATTGCACCTACTGCAGAAAACAGGCATCAGGGAAGTGATGAATGATCACTCAGGAAACATGTTCTTTTGGGAAAGCTCAAGTATATTGTTTCTTTTGCTTAAGGAAAGGTTAACTCAGACAAATAGATTTTGATGTATCACCTCAGTCAATATCCCATCTTGGACTCCAATTGTTCCAATTTGTTATAGCTTGATATAGAAGTCTTTAATCACTTGGACACATGTGAACTCCTTATAAAAATGATTTGTGGCTTTATATTGCTTGTTATACCTGCTAGATTTTATTAGAGTAACACAAGCATTGCATTCACTTTAACAATACACAGTTCGGATATTTTTTTTTGGTAGAGTTCTTTTTAACTGTGAGTCCATGTTTCATAGCTACTGCATATGTTTTTTATTATTAAAGCCAGGGGACCAATCACAGCACTACATATATTATATATATGATTTTCTTTTTTTTTTTACAGGTCACAAAAAACAGATAAAGATTTTTAAAATATAGACCAAAGAGTCTTCAGGAGCGCTATTAGCAGAAAAAATAAGCAAACTTTTTCAAGGAATTTGACCAAATTCAGTGAGACACCACCCTGTTTTCTTTTACAAACATCTATCTCCCAAGAATCAGCAAGTATGAGCAGGTAGCCCTCTTCATGTTATTATACATGCACTTCCCTCTCAGCTAAGAGGGACTTTGCCCCGATTGCTCCATTAAAAATTGACTTCAGTGCTGTTTAAAGGATGCCTCAAACCAAATTGTTTCAAAACTGACCCAAAACATGGCATGTAATATCACAGATTTAACACGAAGCATCTCTTCATGAAGATATCAGGATGGTCAGCTCACGAGGCCACTGTGAAGCAACGGCACTCGCTATCCAGGCTCCTTTAGGAGCAGCCCTCCGGCAGGTATGTGGATGTAGGCACGAAGCAGCAGGTCTAAGGTTCTTTCTCACTCAAGCCACGCACCAGAGGCTGGAGGAGAGAGGCAGCCACAGCACTGCTCTGCCAATGCAAGACACCGAGATGCCACAGCTGAGGTGGATGGGGGACAGACGGGGAAGAAAACAAGAAAAACCTTCTGAGAGCTGAGGCTTGCAGCTTTGTAAGTCTGGCATCACGGCACAAGGCAATGTGGGGCCTAAACCACTAATTCTCAAGGTGAAGGACTATAAATTGCCTACAAGTTTGATTTCCAGAAAGCCGCTATTGCAGCATTTAAAAACGTCAGTGTGGGTTAAAACGCTCTATGTATGTGCATTTTAGAGACTCAGGGAAAGTTTATCAGAACCTATGGAATTGCAATCAAATCAGGAGATCAATTTTCTTTCGCTGTACTGCATAAACATTGCTCAAAAAGAAAAAAAAATGCAGTTTTCACTATAGATTTATTTCTGCCAAAATGCACACTGTATGGGTCGACAGAGTCAAACCATGATGAAAAGAGGATTACATAAAAAAAAAAATAAATTAACAAATCAGGTAGCAAAAGCTCACACCAGCCAAACAAACCTCTCTTTGATAGGAAATGAAAAAGGCTTTATAGGGCTAATTAACTAACCCACCTCTGCATCCTGGAAAGGCTCTGCAAACAATTTCACAGCCTCTCCAGGGAGACCAAGTGATATCTTCAGGACAAAAGTTATATCCTGGAAGATTTGAAGGGTCCTGCAACACTAAGGGGGCTGGTTTTTGCAGTGCAGGAATTTATGGTTTGTCCATTGTTCAATCTATCAGACAATACTGCTGCTTTTTAACATAACTATTTGGGAATTGACATTGGTACGATGCAGGGGTTTTGTTCCTGGTTTTCTTTCCAAGTCTTGATGCAAATAGCTTCCTGGGTATTTATACAGGCTGCTATCTGTATCAGACCAGAGCACCCAACTGCAGATATCTACTGCTGTTTGTTCAGCAAAAGCTTGGACCCTGGGGTACCTTAATATTTTCTTAATATTTTTCTTCCTAGCATAGAGAATAAAATAACATCCTCATCTCTGTAGTGTAATGCTGTCACCAAATCAAAATTCTCTGCCATTGTGTGCTGAATATTAATACAGAAAAAAAGTTACCACCTATCTGGTCAGTGAAGAAAAGACAGAACACCTCCAATTTTCAATCAGGAACAGATTAAATACCTATTGACTAAGTGAAATTAGTTTATCCCCAGAACACTTTACATTGTTGTGCCTGTAGATGCTGAGGTACCTGAGGTACCTGGGGCAACCAGCTGGGTACACAAGCACAGTACAGATACGTCCATCCATCCAAAGGAATTACCGGAGGTCGTTTTAGCAATTAGGAAAGTTTGGTTTCGTCTAAAATTTCTATATGCTACTCTGTGAATAGTGAGTCCACCTTCCACTCCCAGCTCTGCTTGATGGCATGTGTTACAGCCCTCCTTCAAATAGCCATCAGGACCCAACCCTCTGCCTCAGCCCAGAAAGCCTGCCTAGCTGCAGAACCCTGGGGACCCAGGGAGGGAGAGAGGAAGGAAGGAAGGATGGGAAGTCCATCTCCTCTGCCTCTCCCAGAATGAGCTGGCTCATTCAAGTTGAACCATAACCATGGCATATCAGCACATGCAGGCAGATCTCAACAAGCACAGACAAAACCATGCTGTGACTGTCTGGTGCAACTCTACAGCCTCTTTCATCAAAAATTAGCCATTAAATACTTGAGTGTTTGGAATAAGAAAGAATTCCCAGACTTCAGTGCTCCTGCTCATCTTAAATGCCTCATCAGATATATAGCCTTTTAAAAATTATTCTATTTTTATATCAGATTAGCTATCTTCTGATACTCTCTTCTGCATTTAAATAGGCACATGGCATCAGAAATCAATAACAGCATTCCTCCCTTTGCTCTGATCAGTTTGAACCTATATTTAAATTTTAGTCTACATAATTCTCTTGCATGTAAAGGGTTATTAAATGCTTTAATAAATCCTGTTAAGTTCATTTCTTTTTTGGAAGATGATAAACTTGGAAAAGACTTCTATGAAAGTGAAAAAACTGCCAAGAGAAGTACTGCCAAGATAAGTGTATAACTAGGTTAAACCTGGATTATTATTTCTGTTATTTACATTAAGGAGTATCATGATAATATCTTTTTTAAAAAATGATTTAGCTAAGTAAGCTATGCTTAATTCTCAGTTTGCTGAATATAATAAGGAGTTTTAACTCACATTAAACTCAAAACACAATATTTTACATTTAAACATGCCTGCACTTGAATATTTTTCTCCCTATAAAATCAAAGCTGCACATTTTACTGTGTCACTCTCTTGGTTTGGTCATTGATCTAGTGAAAAGTAACAGCACAGCACTGGATAAGGCTAGCAGTCCCAAGGTAAGACTGACATTCCTGAGTAGAAATGGAATTTTCTTATTGCCTTGATTTGCCCAACAACATCCTGAGCATACAAAAGTGTTCCAACTTTCTTACGTAGCCTTCATTCATGAAAGGCTTCGTTTTATGGGCTCAGGTTAAAGGAGAGCAAAAATGAACATAACCTATTGCCTTGAAAGGTGTGAGACTGTGATGCTAAATGAATCAACTGATGAGCGCTGGCAGTTACAACAATCTTCAGCAATCTTGCTTCACAAAACTAGCAGTGCAAGAAAGAGAAAACCCCACGTCACTACACATGGGACCAGGATACAACTCTGTATTGGCTTTGCACCAGCAGGATCAACCAGTTTCCCCTGTAGGGTACACAGTGTATCCATACCATTGCATCCCAAACTCTAGGATGCTCTCAAATCAGCCTTAGGTGGTTACAAACCAGATGAACCTGAAGACCACTCAGCTCTGCTGGCAGAGCTGACCTACTCTGTGTAGCGTCACACACATAGGCAGGACAAAGAAGAACAAGTTCTGTCTTCTGGTGTCACCCCACCCCACTGCAGTGTGTCTGGTGACAGTAAGCCCTCTTACACTCATGGGATCACTGACCCTTTGGTGAGCCCAAGAGACGTGCACATGCACACAAACACGCACACACATACACAGAGAACAAGCATGTCCTTTGTTTTCTGGGTTTTTTTTTGTTGTTGTTGTTGTTTGTTTTACTCACAATGCTATTTAGCTGCAGTAATTTTGAGACAAGCAACCCCATCATTTTACTCTGTGTGATCTCTGAGAGTAAGTCTTTCTGGACAGGGATTTGAGCAGCTGCTGCTCAGCAGAGAATAAAATTCAGAGTGCTGGAGGGGGTGGGGAAAGGGGGCAACAAACAACATTTGTTTAAAAATCTGGCAGTAGCATCCTAATTAGATGAATTATTGGATGGATCATCAGGACTGCTCCCTGAAGTGCCATAAGACAGGAGAGCCCTTAGAGAACATGCTGATTTAAGACTGCAAAAATGATCCCAAAGAGCACCATTACTGAATGCAGAACACTAAAGGCTCATTTCTCTCAAAAATCACACTTCCCACACAGCACCGTTGCTCACTTGCCATGTATATAAAGGTTGTAACAGTTAATCATTTAGACAGGGATAAATATTTATTCAGGGGCTACCTTAACGTTGAATGTTATTTCCTCCATGACGTAAACTCGTTCAGGAAATGCTTTAGCCACCTCCTCCACACTGTTAAAATACTGCACTGGCTCCTTAATATCTCGGTCTTGTTCCAGCAGCTTAAACTGCCCTGAAAACAGATGATAAACAGAAGAGTTGTAAGATATTTATATTGGACAACTGTCACTGTGGCAACTGCTGGCTCAACTTCTTCCCCATTTTGCTCGGTCAATTTTTCCAGTTATTAGCAGCCAAACAAGAAGACGAAGAGATTGCAGTGAGTCTCCTGAACCTGCTGCGAGAGACACCCAGTTTCACCAGGTCGGAACAAAAAGAACGTGTGGGAGCTGAAGTTAAATTAAAAAAGATCAATTTATCACACGCTCTCTAGAAATAGTAAGTAATTCTGGAGGCATTTGTGTTTTTGTACTTAATTTGGTCTAACAGTATCTGTACAGATAGCATTTTTTGGCCCTTAATATTAAAAGCTTTACAGAAAGAAAACACAGCCATTACTGTAAAACCCCCACACAATAAACATAAGGGGTTTGTTTATCATCAAACAGCTACTAAGAAATGCTGGGCTAAACCCCCTTTCCCCCAAGGCTTCCCTCAAAGCAGAATGGCACTTAACTTTCCTTAATCATAAACAAAGCCCTCAAGAACTTTAGGTAATGTAAGAAATTACACCATACCCATTTAAAATCCTTTTGAAGGTGGTTGCCTCTAGAAGAGCATTAGAAAGAGGTGTTTCTTTCTGACTTTATCTTCCCCCAGTATGAAAACCTTGGCTATTTTCTAAGTCTTGTAAAAGGCAAGAACTAATTCCGGGGCAAACCTGCCGGAGACTGCCAAGCACATTAATCACCTCTGTGCACTATAAACACAAAGTTTAAAGGCTTTCTTTTATAAATACAGAGATAACGAAAGCTTAGACAGACACATTTGCTGTTTGTATGACTTAAAATCAGTGGAGTGATCTGCCAAATTTAGAAACATTAACTACTACTAAGGTAAAATGCTGACCTCAGCAATAAAATAGCACAGCAAGACTCAATCTAAGAAACAACTCAAGAAAATGAGTAAAAGGCTGCATAAAATCAATGGTTAGTGCATCTCCTGTAAATCATATTTTAAAATTAGCAATGCATGCAGCCACTGGATTATTGTTTCCAAACAATGCTCAGCTTCATTAAAATTCATCCAATCCATCAGGATGTCAGCCTCCTACAGAAATATTTTCTCACTCCTTCAGCATTTTTGTGCACAACACCCTGCTGCCCCTTTACGTCCCCCATCAGACTTGAGACTTTTGTGACACATTCAGAGAATTCACCCACACTAAATTATTTCAGGCCACCTCCCAGCAGAGGAGGAAACAAATGCAAGCTCAGCAAGTCCTGCCACCCCATGAGAATGAACTGCCCCACCACCCTGCCAGGTGCGTGCACACACATGTACACACACATGCACACCCCAAGAGAGGTGCGAGACCAAGAGACTCAGCTTCTCCACCCAACCCCAGCCTCCTGTTGATGGAGACACACTTATTTAGTTGGTATGCTTGAGTGGTTGTAAGCCTAAATACCAACTTACAAGATAGAAGACTTCCTTTTATTGCCTTCCATAGGTGCTGTCTTTCTAAATTGACCACAGTAACTTTGAAGTATCACCATCAGGGTAACTAAGGATGCTGGTACTTACCACCAGATTGCTTTGCAAGTGTTTAATAAATTCCACCATACTTCAAAAATCAGTTCTCTTGGAGCTTTCATAACTATGTGTCTGTTTCAGGGGACACTATTATTTTGAAGTTCAGCGAAGGCAATTCAAGTGCTTTAAAGACCAAGACTGGAGTAGAAGCAGCACGACCTTTGGTCTGATCTGAAGAGCCATCCCTGTAGCATATTACAGCAATGCAGCTGACCACAGGAGTGGCCTCTCCAGGTCAGCCTCCAGAGGTCTGCCTCACACAGGATTCTGCCTTAGACAGGAGGCAGCAACAGCTGTATAAGGAGGACTTTATGCACAATTAAAATACCCTTCAGAATCTCCTCCACTCCTCTAGGAGGAACTCATAGCTCAAGGATGTCCAGAGCAGGGAAGACGTATCTTTGGGCTCATTTAAGTCCAGGTATCAGGATTGCCCTGTCAGCCACCAAGAGGACAATGCATTCCCCAGCTCCACTGGTCCTTTCCCCTGCAGGCACCCTACTTTCCTGCAAAGGAAATTCCGGTCTGTGTGTGAACTGGGTGAAGTCAGACCTCCTCCTATGTGGAGCGAGGATGTGCGAGGGCACCAGGCAGCAGCAGGGACCGTGAGATGCACCAGGAAGCACCTGATAGCACAGAAAAACTACTACTCAAGAGCACAGAGCCAATGACTATATTTCACAGAGAGTCAATAAGGGCAAGGTGTTCTTAAATTTTACAGAAGTCATCACAAAGTGTTCATTCTCCATGGGCTGATCTGAAGCTGTTGCTCTCCTGCTTACTTCTGAATTGCTCCCCAGGAAGCATTGCTGTCTTTGAGTACTGACACAGCCACCTGGATGCAACTCTAATTAATTAATTTGGGATCCAAGGGTCTGTTTTGCTCTCTAAAGAAGAAAACAAAACCACAGCAACCTCAGACAGATCCAAATCCAAACTCTAGTGAGGTTACTTCTAATTTAACACTCCCCCCTTACATACAGAACGGAGCTGAATACTGGAAGTTTCTCAGTTTTTTGAAACTACGAGATCCTGCAGTGATAAAATTTTGCTAGTTCACTAAGACATTGAGACCTCTCAGTTCTGAGCAGGAATGAGCTCAGCACAGTAACAAGGTATGAATTCACATAAACAAGGAAGGAAAACAACATATTGAATAATAATACATTATATGAACAATAGTAATCCAGCACTTTGAATGAAACAGTGGTCTTTAGGTTCTCTAAATTACTCTCCTTGGAAGTATAATAATGTGATTTTACTATGACTTATGTATTTAACAACAGATAGTCTGGCAGCAGGAAAGAGCCAGTACCCATCGCAATCCAAACTTCCACAAAGAAGTTCCAAATTCCTCAGCACAGAACAAGTGCTTCAGGCTCTGTGCAACTGGGAGCAGGGTCTGCTATCTATTGTAGACTTACACATGCTTCTGAAAAAAATCAGCTGGAGCTTAACTCGGGTACAAAGAGATGCTCAGAACCATCTACGTCGCTATCTGTGCCATCCTCTCCCTCCTTCAGCTGAGCCATGCAAACACAAAGCCGCCTGTGCCTCCACTGCTAACAAGCAGCAGTTCACGAGGAGGTTGACTACAGAGGAGTACACACAGATCCCAAGGCATATAATAGAAGGGCAGCATTAATCTCTCCGTTACGAAATCAAGAAGTATGCTGTGCATGGAAGCTGTCAGAGCTGGATGTTAAAATGCCTCTACTTTGGAAAAGATGGCTTATAACTTGAGCTTTTCTATAGACAGCTTTTTGAAATTTATTTACTCATTGAAGAAGGCAGACTTTTTTTACTGGAAGGGGAGAAAGAGGGGCTGAAGAGGGGCATGCAATGCACATTTGAGCCAGATGTCAAGTAACTAACAGGATGGAATGAGACAATTTCTTATGTTTCTCCCTGTTCTCTACTCAAGCTGCCATAAAAAAGACAGGATGGTTGAAATACAAGTTAAATGGACATAAGTCTGGCTTGACTTCAAGCTAAAGTGGAATTTTATTACACTTCACAAGAGGCAAAATTTCATCGGGAGACTTTACAAAACTGACAGTAAGCTTAGAGAAATCATCACAAGGCAATCTGCGTGTTAATTAGGAATTTAACAAAAAAAACAATAAAGAAAACCCAAAGCTAAAACTAGACTTACATAGAAGTATCCCCATTCCTCTCTTACAAGCACAAAAAGAATAATGAAATATTTCTCTAGTAAATGAGAGCAGGTTCAGAAAGATCAAAGATTTGTAACACCTACACGGTCCACCGAGCAGGTGTGGTTCCTCTTTTGCAGCCAAATGCAAGGGAGTAACGAACGACTACTGCGAGCTTTATATCTCTTTATCTTTCAGCCTGGCCTCTGGCAGGCACAGTATTGGAACAGTTTCATTCTAGTATATATTATCTCTGCAGATTATGAATTCTTATTTCCCTCTGAAGGTACTTACAGCAAAGACAGTAAATCCACTACTGCTGGAAATGAGTCTGGAAAGAAAAAGGCAGGGAAAGACCTATACCAGGGCTTATCCTCCAGTTTATGAAGGTGTTTATTAAAACCCAGTAGGAGCAGGAAGATCCATCTTCCTTCTTGACAGATATTGGCCCTGCAACATCTGTGAGCAGCATCATTAACCAGCCCTGTCCCAGTGTTTGGGTTGCTTCTGCTGCTTCCCCCACTTAGGTTCTTGCAGGTTTACGTACCTTCACAATTCTAACCCACCTCATCCAGGTTATTTCTGTAATGTAAGATCCTCTGCTTTTCACAATGACTTACCCCTCACTTCCAAGTAATCCAGTCATTTCCAAGAGTTCAGAACGTTTCCAAGACAAAACCAATCATTTTGTACTGTGCCCAGACCAAGGGAGTCCTTACCTATGGTAAAAGTTCACAGACTGAACAAGCAGTCTCATTTTCATGGATGTAAAAGGACAAGAGCATGTATATGCTGATATACCAGAAAG
Organism: Pedionomus torquatus; assembly: GCA_013398155.1. Lineage (NCBI taxonomy): Eukaryota > Metazoa > Chordata > Aves > Charadriiformes > Pedionomidae > Pedionomus > Pedionomus torquatus. The sequence goes on from VZRU01018562.1 coordinate 84,731, forward strand.
AAAGTCTGAATAAATGAACTCAGTTAAAAAGTAAAAATAAATTTTAAAAGTAGCTGAATGTCATCGGTAGGAAACACGGAAGGTCACCAAAACATCTGCTCAATTGCGTTAGCTGTTAAATGTTTCTCCAAGGAGTCAGGAGTTGTATTGTCTTTCAGCAGCTTTGATTATTTAGTAAGTCTCACATCTCTCTATTTGAGACTGTGCAAAGCCCAGTGCTTCTCAAGAATGCACAGACTGCACAGCAGGGGAGTGAGAGTACTGCAGAGGTTTGTTTCATATCATTTGTTGACTGCTGACTACATTTCAGTATTTCAAAGAATGGTAGAGCTTACTTAAAATGAAAAGGCTCTCTACTGGCCAGAGTATCATTATTTTGGGGAAGATAATTTTTTTTTTCTGTATTTTGCAGCATTTCTGTGTGTCTAACTGATAGGAAATAACCCTTGTTTTCCTCCTCAAAAAGATGCTCCTTGATATAACTGGACAGAGTGGAAGAGCCTAAAGCATAAATAAGACAATAACGAAGGGCAGGGAGAGGTGGCTTGCTAGGTATCATGGAGAATGCAGCTGCGTGAATTGGAAAGCACGCTCAGCTCGCCCAGTTGGACCTGAGTAGTTGTCAGCTGACAGCGCACACAACTGCCCTCAATGCCTGACACAGAAATAAATTTGTCTCAGTGGGGGATGATGGAAGGAAATCTCAGCTTATGGTTTCACTTGTCACCCCGTCAGCTAGATCATACCATAGAGCTATTTCATCCCTACCCAGTCCTCAGACAAGGCAAACCAAAGACTCTAAAATGATAGATCAAGACAGAATTGTAACACTCCAGCCTACATGTAATTTAATCTTTTATTTTTATTATTATTTTTATTTAAACTGACATTTGCCAATATGTCTTCGCATGAAACCTACATGTGGCATTTTTGTTGTTGCAAGAAGTGTTGTCATGGCAGTGGCTGTACCTGTCTCGACCTGAAAAAAGGAAGAACAAAAACCAACCCACCACACCTTCGGTACAGCTATGACATGGCTAAGTGGAACCAAGGTGTAAAGTCAATATTGCAGCTCTTTTGAGGACCTGTCACTAAGTAAATGCAAAAAGATATGGCAGACATGCAGAAGTAACGATGAGTGGGAAACGAACGCCTTGCTTCATTTTTGTCATCTTCCAACTGGCTTGAAACCTAGTTCTGAGTTCTCCAGAGGATGGAAGAGGGCCCACGTGCTCAGGTCCTCTGGAGCAGCAGAGCTACTAGATCACCACTGCAGAGGGAACAGTGCAGGGAGAAAGGACTCATCACAGAGAAAAAATGCAATGATAAATGGAATTACAGAACAGTGTCTTCAACAGTGGGAGCAGACAGTAGTCCACAAAGGAATGAGCGCAGACAGGCTTACAGCCCTACTGTCCAAGCAGGGGACAGGAAAGCTGACCACCTGCTCCATCACCTCGGGGCTCCCCAGTGAAGGAGCTACTAACTTCACCTCGGGCCAGAACCTGGCAGCAAACTGACATGGACGCAATCCCCTCAGTCGAAGAAAGAGCAAGATGACCCAAAGGTACAGGTTCATCCTTCTCTGCCATATCAATAGCATATCAATAGCTTCTGTAAGCTATATAAAAAAAAAAAAAAAAAAAAAAAA